>JAXGGT010000145.1:17577-44011 GCA_035583425.1 Marsdenia floribunda | reverse complement strand
GCGAGACCCAGATGAACTAGTGAGGAGTCCACTCTGAAGAGAGAGGAGGGAGAGTTTCTACTCTAGAGAGAGAAACGAAGATTCCCTGTACATGTATTTATTTGAACATTATTTATTAATTATTCAGTTGAAATTTGAGAGAGTTCATTTACACTTGTGTGTTCAAACAGGAGATTCTGAGATGAAGTTAATTTTTAACTTTCGTTTTTTATATTTTAAATTTTTTGCGCTTGAAAAGTTCTCATTTAATTAAGTTTATTTCTATCTTTACTATTAATCTTAATTTATCATAATTCAACACAAGTAATCAGAAAGTTGCATAAAGATAATTGATCTACATTCACGAATAAGTGATCATAATTAACCTGTACATAAAATACAGAAAATGCACTAAAAAAAAAAAATCCACCTAATAAATACATAATCAAAATGGTAAATTTATGTGAAAAAAACTTAATTGCAAAAATCAAATTAGTTAATTCTAAATAGTTATAAAGTTAACACTATAAAAATAAAAATATAGAATTTAGTTCGAAAAAATAAAATAGTAACTTTGGACAAAGGGGACCATTATACTAAATTTTAATTTTGTAAATGAGTTAAAAATACTTGGATTATAATCGGATTTAGACCTTAAAAATATCTTATTCGAGTTTAGCTTTTCTATATTTGGACCCTATTCATATTTAAAAATTAAATATTAATTAGATTTGGGTATAAAATTATAAATACCATATTATACTCGATTCGATAATTTTAAAATTAAAAATATAAAATTTATATTTATATTTTGAATTTTAATATATATATATATATATTTTACAATTTTGATAAATTTTAAAATATTAAATTTTAGTTTATAATTTAATTTGTATAAATTATTGTGAATATAACTAAATTATATATCAAATATTATAATTTGTTATAATAATAAATTATAGCATAAGTTATCTAACTATAAATAATAAAATTTAAATAGTTAATTTTTAAAGAATAAAATAAAATTTTGAATAGAATATATCTGATTTAATATGATCATATGAGATCCTATAGATTAATATGGGTACAAAATTTTTAGACCACATTAAATATCAAATAGGAAAGGATTCTAAAAATATTTTCCCAATTTTAAATACAAAATCAGGAAGAATGGTGAATTTAGTCCCAAACATTTGCTTTATTTTTGTGCTTGGTCTTAAACTTTTTTTTTTGGGTGGATTAGGTTTCTAACTTTTAAAAATGCGTGTGTATTAGGTCTTTTTGTTCATTATTTTTTACACCTGTAATCCACACAAAAGGACCTAATACACACGCTTTTAAAAGTAAGGGACCTAATCCAAAAAAAAAAATTTGGGACCAAGTATGGAAATAAAACAAATATTTGGGACTAAATTCACTATTTTTTCTACAAAATTAAGTTGTTTTCAACTCCATTAATTATCCAAAAAAAAAAAAAAAAAAACTCCATTGGACCTAGGTCTACTCAATCATAGTACGTGGTAGGTTTATTTCTATATATCCATACAAAGGCTGAGGATATAGCTGTAAATTCACATAACTGGACTGAAATATAGTACCAAATAGCTGGGTTTCCTCGGCGTCAAATGCTTCTCTCCAAGACATCAGACAGCAACAACATAGGACTCCGACATCCGTGTGCCTTCACTCCTCTGCTACGGTCTTCCTCCATTTCAACTCAATAACTTCTGTACTGCTATTTTACCCTCTTCCCCAGTTCATCTTCTTTCAAATCTCCAGAGGGCGGGGTCGGCGAATTATGGCATACACTGGCCGTCCTAGATGATGATTTGAGGGTAGAAATTACCGGATATGCGATAATGAGAACGCTTTGTGACGTATGTGAGAGCGCAGCTGCCATTCTTTTTTGTGCCGCTGATGAGGCTGCTCTTTGCTCTTCTTGTGACGAAAAGGTAATTATATATGTTTCTGTGTGTGTATATATATATATATTAATTTATTTCATTTTGAATTTTTTCATAATGATGACTTGTAAGGAAATTTCTGGAGTTAGCTTTATATATGACTCTGTTGGTGAATTCTCAAGTGGTTGAATCGTTGATCCAATTATGGTCGGAGAGGGTATGGAAAAGGAAAAATCAGATCAAGTTAAATTCTTTATGCTATTTAGCACGGTAACCTGTGGTAATTTAAGAAAAAGAATCTTGCTTTTTGACATAGGGATGGAAGCCCTATTTGGATAAGGGGCTGCTCAAGTTAGGATTGAATCCTAACTTGAGCCAAAAGTTAATGGTGGAGATAAAATGCTAGAATAGTCAAACTATTTGTGAATATGTTTCAATTGTAACAGTGTTGTTTTGATGGTAAAAATTGTAATTGTAAAAAGTTGTGGTCGTAAAATTGTGAATATATATATATATATATAGGGGATTGTAAATAAATTTTGGCTCAATTTAGTAACCTAACTTGAATAGGCTTTGTGCCCTATTTAACTGAATGACTTCCTTTTGGCCCACGATGAATCTGAGAATTCCTTTTATGCTTCTATTCCAAACTCATGGTATGGGGGGCGAAACAGCTACGAAGAGTAAAGAATGAAATTGTATATATGTGTCCGTATCTATAATATATATATATATATATTATTCAGTTTAGATCTCATTGAACAGAAAAGCAAGTAGGTTGTGGCAGCTTTAAATTTAGGTGAACAATGTAATCAATCTAATCTTAAGGGAAAAATTGATGGGATTAGAAGTTATGTAGTGGGATTAGAAACTAAATTGGACCAATCCTCATGGTTTGTTCTTCCGGCTTTTCTCCGATTAAGTGAAAAGTCAAATACTCCCCATTCATATTTGAATCTCTGTTTTAAGTTTTGTACAAAGTAGTTAAGTGGAAAGTTAATGTAATTAAAAGGTGAATCTATGCATTAATGGATATTACCTTGAGGAAGTTATTTGTGGTATATTATGAGAAAATAGGTTTATATTAGTAGAGTTGATATTCAATTTTGGACATTTGAGAAACGAGAAGGAATATCCAACTTTGTACAGAGGAAGTATAATGACGCAGATACTATAGTTTCTTTTTTTTTTTTGAGAGATTATTCAGCGAACTGGATTTTTAGTTGCAGAAGTCTTGAATTTTGTGTTGATGTTGTTCTTTCTGGACTCATACAGATTAATATGACTGTAACAGGTTCATATGTGTAACAAACTTGCCAGTCGTCATGTGCGAGTTGGGCTGGCAGCTCCCAGTGAAGTTCCACGGTGTGATATATGTGAGAATGCTCCTGGTATGCAGATTTGTATCTTCTCTTCTCATTTTTTTTTTTTTTCAGCTATGTGACGGATATCATTAGGAGTTTCTTCATACCTTTTATGTAGCTTTCTTTTACTGTGAGGTCGACGGTAGTTCCCTTTGCCTGCAATGTGATATGTTGGTCCATGTTGGTGGAAAAAGAACTCATGGGAGGTATCTCCTTTTAAGGCAAAGAGTTGAGGTTTGTGAATTACCTAAGGAGCAATTCAATTCAATCTGTTTTATCTCTTGATGAATGCTCTAAATTTATCTTTTATTTGGCATTTCTCTCTAGTTTCCTGGGGATAAAACTGGTCGCTCAGATGAGTTTGGATTGCAGCCTGCTGATCCTGGAGGTCTTAGAAGGGAACCTTCCCTTAATAAGCCATCTAATCTTATACCAAAAGAAAATCAGAACCAGCAAAATCCTAGTGCTTATCCTATTCCGCTGCCCCAAAACCAAAAGGATATCAATGGGAAAGACGCGGAAAGTAAATTGATTGATCTCAATGCTAGACCACACAGGATTCATGGACAAGCTTCAAATAGTCAGGTATGCCTTGAAACTCAAATTCATCACTCAAATCGGATACCATATAAAACATTTATTAACTTATATGAAATATTAAAATAGTGAATCGTTTCATTTATTTATTTTAGTGAAATCTAAATATAGCAACTAGACTTGAATATGATTATTATTTTTTGTAAATATATAATTACATGAAGAAGTTTTTTTTTTTTTTTTTCCCCCTTTTTTTGTGATGACAAATTTATCTTTATATAAAATATTTATTAATTTAAACAAAATGTTAAAATAGTAAATCACATTAAAAGTTTAATTTATTTACTTTAATGAGACCCAAACATAACTAGATTTAAATATGACTATTCTTTTTTTTTTTAAAAATATAACTATTTATGTATTTATTTAATTTAATTATATCTAATTATAACAACCATAAATTTTATATATGATTACTGTAACGTTAAAAACACTTGATACATCTTTTATTAATTAATACAAAATTTAATTCATTTTTTTTTTTTTTTTTTATGAAGAATTGAGCTAAGTATGAAATAATCCAATTAATTAATAACTAATAATTAACTTAAAGTGACTTGGATTTGCTATAATATTTAGTGTGTTACACTTCGTGTAATATGTATTTTTTATTTAGAAAATATATATATATATATATATATATATTTCTAAGATGCATGTGATTTTAGTTATTATTTGAATAAGATTTAAAAAAAAAAAGTAAGGTGATTTACTTTTTTGTTACTAATTTGACCATTCTGGATAAATATTTTGATAAGATATTTTTATTAATCTAAATATTTAAATTAAATATCTATTTTTTTTGTTTAATTTATTTAGTTATTGGTTAAAATATTTTTTTTTCGCTGTATAGATGTTTTCTTAAGTAGTTATTTGTTTTGTTGTCCAAATATTTCGATTTAATGTTTTGTTATTACTTTAATTTTTTTTTTTAATTATTTATTTTTGTTATCAATTATTTTGGTTATTGGTCAAAATATATTTGTTTTTAAATTAAATATTTTTGCTTATATATATGTATTTATTTTGTGGTCGCTTAATTATTTTAGTCAAATATTATTTATTTTCATTATCAATTATTTTAATTAATATTTTTCTCATTTGGTTATTGTCCAAATTACTTTTATATTTAGCCTAAATATTTCTACTTAAATAACTATTTATTTTGTGGTATTAATTTACTTAATTACTTTAATTAAATACTTTTTGTTTTTGTTATTAATTATTTTAGTTAATATTTTTCTCATTTGGTTATTTCTCAAATTACTCTATTCTTAGCCTAAATATTTCTACTTAAATAACTATTTATTTTGTGGTCTTAATTTGCTTAATTATTTTAGTTAAATATTATTTATATTTGTTATCAATTATTTTAGTTAATATTTTTTCTCATTTGCTTATTTTTTCTGATACTACTTTAATCTTTAACCTAAATGTTTCTACTAAAATAAGTATTTATTTTGTGGTCCTAATTTACTTAATTATTATAGTTAAATATTGTTTGTTTTTGTTATCAATTATTTTTGTTATTGGTCAAAATATTTTTGCTTTAATAACTAACTATTTGTTTCGTGGTGTGAAATTTTGATAATTGTTTTAGTTAAATGTTCATTTATGTTTTATCAATTATTTTGATTATTTTCCAAAACTTTATATTCTTAATCTAAATATTTCTACTTAATTAACTATTTGTTTCGTAGTCTTAAGACCTTGCAATGAGACTTAGCCTATTGTAAAGGTTTCACGGTATGTGCTTATTGCTAGTATAAACAAATAGATGACACAGATATTCTCTGTGATTTTTATTTAGGAACAGGGAATGGATATATCAAATGGAACTACTCATGAATCTCCCAGTGTGGTTCCAGTTGCATCTTTTAAAAGGGAGCCTGAGAAGTGATAGGTATGTAGTTCAGAAACTGTGTCCGGTTTGCATTTGAATGTTGCCTAATTTTGTTTCGGATGTTTACCAAATTGTCTGTTTTTGGGGTCAGTCAGCATTACCTTGCTCTTCGCATAGTTTGTGAGGAGTTAGTTCTATGAGAATCAAAAAATTTTTAGATGCCAAATGTTTTTTATCCTGAATCATGGTGATTGTTAAGTGAAGATAATGCTTTCTTATTCTCTTTCTCTCAGTTTAAGAGGTGTTCTAGTTGTTCTTTTACTCAGTAGAAGTTTTTAGAGTTTATTTTCTACACACTCACTTTGATACATCATGTGAAGAATTTGCTGCTGAACAAGTATCTGTTCCTCTGCTTGCTCATTGCAGAACATTTGGATCCTGATTCTTAAGATAGATAGAAAGAGAGAAAGAAAGAAAAAAAAAAAAAAAAAAAATGTTGGCAAACCAGTGGACAAACCATAAAAAGTTATGAGCCTAACTCAATACAGCAGGAGGTTTAGCACACAGGCGAAGCTGCTCGATTTCAGCCGTATTTAAGAAGGTAGCATAAGATGCTGATGGAGCTGGACCAACCTATTGCCATTTTAGCAGGGAAGATGCCAACCATTGTCGCATATTGGCTTGTCCTAAGGGGCTTTTTTTTTTTTTTTTTTTTTTTGGCTGATTTCTTCTTAAAAACTTCATTGACCCTTTGCTAAGTGCATTAAACCAACTCTTACCTGCTGAAGATGGCTAATATATTATTGCTCTTCTTATTCACTGTCTTCTGTTTCTCTAATATTTTATTTCTCTTTTTGCAATCAAGCAATTTATAACTCCCCCTTTCACCAGCAGAGGTATCAATCAAGAAGGCCATTTGTGCCTCGTAACACAGCGCATTCCAGATTTAGGGTATTTTAAGAAAGATCATACCAGAAAACTCTTAGCAGTTTGCAAATTATCAGTTTGGTTTATAAATACTTACCATCGCATCAGTTTTTTGCAAGGTCTTTATTTTGAACAAGGTTAGGGGTTCAAGAGACTTGTACTGCAATTGCATTGTAAATACTAGGGCTGTATATGGATTTCTATTATATTTAAAAAAAATAATTTATTCGAGACAAACTTTTATTGAAAATAATTGTTATCTTAATTTTTTTTAAAAATGAATTTTATATTGGAAAAAGTAGAGATTAAATATATAAGTTTTATAGATATAATGATTGTGTATAAGAAAAAATTTGTTTTGGGAAAAGTGTGTAAGAGTAATTTTATTAATAATATATATTTTTTAAACAAGGTGGGATTTACAAATTTTATAGGTATCTTTTTTTGGAGATAAATTTTAATTCAAAAAAAAATCTTATCCAATTATGCTGCGTATTGAAAAACAAAACTTCTTCCTTAATATAATTGAAATTTAAATACAGCCTAGTACTCCCAGCCCCCAGGCCTAACTGGAATCCCATGCTGACTTGGGGATTCAGCCATGCCATTGAACGAGTAGGACGGTACTTTACGTTTTCAGATTTCTCCATCTCCTCCTCCACTGAGAAGAAACTGTTAAATGAAGACTAATTCACGGTTTCAGCTTCCCAACCATTTTTAAGTTAGAAAGGTCACAAAATAATATATTTAGCAAAATCTAAAAAGGCCCAAGTGATTTTTTAATTCTTTTTTATTGGGTATTTATGATAATAAAGGCCCAGATGAAAATGAGAAGGCCCAAATAATAAAATGAGGCTCATGTAATTTATCTAGATATTTTTTGATATTATTTTAATATTAGTACATAAGGCATATGTATAAAGTATCTATTCAAGTATCCCACATCATATTTTTAAGTATTTTGAATAACATTTCCACAGTATTTATATAGGTACGGTCTTTGGGATATGTTTGTTGATTTAGACCCTTTAACTTTGACTTTTTATCTTTAACATCTTATTGTTTGCTGACTTAAGCATCAAAGGAGCCTTAGGGTTTTTCCACCCTTTTGGCTTTGGTCTTGCAGGTGATGAAGTTGAAGATTTGTCAAAGTATCTCTAGGAGGATTGGAGGATCGTCCGGTTTCTGCAAAAGATTCTTCCATTTAGGGACCATTTATCTGCATCAGTCAACATGATTAAAATATAAAAACAATAAATAAATTAAAGTTTTTTTTGTAAAATTTTAATGTGAAACAATAACTCTTTTATTTGTAGAATTATAAGTTGTCTTTTTTGTTTAAAAAAATAATAAATTTATAAATGAACCAAATAATATATTAAATTAATAACACTATGATAAGAAAATGGAAATGAGTTACCAAATTGCAGAAGTATTGTTCCATATTTATAGTAATTTGTGAATGTAATTGTAAATCTTTGTTAAAAACTGTAGGTTGTCCAATTAAAACATATATTGTGATACAGAAACCAGGAAATGCTTTTAAAACATCATATTACAGAATTACGGTATACGAAGCATTCATTCCATTCCATTACATTACATGCTATCTAATCTCATTAGGATTTAGAAAGAACCAAGAAGTTTATTTTACGTGGTTTAAAAAAAAAAAAAAAAAAGATGCAAGAAATAAACAAAACTACTTGGCAAGGCTACTACCACCACCACCGCCAGTGCATCATCAAACGTTTATGAAAGTGTATATTTATATATATTTCCCCTTTTTGGCATAAACAAACCAACCCCATTATTATTAACATCCCCGGCCCCTAATCCATGGTCGTCCTAGTTCCATCTTCCAGCAATAACAACTTAATTAATAGGAGTAGCCCCTGACAAACATCCCTTTCTTGGCTTCCTCCGATTCACCTTCACCGGTGTACTTGCCAAGTTGAGCAAGAGAGTTGGCGCTGGCCCTGAGGAGCAAAACATCCTGAGCTGCCTTCACGTTCTCCGGGCGTCCTCCCCATGTCTTCAAGCAGGTGTTCTGGAGAGCCCTGGCATATGAGAATGAGACGTGCCACGGGTTGGGAGATTGGTTCATTGCGTTCAAGTTTAAGGTAGCTTCTACTTCGGATTGTCCGCCGGACAAGAACTGCACCAGACCAAGTCCAAGAACCGAGATAATCAGATTGTTACTTTTTATCATAACATTAGTACCCAAAGTGGGTGTGGAATGCTATCGACATCTTTATATTTACCATGATTCCAGGGACAGATGGGGGAATTCTCCTGTGGAGGAGCTTGAGTGTGTATTCTGCGACTTGCTGGGGAGTAGGCCTGTCCTTGCATTCGGCTCCAGGGGTAACCATGCTGGGCTTGAGAAGGATACCTTCGAACAACGCATTGTTCTCAGCAAGGTAGTAGAAAACCTCAGCCCAAACTTTCTGGGCGACCTCGAAAGTCCTGTCAATGCCGTGGTCACCGTCAAGCAAGACTTCTGGCTCCACAATTGGGACCAAACCATTATCCTAGGGAACAAAAGGGGAAAAAAAAAAAAAAGGACCATTGAAGTAAGTAAGAGTGATGAGGTTCAAAGCTTATAAGCAATTTTTTTCCAATCATATTGGAAACTCTCTAAATCTGGTATGTATACAAAGTACTAACTTGAGCAATGGCAGCATAACGAGCCAAGCCCCAGGCAGCTTCCTTGATAGCCAGAGCAGATGGACCATTGGGAATGCTCAGAACGGTACGCCTAATCAACAAGCAAACAATGGTTGTTATATGCAAATTTATGCCATGTAATTGCGAGGAATTAGGGAGACATAGCCAATTATGCTTACCATTTGGCAAAACGAGCTCCTTGTTGGTAGTAAGCGGCAGTGCGGGAAGCAAGACCATCGAGACCTTGGCACCAGGACTCATCATTTGAACCAACAAGTGGCACCAAACCCTGACTCAACCCACAATATATTATGAGATAAATAATAATAATAATTCAATGCATTGGTTTGGTTCATGGAAATATACATCCATCCAGAAGTCAAAAGGAATTCTGTGCTTACCTTGTCAACTTTGATGCCAGGGACGATTTTCTGCTCGACAAGGACATCTACCATCTTTTTACCCTCAGGTGTGGACTGGTAGAGAGTCTCCTCGAAGAGGATAGCACCAGAGATGTATTGACCAAGGCCAGGGGCTGTTATAAGAAGTGTACGGTAAGCTTGACGGTTAGCCTCAGTGTTCTCGAGACCAATAGAAGCTAGACGCTTTCCACAGGTGGCGTTGGATTCGTCCATGGCTAAAATTCCGCGTCCTGGAGATGCAATAGTTTTCTGAAACCAAAACACACAACAAGATCCACATCAATCAATTCAATACAGTTAGTTATATATTTACATTTACAAATTAAAACAGCATTTTTTTTCGTCAGATAAATGCAGAGGGTACGTACCGCGGTCTTAACGAGTTCATCAGAGTAGGATGAAGCTCGGACAGTCAGAGTGGAGGGAGCAGTAGTGGGGTGGCAGCGGACGAGGGAGACAGATGGCTGGCGGAGGCTCTGCCCCCCCTTGACGAACTCAGACTTGTCAAGAACAGGGGATGACTTTAGAAGAGATGCAGACGCCATTGTTAATGTTCCTCTGGGCGAACCTCTGAAGCTCTAATGCAGAGGTTTTCACAATCTTATCTCCTCACTTAGGCTCCTGTCTCTCTTAGCCACACACATACGCGTTCTCTTTTGTTACTGTATTTATAATTGCTCTTGGTAATGAATAATGATCAAAGATTTCGCATTTGAGGCGGTCATGCCTCCACCAATTGTAGAATGACATGTTGAGAAGATAATTTTGTCTACTTGGCAGATGGCGGAAGTGGTTCAAATATATAGAATTATTCCCACCTTACATAATAATATTATTATTAATATTATTATTATTTTTAAAAAATATTTTATGTACAAAATTGAGGTGAAAACATTAGATATTTTTCTCGTTTGTTATTACTTTGAAAGGAACAGACAAAAAAGGGCATAATTCTCATCACAGAAAGACACCAATGACCATAGATAATGTAGGAAGGGCCTAGTGGAGTGAATGTAAATATGAGGCCGTGCGTAAAAGAAGACCTGTTTCTTTTCTTTGGCATTTTTCCAATTTGATTAACGGTCATAATTAGCTCCAGGATATGCTGTAACCTTTAGCTTTAGGTACATGTG
This sequence comes from Marsdenia floribunda, assembly GCA_035583425.1. Taxonomy (NCBI): domain Eukaryota; kingdom Viridiplantae; phylum Streptophyta; class Magnoliopsida; order Gentianales; family Apocynaceae; genus Marsdenia; species Marsdenia floribunda. The sequence continues at coordinate 33,175 of JAXGGT010000145.1, read as the reverse complement.
TTCACACCTACCCTTGGAAGCTTAGGTTTTTCTGGTTAAAATTGGTATCCTTTTTGGGTTTTCAGAATTTAGTGATGAGGAAAATATGCCAAGGACAAATTGATATAACCACCACTAAAACTATTGGTCACTTGATTGCTTACTAGTAGTATTATTGGTGTAATAGAAAAAGTAATAGGAAATCCCTGTCAAAACCACAAGCTGGTAGGCTAAATTGGTTAACATCTGACTTTAGTTATTCAGAACTTAGCTTCCTGTCAACCATTTCATTGTTTTTCCCTCAAGAACCAAAAAAGCATATACCAAAAAAAAAAAAAAAAAAAAAGGTTGGTCAAGTTAAGTGTTGTAGCAGTGGCACTTTGGTATCACTGATGAAGCTCCTACCTATAAAAATTGTTCAAGGAAATATCTGACATCCCAGATATAATATCTTCAAGGGCTGCATCTTCCAAACCTTTCAACACTCCAGAATCATCAGAGTCCCAAGGGGGTGTTGCGTTCAGTGAACTCTGAGCAAAGCCTTTACCTAACTGATTAATGAACTCATCCTCTTCAGCTGGCAGGTTTAGATCCCAAACCTTGAATATGTCCCTAGTTGATTGCTCCATTGCTAAACCAGGAAAATCCACATCTTCCTCAGTTGCAGGGGCCGAAAATTTCTCAAGCTTCTCGTCCAAAGTTGGAGGGAGACGATTTCCCAAGATTAAAGCAGAATGGGGAATATCTGTGAAGATGAGCTGACCTTCACTGTTCTCATCTGCTCCTTCGGTTATAAATGAGTCATCATCTGCTCTTATACCCAGAATCTTTGCACTTTGCGTCTGTAGCCTAGAAGGGGAAAGTTCAATGGCAGGTCCTACAGGACGATCTGCTGTCCTCGCTGCAAGAGATTCAGTTTCAGAACTCAAAGTATCACTCAAGGCACGGGTGAAAGCATCCCAGGAAGTCCAATCGATTTGAGATGCATCAGGATCATTCAAGCAAGAATCTGCCCAGTCTACATCTTCAGGCAAGAAGAGATCATCTATTTGGCCCTGCTCAACTTTCGCCGGTTCGGAACCTAACAATGGAAGATGATGATTTCCCATTTCATCAGCAGTAGCCATTGCTGTGAGAATGTAAGCAGAACAAGGAAATCAAAATTCAATTGCCAATGCTTAACAGAATGATCCAAGTGACAGGCTCATCTGCCAAAGAAGACAAATATTTATGCTACAATTAGGAGGCAAATTTCTAAAGTTTAAGAGTTAATAAGCATATAAAATATTCTCATTGAACCTCATTGATAAACTTCATAAGCATATAAAAATCTTTACAATGAAGCACAAAAATTAATCAAAAACTTCATTTGAAATACCTTTACATATGTATTCCAGGTTAACACACACACACAAAACCGTTCTTGATCTTAAGCAGGTTTACCGCCCAAACCCCAGAGAGCCAGCACTCCAATTTTCAATACAAAGGTTTTATACACACACAAAAAAAAAAAAGAAAAAAGAAAAAAAGGACCAATATAGCAAGTAATTTTAGAATAAAACACCATCTCCTTCATCTGAGGCTCAAGAGATCAAAACTAAGAGATATTACTTCCTTATTCAGATCGTGGTCGACCCCTAGAAGCAATTTAACCTATCTTCTAGGATTTAATTCTATCAGACTTTTAAATCAGGCCAAGAAAATTCAAATACCATTGTCTAATCGATGGCTGAATGGATAAACATACCAACACATATAAATCTAAACGATTCCAACAGAAAAGTTCATGATTTTACAAAAGCAGAGACCACTGTATTTTTCTTCAGGGGAATGAATTTCCAATAATAATAAAAAAAAAAAAGGTCTTTAAAAGAATGCATAACGAAACACGTAAATATCAAAGAGGATAAATTACCTTCCGCAACAACCCGCCGAGATTTCTCAAAGATAGAAGCCATTAGAACAGAAGTGTTTTTTTCTTCGCCGGAGATATTCTTTGCTTGCAATTATGGAAAGACTAAGAACCCAGTTGCCGGAAGTGGGTTTTTAGGTAAAATACTTAGGGCTTTTCCTTTCTGATTTTTCTTCCACTAAGTTTTCAGCGATTCCTAGTTTTGTTTTATTATTATTATTGTTATTTTTTGTACTTCGCTTCGCCATCAATTCCTTCTTCGAATCTCCGCTCTCCGAATTATCCAAAATACATACGTGTATATATATATACATACATGGATATACATCCCAACCAAGTGTGGGATGTATAAATTTTTGGCCATTTTTTTAATTTATCATAATTTTTTTATTCTAAAATGCTTAATTTATTCCATTATTTTTTATTTATAAATTTTATTTTTATAAATAATTAATTTATATAAGAATTATTTTAAAATTTTAAAGTTTTATAAAATACTATAACGTTTGAAATTAAATACATTCACAATATATGCATAACATATATAAGTATATTTAATAAGTAATATATATATATATATAAGATAAATATATTAAAATTCTACCTTAAATATGTGTATATAAATATATTAATTATCTTAAAATTAATTAATTAATTTGTTTATTAAATTTTGTATTTTTAAATTAATTAATCTCGTGCATGAAAGAGGAAAAGTAGGAAAAAGAATATATATATATATTAAAAAATATTAATACATCTAATATAAATCATATATATATATATATATATATATAATACGTAATAAAAAAAATTAATAAATTATAAAAAATCATAAAAATAGATAAATTTAAAAAAAAATGAAAATATAAAATAAAATAGAAAAAAATAAATTCAAAATGTAAAAAAAATGTAATTTTTTTTTTTAAAATAACTTTAGAAGGAAGTTTTGTAATTTTTATATAATAAATATATATATATATATATATAATGATGAGGAAAAAAAGAATTCCATTAATTTTCTTTTCTTTTTTTTTTTTTAAAAAAAAATTAAAAAAAAAATTAAACAATAAATTGGTTAAAAGGCAAAAGATGAAGAAGGAAGAGAGAAAATTATAAAGTAGAATAGGAAAAATAGTTTAGATGAAGATTATGGCAAATAAGTTAATTATAATAATAAAAAACTATTATTTAAAAAATTATTTTTAGAAAGAAGTTTTACAGATTTATAAATAATTAGATTTCTTGCAATTGAAAGAGCAATAATCTTGTAGGAAAAAAAAAACAGATCAATAGTATTAGAATAACAAATAACAAAGTACATAACTATCCTATATAAAACTTGAAAAGAATAAGTTTTATGAATAAAAAAATAAGTAAAGAAAAAAAGTAGGTACTGAAAAAACGTAGATAAAGATAGCAGCGTCCTATTTTTTCCGTTCTCTCTCTAAAGTGGATTTCCTCTCCCTTCTCTCTACAGAGTTGACCTCCCGCTAGGCTTCTCTAGTTTCCGGTTGAGCTACGCTTCCACACAGGTCTCTTCTTCCCCAGTCTACCGTCTTCACCTCCCCCTCCTTCCCTCCCTCTCCTCCCCCGTTTTTTGTTCTCCATCCTCCTTTCCATTCCCACTATGACCCCCTCACCCGATGAGGAGGCCTTCCTTGACTTATCATTTAATGAAGGTCAAACTGAAGCTTTTAATGAACTCAACCTGATAGGGCACTTCCTCACATCCAGAACTATCAATCACAAAGCAGCTATCATTGTTCTCCAAGTGGTTTGGAATCTGGGAGAAAACATCACGCTTAAATCGCTTGACCATAACACACTATCCTGCTCCTTCCGACGACAACAAGACCGAGACCATATCCTCAATGTAGGTCCATGGGCAGTCAAAGGAGCACTAATCAATTTCCTCCAGTGGCCTCCCAATCTTAGTCTGGCCGAGATCAATTTCACCTACTGCCCTATGTGGATCCAAGTCCACAACCTGCCACCAAATAGAATGAACTTGGTGAATGCACACAATATTGGAGATTTCATTGGCCGCTTCCTGCATACCGACGACACCACTGAAATTTACACTATCAAGTGCTTCCTTCGTATCCGTGTTTCAGTGGACACAAATCGATGCCTGAAAACAGGTTGCCATATACCTAGAGAAGATGGCACCCAACTTTGGCTCACCTTCAAATATGAAAGACTCTCAGATTTTTGCTATCAATGTGGTAAGATTGATCATACAGAGCTGGCATGCACGGAGATATGCAACACTGGTCCCGACAAGACCCCCAAAACCACTTCATTTGGTCCTTGGCTCCGTACGACCCACTTCGGCACTGCCAAACCTGCAAAGACCCAGGAAGCCACACAAGAGCAAAACCAATCATCGGTCGGAAAACTAGCACTGAAGGAAGGCCGAAATCCATCCAACCAAACATCAGGTACACTTTATCTACCCTCTCTGACACCTTTTTCCTCGAGACACCCGCCACCCCAAATTGGTGTATCTGGTAGACAGGTACTCAGCGACATTTCAAATCACCAACCCATGCAACAACCTAATTTCACAAAACCCATTCTTCCACATTTCCAGCCTCTTCCAAAATCCTTTTTTCTCCCTCCTCCCGCGCTAACTAAGCCTTCCTATCCCCCCACCTTCCCCACTAAAATTCCAACAAAACCCACCAGAGACCAACCCATCCTACCTTTCCCTCAGGAAACCCCACCGGGCCCATCCAACACTCTGACACCCCAGACCCTCCACAATCGTCCACCAGCCCTCATTCAACCCACCTCGTTGACCCCTCCTAGCCCCCCCCAAAATCAGACCCAAAAGGCCAAATATTAACTTAATACACCCATCCAAAAAGTCCAAAATCTCAGCAACTACTGGCATGGAAAATGCTTTGGCCCGACTGCACCTTGTTCAGGAAGACTCGCATGCTGACTCTGATTCATCCACTTCAGTCGATGTTACCACTGTCATGGAAGATAGCATTTTGGTCTCCTGTCGGCGGTTTATCCATGTCAAGAGGCAGGCAAGAATGGTCAAGCATCAACCATCCAGTGAACTGTCGATCCAGGCAATCCAAGAAGACAACATTTCGACTGAGGCAATGGTGGCAGGCCGGCAACTGCCCCACCCCCATCCATGATTCTCCTACTTTGGAATTGTCGGGGGGTTGGTCACCCTTCGACAGTCAGACAACTGAGAGCACTGTCAGCCTCTCACCGACCAGACATCATGTTTCTTGCTGAAGTCAAATGTAATGATATGGAAAAAATTCAATCTCTGCTAAAGATCACTGGTTTTGGTTTTTTTGAATTTGTACCACCTATTAGATCAGCAGGTGGATTACTGCTTTTGTGGAAGGAAAATGTGAATGTGAATGTTGTTTTTGCTAATGATAATGTGATCAATTGTTTGATTTATGAAGATAATAGTACTGTCCCTTGGCAATTCTCTGCCATTTATGGTCCTCCAATTCCTTCACTTAGACAATCTTTTATTGACTATCTGTCTACTATTAGTACTGCTTTTGAGGGCCCTTGGTTAATTGTGGGTGATTTTAATATGGTTCTAAACCAATCAGACAAGAAAGGTGGCATACCTGTTAGTGAATCGAGTAGCAGCGGTTTAAGGAGATACTGGTATGATAGACCTGGGTTTCAATGGTTATGCTTTTACTTGGACCAACAGAAGGTGTGGTGAGGCCAATATCCAAGAATCGGATCATCGCCCACTCTTACTCAATACCGAACCTCATCCAACTTCCTCCCCTAAGCCATTCCGATTGGAAGCTATGTGGATAACACATCCGGATACGAGCCAAGTGATCACCGAAGCATGGAACCGCAGCCCCTCTTTCGTTTCCAAACTCAAGAACACCAAATTAGCTCTCAAGCACTAGAATGCCCAGGTTTTTGGAAACATTCACTCAAAGATAAAACATCTCAAGTCCACCATCGAGCATCTTCAATCCCAAACCCTAACTTCAGCCTCTCTTGCTATGGAAAACGCAGCCCAATGGGAACTAGATGAACTTCTACGACGAGAGGATATATTCTGGAGAGAGAAGGCCAAAGCTCGATGGCTCGAGGAATGAGACTCAAACACCCACTACTTCCACATCACCACAATCATCCATAGGAGACATAACACGGTTTCTCGTATCTTAAATTCTGAAAATGTTTGGCTCACTCATAGAGATCATGTTGGAACTGCTTTTATTTCTTATTTCTCTAACATTTTCTCTAGTGTCTCCCCATGTCTCCCCCCTTCTTTGCAGGACTTTTTTCCAACTCGCCTTACTGCTAGATAAAATGATAAACTCCATGTGATCCCGGAGGTAGCAGAAATACGTAAGGCAATATTTAGCATGGGCGAATTTAAAAGCCCAGGGCCAGACGGGATGACAACCACATTCTACAAACATTACTGGAGCATACTTGGGAATGATGTAATCACTGAGGTGCAAGCTTTCTTCGTGCAAGGCCGACTTAAACCTGCTTTCAACCACACTTTCCTTGCGCTAATCCCTAAGGTGACGGGAGCTACCAAGTACAAAAATTTCGGCCTATTGCACTTTGTAATGTCATATACAAGATCTTCACCAAAATCTTGGCTACTAGATTAAGGGAACTTTTGACAAATTTGGTCCACCCGAGTCAAGCGGCTTTCGTGCCTCGTCATTCCATTGGTGATAATATCATTATCAACCATGAGGTGATGTTCCTTTTGAATTCTAAGAAGGGCCCGAAGGGTTTCATGGCCATAAAAATTGACCTAGCTAAAGCCTATGATCGGGTAGAGTAGCATACTTTGGAGACTATTCTTGTACATTTTGGTTTCCATCCGGACTTTATTTGACTACTCATGGAATATGTGTCAACTCCTAGATTCTCCATCCTACTTAATGGCTCTCTGTTTGGCTATTTCTCCGCGGAACGAGGTATACGTCAAGGAGACCCTATGTCCCCAGCCTTATTCACTATTTTCTCGGACCTTCTCTCAAGAATCTTGGCCAAAGCGGAATTGGAAGGTAAAATATCTGCTGTCAAAGTATCCAGGACAAGTCCCAAAATTATTCATCTGATGTACACCAACGACCTACTGATCTATTGCCAAGCCACTGAACAGGAAGCTCATGAGGTATCTTTATGCTTACAACAATACTGCTCGTGGACAGGTCAAGAAATAAATTGGAGTAAATCATCCATTCATTTCAGCCGGAATGTATCTACCCATATGAAATCCAAGCTGTGTGGTATTTTGGGAATGAAGGAATGCACTCACAATGGTAAGTATCTAGGACATGATTTTTGCACATTTCGGTCTAAGGCTGCAACCTTTCGAACAGTAATTGACAAGATGGCAGCCAAGCTGACTGGGTGGAAAAGGAAAATGCTATCTCAGGCTGGTCGGACAGTCCTTCTCAAGTCGGTTATCCAAGCAGTGCTGAGTTTCATCATGCAGACCTTTGTGGCACCTAAATATATACTAGATAAAATGGATGGGATGATTAGGGATTTTTTTTGGGGTTTTGACGATACTAAAAGCAAACATCTTTATTTGAAATCTTGGGATTCTGTATGTAGACCAAAGCAGTATGGGGGTATTGGCATTAGTCTTGAAGCTTGGATGGAATCTTTTCACCGCAGCACACAAACCCTGGGTTCAATTGATTAGGTCCCGGTATCTAAGAGGTCGCCGTCTTCTTCATGGAGCTCACACTAAGCAGCAAACCTCTTGGATATGGGGCAGCATCATGTCCAGCTTAGGCTTACTTAAAAAGGGTGTCTGTTTTCAAGTGGGCTGCCACTCTTCTCTTCGCATTATGGAGGATCCGTGGCTGGCCGAATTACCTCACTTTTGTCTCCCATGAGATATCACTTTACTGGCTGATTTACTATTAGTTCACGATCTCATGGAGCCTGACGGTACTAGGTGGAACTCTGCGCTTATCCATACATATTTCCCACCTCCTCTATGTCACACCATCACAAATACTCCCATCTTGGAACAGGAGCAAGACATACTTATCTAGGTCCCCTCCACGTCAGGGGAGTTCACGGTTAGGTCCTCCTATTCTCTCATCTTAAAAGAACGTGACACAGCAACATCACATGGAGACCCCCAATTATGGAAGCTTATCTGGCAGTCGGATTTTCATGGGCGGCATCAAATGTTTCTGTGGAAAGTTGTCACCCAATCTCTACCGACATTGGATCGCCTAGCCAAGATCATACAAGTACCTGACACTCTCTGTTATCTTTATCAATTATTCCCAGAATCTGTCCACCACATCTTCCTGGAATGTCCGGTGAGTAAGTTGCTATGGTGGAACTCACCATGGCAAATCAGAATTGACGCCTTTCATCATCTTGAGATCAACCAATGGTTGCTTCTCATGCTGGGCGATAAGAACCCCTTCCCTATGGAGGCTGCAGAAAAAATGAAGATGCAACATTTTTTGGTTGTGGCGAGTGAACGCATCTGGCAGGAGAGAAACAAGATCTAGACAGGCCAAGCCAAGCTCGACTAGCGGACTATTTCTACCTCTATAAATCACAGTTACCTGCAGTATTGGAAAGCCGGTGTCAATAAATCCCTCAAGAAAAACTAGCCGCAATTCTGTCTTAAATCTCACTAGTCACCGCCCCCAGATGGTATCCTTAAATTTAACTTCGATGCAGCTTATAAAAATGGTTCAACGGTTACAGGGGTAGTGCTAAGGAATTCTACGGGTATGATTGTGGGAGCTTAGGTCAACCTCTTTGTCTTGGACAATCCATTTTGCGCAGAGGCCGAAGCGACTATCCAAGCTTTCAAAATCACCCAGGATTTAAAATTGGACAAGGTTAACTTTGAAGGTGATGCTCACAATGTGATTATGGCGATAAACAGTTTGAATCAATTCAGTGACTGGAGAGCTGCACATCTTATTGTCCTAGGCAGGAATTTTTTGTCCTCAAATTTATTTTGGAAAGTCGAATATGTACCCAGGTCCTGTAATGCTAGTGCCCACAACTTAGCTTAATGGGCCAAGACTAATGCCCTTTCTGGAAGTCTGGATCCCACCACTCTCCCACCCGCTGTGTGGTGTGATAGAGGTGGTACCTAACTTCTCTGCTTATTTTGTGTACTTTACATTCTATTTTCCTTTTAATGATATTTCACTCATAAAAAAAAAAAAAAAAGAAAAGAAAAAACGTAGGTAAAGATGAACAACATAGATAATTTATGTATTCTGAAAATTAAATAATGAATTGAATAAAGCGAAGAAGATGAAACAACTATAAAATAAATTAAAAAATGGAAAATAAAGAGATAAATCTATCTATAAGTAAAAGAAAAAATAAAAGGGTATAAAGATAAATCAAAATATTTAAATAAAAATTAAAAAGTTAAAAAGTTTACATTAATTACCTAAGAGCCATTAGAAGAAAAATCCTTCTAGAAGATGAGGTTGCAATCTTATATAATATAGATATATTAATTAAAAAAAATGTGTGTATATATATATATATTTTTTGTAACTATAATAAACAGAAAACGAAAAGAATTATTACGATGAGAAGTAAAAATATGTTCTCTTTCTCCCAAAATATATTAAATTGATGGATACCTGTGAGAGAATGTTGAGCTTAGGTAATGACACATCTTTGGGTGAGTCGTCTTTTTTTGTGTTAATTTTAATAGACCCAAAGTAATTATAGTTTACCAACAAGTAGGGGTGGCAATATTAAACCCGACATGAACACGACACGAAAATAGCGGGTTCAGGTTAAGAGTTGGCGGGCGGGTCAACTCGTTTAAGTTTAATCATGTTCAGGTTTAAATTAAAATATATAATTAATAATAATAATAATAATAATAATTTAATTATTATTTAAACGTGTTGAACCTGCTCAACCCGTTTAAATAATAATTAAATTATTATTATTATTATTATTAATTATATATTTTAATTTATTATTAAATTATTTAGTAATTTTTATTATTTTTTAATTTTAATATTTTTTATATAAATAAATTACATAATATTGATATTTTTATAAGTTAAAATAGGTAAATAATCGGGTTAGCGGGTTGATATCGTGTAATCGTGTTTGGTGGGTTAATGAGTTTTGAATTATATATGTGTCATAATCGGGCTGGTGGGTTGACACGATTAATTTTCGTATTGTGTTCGGGTTCAACTTTTTTGTGTCATTGCAGGTTCGTGTTGGGTTCGAGTTGACAGATTAAGTACAAGTACCTTAATTCAACTCGATACAATTACACGAATCCGACACGATTGCCATCCCTACCGTCCCTACCAATAAGCTTTTCCAATTTAAAAGATGATCATCTACACCTTACACTTGGTAGCTAATTAAAGGCTGTCCAATATATATATATATATATATATATTTAAAAGATACAAAGATTTTTTTTTTGAAAATTTTTAAGTCACTTTCGCTTCAAAGTGTTTAGATATAAACGAAATTGCTAAATTTTCTTAACAATACAAAAACAATTTTAGTTGAAACAAATAATTCAATTTTTTATATCATTAAATTTGAGAGAAATTTAAAATATTGAATTAAAAATATTATTTTTAATATGAATTAAATTTAAATTTTAAATTTTTTTATAAATTAAATATAAATATTTAAATAATAAGAGGTGTCCACACATTAGATTATAGTAATCAAATTCTAAATTTAAATATCAAGTGGTAGTCCAAATTTAATTTTAGTTCAAACAAATTAATCATGGTTCCCATACATTTATTCCTAACTAACCCACGGTCCCTATTCATAGGGTTAGGAGACAGAATTGAAGCCCAACAACTAGAGTCCAACGTTAATTCTCAGATTTTAAAAATGTTTCAAGGAATCTTTTCTTTGAGCTTTTTATTTTATTTGACTACTAATTAATATTCTCATAGTCCTATTTTAAATGAATGAATTCCTCTTTTGCACCAAAAAAAAAATGATAATAATAATTAATATTCTCATAGGATTTTTTTTTTTTTTTTTTGGAGTGAAAGGACTAAAACACCCATTAAATTAATAATATACTGTTTATGTGTGTGTATATATATATTGAAGCAAATAGAGAGAAACAAGTAGGAAAACTAAAAGATCCTTTCATTCAAAATTTCATGTGTTGAAATAATTAATAACGGTGGAACAATTTCAACATTACAATTGAGATTTCATGTTTGTGACTAACACAATGAGCTATTGTGAGAAAAATTGAATCAGCTCCCCACAGCCTCTTCCCTCTTTGCTTGCCCACAAGATGAGAGACTTTTTCCATTTTTACCCTTATATATATATATACGTATGTCCCTTTCTGGATTAATTATCTACCTACTTATTATTAATAATATATAGCAACTAAATTGATTATGCAATGAGCCAAGTGCTAACTAGGGGTTAGCATTGAAGTATGCAAGTGCACCCACAAAAGGTGCGTTAATGTAAGTTGTAGGTTCAGACTTCCTGAAATCAACTCTATCATCTTCATATGTATCATCTTCACCAGGACCACCCACCACCGCCCCAACTAACACGTTAGGGTTAGGGTTTGTGGAGTTGAAATAAATGGAACCCTCCTTGCAGGCAATGAACTGGGGATGGTCTTTAATGGAAGGCAAAGAGGAGCCCCTATGATGGATACGTTGTGGATAGTAGTTACTGTAACCTACCATGTACGACATTCCTTTTGGATTATCCCCTAAAATGTAGTCAACCTGCCTCTTAGCTATTTTTCTCAGCATTGATGGACTAACACTGATGCTGCCACAGTTCACTGCTGCTGCTGATCTTTCCAGGTAATTTGCATAAACGAGCAAAAGGAAAGTGATGGTTGTTGAGTGCTGTAAGTTGCTTCCTCCGGGCTTGTATATGAGACCTCCTGGAGTGTACTCTATGTGGGAAGATGATGATTCTGGGATGAGTGTACACATGAAGCTGTCTGCTGATGCTTTATAGGACTGAAGAGTATACATGTTTCCTTCTAGAACCTCCTACATATATATGCATGTAGAAGAATTAATATTCCATGTATGACTTTGACAAGCTCATGATGAATCTTGGAATTGGTGGTACTTGATGACATGAGTTTGAATCTGCAGTGACAATTAGTTTAACTCGATTTAAAAGTACCTTAGAAACAAGCACGTTTAGGCCAGCATGCTTATTATCCCAGCCAAATTCATTAATGTTGTCATCGGCACCTAGTGTTTTACCATTGTTTTGTATGTAACTAAGGTAAGAATCACTCTGGGATGCCCTCCTTAACCATGCTGCTCCCCACAGCAATTCATCCTGCCAATTAGACATATATATGGAACATGATTTGAAAATGTTAAAAGAGTACTACTGTACATTTAACCTCTCTCTCTCTCTCTATATATAAATATGTATATATTTTTTATTAGCTTAATTAAGCCTCAATTTAACTTGATGGATTTATATAATATGGTATCAGAGTAGAAGATCCAGAGTTCAACTACTACTGTCATTGCCTCATTTGTGTGAGATTATTGTCCTCGTGTTCAGCCTTGTTAATTATTAAAAAAAAAAAAAAAAAAGAAAAAGAAAAAATTTAACTCTGTTTTAACAGAAAATATTAGATGAGCTAACTTTTAGATAGAACGAATTAAAACAGGGGCACCTGGAAAAAGAAAGAAAAGAGAGAGAGAGACAGCGAAAGATTACTTGATAGCCATCAAAATCGCAGTAAAAAGGGCAAACTCCATCCCTGATATTATTGTTATCACTGTAAGCACCTCTGTAAGTATCGGCAAAATCAAAAACCCGAGTGGAAGTTCGCAGGAGGGTCTCAGCATAACCCGGATCAAACGACCTGAAAGCCATGGAGGAAGCAGCCAGCGCTGCCGCTGTCTCCCCAGCAACATCAGAAGCCGGATTCGGAGCATCAACGGTGTAGACGGTTCTAGAAGTATCCATATCCTCTGGCCTTTCCCAGCAGTTATGGTCATTAATCGGGTCCCCTACCTGTGTCACAATCAATTCAAGAATTTAAATGAATCCATAAACTTAATTCATTAATTGACATTAAACCCTGTCTAAATATATATATATATATATATATATATATTTAATTTCGTTTAGAAATGCGAAAGAGGAATGTAATAAGATCATGAATTTTGTGGTCCAATTCCCCTGGCTACAGTTTTTCTATTCAAATTCAATTGGCATTGCTTAGTGTCCACTTCACAAGTAAATATCACATGCTTAGCAAATCTTATACCGATATATATCTATATATATATATATATTTAAAAATAAAATACTTCCTCAATTATTTTACATGTCACAAATAAAAAGTGTTATATATATATATATATATGTATTTTTAAAATTATAAAAACAAAAATAATTATATGAAACTCTATTAAATTTAATTTAAATTAATCTTAATCATAATTTTAAATATTAAATAATGTAAAAGGGCCAAAAAAAAAGTGGATACACAGAAAAGTTGTGGCTGCTTCTTTGACAGAGTCCGGAGATCTGCGGGTACTCAAAATGTCGGCTGGCTGCCACTTGGGAATGCCTTATCTATTCAAGTACTGCAGAAGCATGTTGTTTTCCAAAGCACATAGGATTTTGCCAAAAAACTAAAGCAACTGTACAGTGCATTGACTAATCACTACAAAGATTCTGCCCGAATATTTGGCTTTCTTTTTTTTTTTTTTTTTTCTTTTAACCTTTTAACTTCAAGCTGGGGTTGCAAATTGCAAAATAATAATAATAAATAAAATCCACTGCATTTCTTCTCAGTGAAATTTATTAGAATTCTTAATTTGTGATCAATGAAAGCCTCTTTAACCTAACACTTAAAAAAAAAAAAAAAAAAAAAAGTCTTTTCAAAAGAACTGGGCAGTTATATTGGTTGGTGTTATCTCTTTCTCTTATTATTAATTTATTATTATTACAGTTGAAAAAAGTCATTTCTTTAGCTGTAGTAAGGTAAACAGGTAACCAGCTCCACACGTTGTAAGAAGCAATTGGTTTTGGTATATTTTGGGATAAAGAAGAAGAAGAAGAAGAAAATGAGAGAGTAGGGCCCTATTTTGTCATTAAAAACCCTACAAATAAAATAAACAAACTCGTAACGAGGAAGCATATATATAAAGGGAATTCTCTCACCCACACACACACACACCCACCTCTTACTCGTGTCTGTCACGGTTTAGGTAATCTGCTCCTTCAACAACAACTACCATTATCTCCTCCTGTTTCTTCTACTTTTTCTCATTCTTCTAATTTTTTTTTATATATTTAAGTTGTTTTAATATAATAATTCTTGTAATTATATAAATGCGTGTGAAATTAATTATTTAGTTATAAGATGAAGAAAGTAAATAATTGATTGATAATAATAATAATAATTTCTCAATCTAAAATGACTACGGGATTATACTTGGAACTGAGTGAGTTAATTTGTTACGACAACTACCATTATCGGCTAACAATAATAATCAAACTAAAAGGACTAAAGAAAATGGGGAAGTGTATTGTACGTTTAGGCTGTTGGAATTGATTACCTGCACGAAAATGCGGTTGGGTTGAGACACAGTCTTGAGAAGATAATCAGTAGCCCATTTGATGGCAACCAAAGCATTCCTCAACTCAGGGGGCGGCATATTTTCACCAAATTCAATCACGCTCCAAGCCAACATTGTGGTGGTGAATGCCATTGGAAAACCGAACTTGATGTTATCACCCGCGTCGTAGTACCCGCCGGTCAAGTCTGTATTCACCATCCACCCATCACCAAGTCCTGAATTCCCCTTCCAAGACATTCTCTGGTCTTGGGGCAAAAACCCAGAACGCTGACCTTCGAAAAAGAGTATCGACTTTGACAATGCATCTCCATAGTCATGGTAGTCGTAGCTTGCTTGGGATAAAGGCAATAATTCTACCCATACAATTGCGATGGTGGAGACAAGTGGGAGATAATGTAAAGTCCAGAATAATTTCATCTTCTCCTGGGAATGATTACTTCTTTATTTTCCCGTAGTAAACCACACTAACCAGAGACACAGAAGACTGAAATCAATCAGTGTTGGAAGGAATTTTTTTTTTTTTTTTTTTTTTGGTTTTCATATACTATATATATATACATGAATCCAAAAGGGCAGTCTAATTTGAGGTATCACGGGGCGTGCAAAGAGGATAGAGTAAGATTGGGGAGGAAGTGGAAGCGAATTGGCGCCGACACGACTGGTAAATGTCAGTTAAAAATCACATGCACCGAGAAATTAGACTCCCATTTCTTTAAATATAATTAATTACTCCTCCTTTATATTGATATATATATATATTTTTAATACTTTAAGATTAATATTTATAATTATTTGATATTTTTAAATTAAATTCTATACCTTTACTTTTTTATTTTTATGATACTTGCATTTTATACGAGTATCTAACTTAATTTATTCTATCAATTTCTTAATGAACAGATGAGTAAAATAATTGAATTATTAAAAATAAAAAATAAAAATTATAGTGAACTGTTTTGTGTAATTTGAGTGAGTTCTTCTTACATCTTACCCTAGAAAACGAAAAAGGGAAAAAAGACAAAAGAAGGAACTGAAAAATCAGAGCATATATACCTACCCTATCTTTTTTTTTTTTTTTTTTTTTTTTTTTTTTTTGACGTGGGAACCCGCCGCC
>JAXGGT010000145.1:0-17477 GCA_035583425.1 Marsdenia floribunda | reverse complement strand
TAAAATTTCGGGTAGGGTATACCCGGTTCGGACCCGAGACCCGATAGGGTCGGGTATGGGTATAAATTTTTTGGACCTGACGGGTATCGGGTAGGGTACGGGTCCAAAAATATATTTTCAGGTCCGAGTACGGAACTAGTAGTTCCGGACTCGATTGGACCCGTTGACAGGCCTAGAAACAAACAATGAAATGACTCAAGAGAAATTAATCTTCCATCAATGTAATCTTCTTCATCATTTATTTAGGCTGTTTTGGACTTAGATTTTTTTTTGTTTCCCCCTTCTTTTTTAAAATAAGTTGGAGATACTTGTTTGGATAACAATTAACACGTTATTGTTCATTGTCAGTCAACTTGCAATTTTTTAAATGAAGGAGTAGGTAGGCTTGTCAATGTGTCCAAAATATTCAAACTCAACCCTAAAAATACGGGTATGAATCTACTTTTTTCATACTCATACTCCGACGTTATCTATACTCAAAAATTAAATATTAATTCAAGTACGAAATTATAAATATCGTACTCAACATATACCTGATTCGATAATTATTAAAATTAAACATATTATATTAATTATAATGTTGAAGTGTTTAAACGAATTTTTCATTTATTGAATTAATAAGAATATATTAAATTTATTTCTCAAAAATATATTGAATTTATATATATATATATATATATATATAATTATCATTTATTTTATATTATTTCATTTTCAATTTCTTAAAAAAAATATTTTTTATATTTTAATTTTCAATTTTAACTTTAAATTTTTTTCACAATTTTGATAATTTTTAAAATATTATATTTTAATTTGTATGAATTATCAATTATTAATATAAATAAATAATATTTTAAATATTATAAATTATTGTAATAATATAAATTATATTATAAGTCATTTAAATATAAATGTTAAAATTAAAATAATTAAATTATTTTTTAAAAATTAAAATTTTAGATAAAATATATTTAATTCGGAACAGAGACTCAATAGGATCAAATATAGGTATAATAAAATTTTTGAATTCATTAAGTATTAAGTAGGATACGAGTCTAAAAATATTTTCATAGATCCAACTACAAAATTAGTAGTTTTAGACTCAATGATAAAGCTTAAGAGTAAGTATCAATAAATCACTTTATTTCTCTAATACTCTAATAATTATATTATCATTATAACTATTAAAAAAAAAAAATTATACACCATTTACTAAACATCTTTTTCACATTATGCAAATTACTCATCATTTTCCGCAAATTTCTTCATTCAACTTGAAAAAAATTAACTAACTCAAAATATATATATATATATATTTTTTGATAATTAACTCAAAATATATATATATATATATATTAATCCAAAAATACCCTTAATTTTTCTCTTTGAAAGAAGGGAGATGCAGCCACCTAACCTTACTTTCCTCAAATCCATGCATTGACAGCCCCGTTCCTTTAGATTATTCTCTACAGAAGAGATGAAATGGAAACACCAACATCAAGCCAGCCCCGTAACATCTGTATTATAAGGAGGCATATTTTCCTTCTCTGCTCCTACTCTTCTCCAATCATCAATCCAGCCAATGAAAGAAATCCCTATGGCACAGAGAAGCCCTCAAAACAGAAGGGGAAAAACCCAAAAAAAAAAAAAAAATTCTTCCCCATTGAACTTGTAGGCACCATAAACCAACAATTAAGAGCACGATTCACTGTATAGGTGGTGAACTCTGAATATAATGCACAAGAGCAACTTGCAACTGATATGGCACATGTAGAGCTTCCCACAAAAAAAAAAAACCCCCAACAACTCAATTTCAAATTAGTTGAAACTTAAAAGTGGATAGAGAATACTATAAGGTTTGAAAAGAAAGTTAAAAAGGGAAGTATAATCTGCAATCAGAGAGCATTCTTAAGTTACATCATGTTTTCAATCCAGATTGCTCCAAACCAACACATGTAATAATGTTATTGGGCAAAATTTGAAAAAGCATCAAGCAAGATACAAAAATTATTTCAAACACTGAATAACATCTCCAGATCTACTTACCAAAAAAAAAAACATTTCCAGATCTAGTTCAAGCGAAAAAAAACATCAGTTCAACCCATACAATATCTCATTAAAGAGCTTGATCCATCAATCAATACCTCCTTGGGAAACGGTCCAAAAACCTCCCAGATGGACATTCATATGCCAAGTGCCCTCTACCTCCACAATTGTGACATATCATCAAGGCCATGCAATCCCGGCTCATGTGGCCGACCTGCTGGCAGTTCCGGCACACAATGTCCCTAAATCCACCAGCACGAGCTCCACTACCCCTCTCGTCAAGAATATTACCTTTGGGGCAATCTCTAGCCACGTGCCCAGATATATTGCATAAGTTGCAAACAGGATCATTCTGACAATCACGCGCTAGGTGGCCTGTCTTTCTACAATTCTTGCATGCCTTGTCATTTGTACAATCAGCAGCCATATGGCCCTGCTTGAAGCAGTTATTACAAAGCCTCAAGTCACCAGGAGGCAGAGGAGGAGCTGTGCAGTCTCTAGCACGGTGACCTGCCTTACCACAGGTGTGGCAGATACCTTCATTTGGACAGTTTCCAGCCATGTGTCCAGGTTCTCGGCAGTTCCAGCACAGAGATTTTGTGGTGCATTCTGATGCAATATGCCTGTTTCATTACAAACACAAACATGAGAATATATACTACTAAGAATATAAATTCTCAGTATGAGCACACTGCTGATGAAGTATAGGATCCTCACAAAACCTAAATGTCCCACCACTTAGATTCAAGCCTAAATGCAATATATACACCATCTATTTTTATAATTAAATAGCAATTTTATTATTAAAATAAAAACCCACAATTATCCCAGGAAAATCAAAAAGACACATACAAAAATCAAGTTCCATAAATAAAAAAAGAAAGAACATGCTGTATATTCCTCAAACCAGATGGGCACAGTTTTATTTTGGCAGATACTTCGGCAGTTATGGAAGTCAGAGCCATACTATTTCATTGTGATTAGTTTCAATACTTACCCGGGAAGACCACAGTTGTGGCATATGGCAACATTAGGGCACTCCCTCGCAAAGTGACCAGGCCGTTTGCAATTTTTGCATAGACTGCTCTGACTGTGAAGGACATTATACCAAAACTGTCATTCACCTTTAATAGGAGATACAAACGGAAAGTTTCCAAATGTAATACTGAATTCATCCTAGCACAAGAAGTCAAAACAGTAGGACGTGGGAGAAAGAATGCAAGCATAACAGTGAAGAAAATTCTTAGCTCTATAAAACCAACTTGTTTTTACTTCTATCATTTATATAATTTGGAACGGATAGGAGATCAAGAGCATAAGAAACTTGATAGAAGTTGGAAGAGTACAGTAAAAACATTTGACCTTTGAGATGTGAGACTAGCTATTGAAAGAGAGAAAAGAAGGAAGAGAAAACGCGACATAAAGCATAGTTATCAAAGGGCATACAATACAAAAAGGTAACAGACTCTGCTTCATCTAAATTCCCTAAGTTCAGTTTTCTACATCATCTAGAGACAGAAGAAACAAGAATCAAGTAAGAGAAAAAGCAGTAACTTGTTATATGCTATACATCTCAAAATACAAACCTTACAATGGTTCACTCCCTTTACAGGGCCATACAAAATAACATGGAAATAAATTAAAACTAGAGCTTATCAGATAATCACAATGACCACTCCTGAAAGTCATTGTATCTTCTTCCCTTTTTTTTTTTTTTTTTTTTGCCTTTTCCTCCTCTTCTCTTTTTCTTAACCACAAAAGATTTTAATCATGCTAAATGAAACACGCACCTATCCACCTAGCAAGATTATGAAATATGTCACCTGTCCAGTAAAGTTTTCACAATAAATTTTGTATCGACATTGAGAAAACAAGTCAATACAATAAAAATAAGTTAGCTGATTTTTACAAGAACAAGTTGAAAGCTCAACTGAAGCATCCAAACACATGAGGGAAAATCTAGCACAAAGGGATCATCCTCAGCTTCCATCCATTCCCTTTCCCTGCAGAACTCCAGCACTTCGTCTCCTCCCTCCAACCAACATTTACTCATACATATTTATAAAGCAGAAAATCAAGCATTATATAAATGGTTCAAAAACTAGAAACCTGAAACCCCGCCGTGACTCCCGTCTATATGGTGCATCACGATAAGAATAGCGTTGTGTGCGGATCTTGCGATCCAGGGGACTTCTGCTCCGGCTCCTGCTTCGGCTTCTGCTATCTGAGCTCATTTTCAATTTAACACTCCAACTAACACCAACCACTACTGACCTGCAATGCTACACCACCACCAGAGCTGATGCCTCCTCCCTGTCCACCACAACCACACACCCAAGTCCATATCAATCAATCCAAATAAAGCCTTTACTTTAAACCCTTCTAACCCACATCCAACACTAATTAAACATACATTTCTCAACAAGTAAAGCCACCTTACATCAATTACACATCTGGGTAACTAGCACCAACAGAACACTATTGTTTTCAGAGAAACTGCCTTCAACCACATCCGTAGAATCACATACATCACTCCGGAAAACATAAAATTTCTGACTATACCCATACCAACTTATAAAATAGACACTCTCGCAGCTCCAGCTTCTTCACATGATTTGCGAGATATGATAAAGTGTTGCTAGAGCCCAGACGTAACTCCACAGACCCTCAGGCTTACTTGAAAAATGAAAATTATGGATGCAAAATGGAAAATTCAAAACCCAATAAAACATAAGGAAAAACAATCCTTTCCTTACCCTTCCCCACTCTAGGGATGAAACAACAGCATATTACAGCACTGCCACAAATGTGATACATAAGAAGCAATCAATGTACGAAGCCAGACATCAAATCTTGCAACAAATAGCCCCCAAAAACTGCAAATTTTAACTGCTATATACCAAAGACTACCGATAAAGATCATTCTTATCCTCCAAAAGGACATTTCAACTCCATTCACTTCAGCCCACACAAACACCAAACCGCAATAAAGGGTAACACTTGTAATACCAAGTCACGCAACATAAACCAGTATGCCATATTAACGTGTACAAACTGGGGGTTTTAAAATAAAAGTCGAAACAAAAACCCAAAAAAGAAGAATAGGAAAATTCTCCAGTTTAGTCCCTTAATTATTTACGTTTTTTCGAGTTGGTCCTATAACTTTAATTTTATCCAAATTGATCCTTTATCTATTTCATATTTTATATTTTCCAAATTGGTTCTCTCGACCAAAATTAGCCAAAATTTGATCACTTCACTGGCATATCTATTAAATTAAAATAGTATTTTGATCATTTTATGTTAGAAAAAAAAAAAAAACAAATATAATAACTATAATATTTTAGCCAAAATACTCACTTTCTTCGGGAGAAGGAGATGTAAATACATTTAATATATCTATTCCACTTTTTCTTTTTTTTTTTTCTAACATGAAATGATCAAAATACCTTGGTAAAGTGATCAAATTTTGGCCAATTATCAAATTTTGGCCAATTTTGGTTGGGAAGACCAATTTGATAAATAAAAAATAGATAAATGATTAATTTAAATGAAATTAAAGTTGTAGGACCAACTAGGGAAATGTAAATAGTTAAGGGACCAAAAAAAATATGAAAAATTGGCCATTTTAGTCCTCCAGATTAATTTCGTTTAGACAAAAGGGTCCCTATTTCTTATTTTTGGATAAACGAATCTTCATTCTTTTTTCGTTTGGACAAAAGGTCCCTATTTTTTATTTTTGGATAAACGAATCTTCATTCTTTTTTTATTTGGACAAATGGGTCTTTTTGACTAATTTTTGGCTAAAAATACAACAAAAGAAAAGAGAAATTATGAAAAATTAAAAGATAAAATATCACAATATGTAGAATAATCTACATAATAATAAATTATGTTAAATTTAACACTTTTTTCTAAATAAAATTGGTCAAAAGGATCGGTATATCCAAGCAAAAAAAATGAGAATTTATTAATCCAAAAATTAAAATACAGGGACCCTTTTTATCGTCCCTTTTTGTCTAAACGAAAAAAAGAACGAGAATTCGTTTATCCAAAAATTAAAAATCAGGACTTTTTGTTCAAGTGAAAATTGAACAAAAAAAAAAAAAAATGAGAATTTGTTTATTCAAAAATAAAACACAGTGACCCCTTTGTTCAAACGAAATTAGAAATTAGTATGTATGGTCAATTTTCCTGAAGAATATAGATAAGTACTTGAGAACATACGCTAATTAACCTAATCAAACACATACATAAGTAACACAGTAAAACTTCCTCGAGCAGATGCAGCTTTCAAGCTCTCGTGCAAGTTTTCCCCTCAGTATTTCATAAAAATCCCAGATCGGTAAAAATACGAGATAAAAAAGGACAAGCAAGGAGGTAAAAGCATTCGCTTACATAAATAGGCCAAACATCAACTCTCGAATTCAATTACTATGTAATTCTAGAAATCCCCAATTTCGGACAAACAAAAGCTCTTAATGTCGAACTTGAAATTGAAGCCCTAACTCCAATTTCCAGACAATTTTCGGATAAATAACAAAGTAAACGAATTAAAGCCATAATCAAGAAATAACACACAATATATATATATATATATAACATTAATAATTAGGAGCGTGGCCAATAACCTAGACCGCTCCTCGACGAATCTAGAGTATAAACAAAAGTAGAAATAGATTCAGCGGTGGAGAGAGGACCTGCAGTGAAAGTGGATTGAGCGACCAGCCGTCGACCTGGTTTTCGCGTGGCTACAGAAATGAAGATGCTAAATGGAGAGACTGAACAGGGTTGTACTCTTAGATAGGGTAGAGGTATTGCTCCAGTCCTCTTCACTGCTTCTACAATTGCTGGAGCCTAACTGGAATTCGGCTATGGTAAATTAACACCTCAGGGGCCACCTTTTTTTTTTTTAATTTAATCCTTGATATTTTTATTGTTTTCAATTTAGTCCTCAGTAATTTTTAAATTTTTTTATATTTTTAAATGTTGAATGTTTGGTCTTTTTTCCACCTAAAATACTAAACTATTATTCACCTTTTCATGTTTTTTTTTTTTTTGCTATTTTAAGTATAAAAATCCTAAATATGGAAAAAAAAATATATATGGAGGTGAAGGACTAAAAAAATTTAAAATAAATAATTGAAGACTAAACTTTTTAAAGATTAGAAGATTGAGAACCAAACTCCCCTTATCCTCTTTCTCTTTCTTTTTTCTTTTCCTCTTTTTTTTTTTTTTTTTGCAAATTTTAAAAATAAAATAATATTTATTATTATATTTCTATATCCATATTATATAATGATATACTCAATAATTATTCTTTATAAAAAAAAATACATAATGATATACTCAATAATTATTCTTTATAAAAAAAAATACATAAGTAAAATAAAAATTAAAGCTATTTTAAATAAAAAATACATCAATTTCGATTTTTTTTTAGAGACTTGAATTTTTGTATGTTAAAAAAATAAATAAAAATAAAATTGAAGGAAATTGCTTTGGAATTATAAATCCTCTCATGATTTTTTATACTTTAGAACTTCTACATGTTCAAGTGAAATTACATTAAAAGAAAGTGTCAAGTTCTAAACAGATTTAATGGAAGAATAAACATCAAATAAGATTAATTTATAGGAAAGTTGGTTTTAATTCTTCTTTTTTTTTTTGGATAATAAAATATTTATTTTATTTTTAATTGGACAAAGGAATCCTTAGGACCAAATTTTAGTAATTTTTAGCCATCAAAGTTCATGTGTCAAATACATGCACGTCTCATAAAAGTTATTTTTGTCATTTATAATCGTATTAATCAATTTATATTTTAGTAAAACTTTAATTTCTTCCAATCCAATCAATTATTTCCTTTAAGATAATTTAATTTGAAAAAATTAAGTTTATTAATATTTAAATTATTTAATAAGATTTTAAATGATAAAAACATCCTCAATCGATTTTTTTTTTTTTTTTTGATAAGTGGGATTTTATCAATAAAAATAAGATATTACACAAATGAATGATTTAAAATCATTCACGGTAATAAGGCAAAATACCAATCTAAAAAACTTAGGTGGACAGATAAGACTCAACCAAATAAATTTAGTTGAGTAGAAGCTAAACAACACAGACACTGCAAGGCAGCAAAACAACAACAACAGTGTAAGAAAACAACAACAAACAACAAAAAAGACAGACATCCTATCTAAATCTTCAAGACTCCAGCCATCAATTGCGGATTCCAGCTGCAGAATAGGCTCGATTTCGTCCTTTTCCGTGAGCGACTGACTAATCAGCCCTGAACATGGCAGAAACCTCAATCGAATTTATACATGTTTAAATGTGAATTTTAATATTTAAAAATCATCCAAATTTAACCCAGAAAACCTTTTTTATTAAATTGAAAATAAAATAAAAATTGTTCAAAAAAAAAGAAAAAAAAAGAGAGAGTATGACATGGAGTGAAATCACGTGTACGCTCTTTTTTTTTTCTTTTTTTTTTCCCTCTATGTCTCTATTCTTCCCAACTACCTCTTTGTTTGTATTTGAGAGGAACACTACGGTTAATCTGAGCGTACCCTTACAAGTTGAAGTCAATGTGGAAGCGTGATGCGAGAGAGGCTCACAGAAGCCCTATTTTTTCTCTCTCCTTTCTCCTCTTCCTCGCTGCCGTTGCTCTCCTTTTCCTCTTTTTCTTCATTATTGTGTGCTTTTTTTTTTTTTTTTTTTTATCATGTTTTACTCTTCACATACAAGAACTTTATTTAATCTTTAAATATCAAGTCTTTTTTCTTCTTTGAAAGAATTTATTTCTAAACTCAGTTCATATTTAGGCTATTTACTTGATTTTTATCTTTTTCTTAGAGATTTTTTATGCTCACAATATCGATTAGGTTGTTGTTGAATGAGGAAGATAAAGTCGAGTTCTCCTTACAAATAATAGTTGTAATCGATAATGGGAATGCTGAAGAAATAATTATGATGATTTTGTTGTCGTTGTTCGTGTGTATTTTGTATTTTATATTTTATTTGACTCACCTATATATTTTTAGATTGAGTATTTTATCTTCCACTTGTTTAGATTTGATGTGTATTTTGTTATCATAAATGATGTTTATTTATTTATGTGTAATATTTTTCTTTATTATTGAAATTTTACTTACCAAAAAAAATAAAAGAAATCAATGTAGAAGCTATTTAGAGACTACATACCCTTTAGGTTGTTACACGTAAATTTCCTTCTTCATCTAACTCTCTATTTAAAAGTATTTTCATATCTATTGGTTAGATGTGTTGGATTTATTTAAATAAATCATGTGATCTTATGTGTTAATTGTGTATTTACAGACTATTATATTTAATTAGGCCCAATTAAAGTGATCTAATAATGAGTTTATATGCATCAAGGATAAATATGAGGTCCACTTATGTAGAAACCATAATCTTAGTCTATGATGGGTTGACTAGAGTTATTATATATATAATAAGTTATGGCGCCGATAAAATATCGAGAGTTTTCTATTCTATATTCGGTTAGTAGAAAGAACATGTGACTTCGATAGATCTCTTTGGTAATTCCATGTTTTAGTGTTTTATATAGATTCCAATAATATTACAAGAATTTGAAGATCCTAGTTATAGATTCAAGAAGTTAACTAAAGAATTCCTAAATTAAATTAGGTATGCTTCCACAAACTTATTTATCTATTGATTCTTGATAATCTGACATAATATATATGTAATAATTTCAACATTTGTTCTTAAGACTTTGGTCTCCTTCTTTAATATATATATATACTTTTTAGATGATTTATATGATATATATATATATTCATATATTTTATGGAGTTAAGAATATGTAATTATTTGTTTGTTTAAGGACTTTTAGAAAAAAAAAAATTATATTTTTGGTAATATATATATATATATATATATATATATTATTTGATAATTTCTTATACCTCATTAATAAAAATAAAAATTTCATGATGAATGAATAAACATCATTCATAGGTAATAGGGAAACTACTAACCTAATCAAATTAGGTGGAGATATATCACTCAACCTAAAAAATTTAGGTAAGTAAAAAAAAAAAAAAAACTAACAAAATGACTAAAATAAACACAAAATTATCTATTCTAAATTTATAGCATTTCGGCTACCATTCACGAGTTTAAATATATATTATTTATAGGGCATATATTATGCATATAATATGAAGTTTTTTTTTTTTTTTTTTGGCTAATCGCATATAATATGAAGTTAATAAAAAGGATCTTTTAATGTTTAATGGACATGATAAATGAGTTATCCCATTATTTTATTATTTTGGTATAAATAGTAGGACCCGCGTTACATGACACATAGAGTTTTATGTGATATATAATTTATTTAAGAATAGTGAATTAGGTGAGTACCATGTTCTTTTTTCTTTTGGTAGTTTGTTGGATCTTCTTTTGTTATTGGGTTTTATATTATTCATATAATTAGGATTTTCTCATGTATAATTTAAAATACTACAACAATTATAGTTTTGATTAGTATACATATGTATAATAGTCTATATGATGTATAAGGACAATTTGAACAACAGGTGGTATATATTGTAAATATTTTATCTTGTTTGAAAACTAAAAGCACTAAAGTTATAACTTTCTCGGTAACCTCTTGGAATTTGAAACTTTCAAATTTTTTAAGGAATTGCTTATACATTTAGTTTTAATCTCTTTTAATTACAATTCAATTAATTTATGGACAATTATAACTTATAATTATTTAAAGGAGAAATTGACTCTTCATGAGTTAATTTCATATTTTGTTTAAGGGGAAGAGAGATTAAAGTAAAATAAAACTTTTTAGTACTTATTTGACATTTATTTTTAGACGTAAATGAAAATATTGTTTTTTGATCAACCTAAAGATTGAAAACATGTTTAAAAGCACATAGAGAACAAGATCAAGATAATGAATTTCTTTTGTGATTATTTGAGTTGACTACTTGATCTTTATAATTGAAATTTGGGTTAATATAATGAGAAATTATGTCATAAATTAAGTAAAAGAACAAGACAACAAAGGATTTCGTCAATAGTGATATTATGTCAAAATATTTATATCGCTTAATATGTGAGATAAGTTTTGATTGAATAGAATACCATGTAGATATGTGTAGAATTTTTAAAATCTAGTATGTGTAGAATGTAAATACAAGATTCACAAGTATTGATAGTTATTCGATTTCATTAAGCTTGTAAACTAAGGTACTATATTTAACAGGGTGCACAACGGAAGCGTGTGTGGTTTGCGTTTAAATATAATTTAAATCTAAATAGATATTTTATTTCTTAAGCAATGATAATGTTCTAAGTTTCGAGGACAAACTTTTTGTAAGGAGGGTAGAATGTGATACCTAACCCCTTAATAAAGAGTATATAAGGAAATTTATAAATTTTAAGTGATGAATATTTATTTATTATTAATGTAGTTTAAATTATCGTCTAAGACTTAAGTTTTAATTTTATTTTTTTTATCAAGGTCGTTGAGTCTCAAAGGTTTTACGCTTTGTTTACGCTTTAAGATACAGTCAATAAATGGGAACAGCTGGAGAGAATTTGATCAATGAAAGTTAACAAGGTAAATGAATTCCTCAATCCCTTTAGGCTTAGATATGGTATATTAGATTTATTAGAAAAAGTTTAAGTCAAAATTTTTTGATATTTTTGTTGGGACTCAGAGATTAAATAAGTGAATTTCAGATTTTGATTGGAGATCTTAGAGGTGAGTAAATAGATTATTTGATTTTCTTCGCATTTAATCTTTTAATAAAATTCTTGAATTTCTGTTCCTTTCATACTTTACAATTTGAATGAAATAATTTATTCGTCCTATTTTAAAATATTTTTGTTTTTTAATTCTCAAAAAAAAAAAAAAAATTAATTGCTGTAGAACTGCAAGACTTGACTCCACACCTCTTTTTTGTTATTCTTATTCTTATTCTTATTATTGTTATTAACTTCAAAACTCTTTTTTATCTATATATACATTTCTGTTTCTGTTTCTTTTAATTTTAATTTTATTTTACATTATTTTATTTATTTATTATTTATTTTATTTTATTTCTAGTGATGAGAATAATGATGACTTTATTATTATTATTAAAGATTTTATTTCTTATTATTTCTTTCAAGAATTACTTTCTTGAAAATCTTTAAATTTTGATTTTAATTTTCTTTTAGTTTCTTGGAACTCTTGTTAATTTATTTAATGTCTTCCCTAAGATAATATAAGTTTTTGACTCAAGTATATTAGGAATTAGTTGAGGGAATATATCCCACATTTGATAAGTTTCTGAACCCATAGAGCATGGTGAAAAAACTTCATTTTTATAAGTTCTGGTCGTCCTAGCGAGAGTACAGTTAGGGCCGAATTTAGTTAAACCAATGAGTGTTTAAACTTGTTTGAGCCTACCTAAAAGAAAATAATTTGAAATTGTGATATCTTTGTCTATTTGCTAAATTTGTTTAAGGGAAACCTGTTTCAATTAGTTGATTGATTGTTTTGAAGTCATTCTTTTATACTTACTGATTTTCTTATGTTCTTAAAAATAAAGAAAAATGGATATTCAGTTTATTTATTGGGCTTCTATCTCATTCCTTTCCCTCTATTATCCCTTCTTTTACAAATTCTAGTGACAAAGAATAAGGGAGAGGCTGAAGCTTGACTTTTGTTTTTAGTATTGGATATTCTTTAGTTATTTATTTGCTTTTGGGATTGAATAGTTAATTTGTTTGGATTTGTTTAGTTTTTAATAAGCTTGGGGTGGTATCCCTAATTATATTTTTAATTTTTGGGAGATTGTAGTATTTTCTTTAGATTTTTTTTTTTTTTTTTTGATACCTATTTACCTTGGGAATTTAAATTGGAGATTATTCACCTTATATTAAAGACTTAATTTCTTTCATTTATATATACTTAGGGATATTTTATTATTGACTAAGTTGAGAAAGAGACCTTATGCTATAGGGTGGAAATCTTGAGGGTGCAATCGTGTCGTGCCTCGGTCCGGAGCGTGACATTTATAGAATATATTGAGACAAACTCCATGACTGCGAATATGCTAACCAAATATTTACCACCAAGGTCTTTTATGCTTTAATGATATTTTGTTTTAGTGTGAGTTTGTATTATAACTATAAACATGTACTACAAATTTAGTGTTTATTATTGCAATATTAAGGTATTATGTGAATATTTTTTTTTATACAAGTTACTTCTTTTCAGTATGATCTCATTCAAGAATAAGGAGGACCAGTTGAAAATTGACATGTTGAGATCACATTGCATGTAATTTTCATGCTATATACCATACTTGATCCATGTTGTTTAGTTGTGTTGATGTTTGTAATCATTGTTGGGTTTAGTTACAATTTTGTGACGAATGCTCCTTTGGTTCTATTTTAATGTAATTGATGGATCAAATTGATTCAGGATGCAAAAAGTAATGATAGCAAAAGATTGAGTACTCGTAAGGAATAATGATACACAATTATTTTATGATACTTTAAACCCAATTGAGAGATTGTTGGGATTTATTTAAATAAATCATGAGGGCTTATGTGTCAATTGCATATTTAAAGGCTATTACGTTTAATTAGGCCAACTAAAGTGATTTTATAAGGTTTAATGAGTTTATATGCATCAAGAATAAGTATGAGCCCACTTATATAAAAATCCTAATTCTAGTATGTGATGGATTGACTAGAGTTATTATATATAATAGGTCATGATCTCTAAGAGAATATTCAGAGTTTTATATTTTATATCCCATCAGTAGAAAGAAATTGTGACTCCCATAGATCTCTTGGAAAATCGTAATTCCGTGTTTTAGTGTTTTATATAGGTTCCAACAATATTACAATAATTTAAATATCCTTGTTATAGACTCAAGAAGTTGAAGAATTAAATAGGCACATTTCTGCAAACTTATTTATCTATTGATTCTCGATAATCTAACATAATATGTTTTGAGATTGATCTAAAGAACAAATTGTAATATCTATATTATTTCAATAGGGTGACCAGCTTACAAATATAAGTTAAAACTATTAAAATTTTAACAGTTATATATATATATTTACAAAAGAATGTACATGAAAATATTTAATATCGTACTTTTGTATAATTTTTTTTTTTTATTAAATAAATTTCAAAATTTTTAATCATTTAAACCACTTTCATTCTCTTCTAAAATATCTACTTACAACAAATTTATATTTATTTTTAGACCTTGGTGGGACATTAACAAATTTATAGTTTTATTTCTCATAATTGAATCAATTCATTTCGTTGATTTATTATTACAATTATTTTTATATAAAGATTAGACCTTAATTTTACATAGTGATCATAATTGAGCTTCTCTCTCTCCATATGTATATATATATATTTTAAATTTTAAATTTTCTTTGCATCTAACTTATTCGAATTCATGATTTATTAAATTAAAAATATAACCATTACCAACTGAGCTAAACTATATTGTTAATTTATATACTTAAACTTAGATTCTATTTATACATAAAAATTAAATATTAATTAAATTTGGGTACAAAATTATAAAAGCCGTTACTAGCCTAATAATTTTCAAATTAAATATATAAAATTTAATATAATATATTAATAATAAAAAAAATAATTTATTCATTTAAGAGAAAACTGTAAAAATTATAATTTATTATTCTACATTTTAAGTTTTTATTTTAAATTTTAACTTTGTATTTTATAATTTTAATAAATTTTAAACTATTAAAATTTTAACTTGTAATTTAATTAATATAAATTATTAAATTGTAATTATAATTCCTTCAAAAAAAAAATTGTAATTATAATTACAATTAATAATTTTAAAAAAAAATTTAAAATGTATAACAATAATAAACTACAATTTTATTATAAAAAATAAACTATAATAATATTATTTATTTTATAATTACAATTAATAATTTATATTGTAAATAAATTATATTATTAGTAAATTGTTTAAATATAAATAAAAATTTTAAAATAATTAATTTTTTTTTTTTAAAAAAAAAATTCAGATATTATTATACTCTGATTTGGACTTAAAAAGATTAGACATAAATAGACAATTTTTAGGGCAAATTGGCATAAAGAGTCCCCAAACTATGGTCATTTGGTGACATTGATCTTTAAATTAATTTTTGTGTGAATTGGTCCCCAAACTATGCTTAATTGTGTGATATTGGTCCCTAAGGTTAAAAATTTTGTTAACTGACCATTAATTTAAAAAAAAATTGTCCGAAGGCATTTTTGTCATTTTACTGTACATTAATACAAAACCAAAAAAAAAAAAAAACATTGGTTGAATGTGACAATAACTGGAAATCATAGAAAGCCCCATTGATTAGGAGGAGGAGGAAAGATGGTATCAATCTGCTTTCCTTCTACTAGGTTGAAATCGATCGCGGTAGTTTTGTTTCTCTTGGCGTTTCTTTATTCCCCTTTGATGTGTATTAGGATTCATTCATTTTCACGTGGTGGTGGTGGATTGAATACGGGGAAAGAGTTTGGGTTCACTGAGGTGCTGGAATATGTAAACAGCTTTGGTTGTCCCCAAACTATGGTCATTTGGTGACATTGATCCCTGAATTAATTTTTTTGTGACATTGGTCTCCGAACTATGTTTAATTGTGTGACATTGGTCCCTAGGGTTAAAAATTCTGTTAACTAACCGTTAATTTAAAAAAAAAAAAAAAAAAAATTGTCTAAGGGCATTTTTGTCATTTCACTGTACATTAATACACAAAAAAAAAAAAAAAAAAAAAGGTATTGGTTGACTGTGACGATAACTGGAAATCATAGAAAGCCCCATTGATTAGGAGTAGGAGGAAAGATAGTATCAATCCGCTTTCCTTCTACTAGGTTGAAATCGATCACAGTAGTTTTGTTTCTCTTGGCGTTTCTTTATTCCCCTTTGATGTGTATTGGGATTCATTCATTTTCCCGTGGTGGTGGTGGATTGAGTACGGGGAAAGAGTTTGGGTTATATGTAAACGGCATTGGCTATCTGGTGATCGACAAAGGCTTATCTTCTTGTGATAAATTTTTATTGCATGTGGCGATGACTCTTGACTCGGAGTACCTTCGGGAATACCTTATATACATATATACATATGTATAATGTTAGAGTTTTTTTTAAAAAATTTTTTTATTAATGTACAGTGAAATGACGAAAATGCCCTTGAGCAAATTCTTTTTTTTTTTTTTAAACTAATGGTCAGTTAACATAATTTTTAACCCTAGGGACCAATGTCACACAATTAAGCATAGTTCAGGGACTAATGTCATCAAAAAAATGAATTCAAGGACCAATGTCACTAAAAGGCCATAATTTGAGGACTATTTATGCCAATTTGTCAAATTTTTAGACTAGTTAAACGTCAAAGAAGATCTGTATCCAAAAATATATTTTCGAATTTAGATTTTTATTTATTTATTTATGAATGAATTTAGATTTGAAAATAATAATTCTAAGCCCATTTAAACCGGTTGAGAGGTCTAACCTAACCATAATTAGAGTGGAGCTCCACTTCATGTAAGTTGTAACATCAACAATAAACCAATGTTTTTGGGATCGGACCGGTCGGACCGTAAACCGGTTCGATTATATGGAAAAAACTGTTTATTAAAAGAACTGTGCTAAAAAATTCAAATAGCTTCAGACCGGCTGGTCGGATCGGTGAACCGTGAACCGGCCGAGTTTGCGTAATCTCCACATTTTTCCTTTTTTTTTTTTTTTTTTTTTTTCGACTGATCAAGATAACCAAACTTCAAATTTCATCCCACAACATAGAAACAACCGCAACTTCTTGAAGTGCAAAGTTCAATCTATAACAAATTAAAAATAAGAATCCACTAACAAAACTAACATTTCTCAAATTTACTTCCTCTGATGAGTTTGGTCCCATCTTCTTTCCGAAGCCAACAACGGCTGTGACGAAACAGTGGTTGTACTGCATACGCTTGTAAGCACAGCCACGGGGCTTCTTCTTCTTCTTGTCCTGCTTCGCTACTTTGGGAGTTTGCCCTCTCACCTTTTCGGCACGAGCCAATGATCCGTGAACCTTACCCATGGTTTTTGGTTTTGAAAGATCTTCTGCTAGGTGCTTCTCCGGCTGCTATTTCAATTACTATATATACATATATATATATATATATATATATATATAGCCTACCTTCCCCTTTTGTCTCTTTAATCTTTTCATATATTGGGCCTTGGAATGGTCAAATGTTTCCCAGTAGCCCAAACCAATTGTAATCTCTTTTCTTCATTCTAATGCATTTTGTCATTTTGAGCAAAAAAAAAAAAAAAAAAAAAACTGTGGTCTCAGTTTATTTTTTTTCTTTTTCCTCA
>JAXGGT010000144.1:539988-570493 GCA_035583425.1 Marsdenia floribunda | reverse complement strand
ATAAAGAAATATTAATTAAAGGGATATTGATAGAAAAAGATTAATAAAAGTTACATAGTTTTGTTTTCTTTTTCTTTTTTACTTATTATATAGATAAAAAAAATCATATAAAAAAATATATTTTTAATTAAAAATATTTTAATTTTTAAATTTTTTGATAAAATAATTAATATGTATTAATAATTAAATATTATTTATAAATATATTAATAAATATACATTAATTATCTAATATAATAAATAAATAAAATATCAATTTTTTTTACATAAAAAGTAAAAGAAATAGAAAAAGGTAATATTTTCTAATGTGAATATATATATATATATATACACAGTATTATAAGAACGTGCAAGTTCATTTTATAATAACTAACGTTATTTGTGATAATAAAAATATTATTAATTATATTGAAAATTTTAAAATATATTTATATATATGTGTATGTATGTGGGGAGAGAGTATAGTATAAACTTTGAGACCACTATTAACTGAGTACCCGACGGCCACGGTTCCACTTCCACCGAAAAGGAACATAAAAAATAGGGGAGAAATTTAAGAGGTCAGAAATGCAGCAAAGAGAAAGTGTTTCCAGCTATAATAGTATTAAGTGGTAGAGAGAAGTGGTAGCACGAATATAAAGCTTGAACTGACCAGATGAGATGACGCATACCCAGTCAGTTCTTTACTTGTTATGGACACAGAAGAAGTAGAATCCGAGTACAAAATTTGGTGAACCTTCCAGAAATTTATAAAAATTTTCATTTTTGTGGCCTAAAATGCTTCTGGAGAATTTAGGAATGAATGCAAAATGGCATCGTCATGCCTCAGTTCCCAATGCACCATTATTCTCACATCTTCTTCTGGTTTTTTTTTTTTTTCTCTTTGTTCCTTCAGTATATTTTTAAAGATTTGAACCGCGTTGGTTAAGGTGTTCTTGCATACTACCGCTATTCTAAGTGCTAACTTCTATGAGTTTATACATATCCTGGACAACCCAAAATGAGTTCTGTGGCTAGGCTTGATTTCCGCTTTGCTATGAATTTGAAAGCTGATGTCGAAGTATGGAGCAGGGATTTCAGCATTTTCCCTCTGCAGCCCTAATTTTAATTTTTTTTTTTTTTTTTTATTTCTTTTCTGTCTTCATCATTATTGTAATTTTCATACCAAAAAGTTCAATCTTGATATATATATATATATGGCTTCTTTCACTCCTTGATTTGCGTTGAAAAGAATCTGGGTTTCGATTGCCGACCAAGCAAGGAAAACGGGTTCTCATTTTATAACCACAACATTAAAAAAATAGAGACATGATTGAATAGACTTCAGTACAACTAATATAGACTTTCTGAAACCAGTAGAAACTGGGTATGAAAACTCATAGTCAAATACACGTGTCTAAGTGTGTGTTTCTTCCATTGATTGATCAACTAAAGTTGGAACATATCATTGGCTTAAGTGACAAAAACTTTAGTTTATCATAAATAACAGTACAGTTCAAATTTTGTAATAATTCAAAAATTAGGTATTAATTAAGAGAGTTTGTGTTTTAAAAAAAAAAAAATAATGAAAGTCTGATTTAATTTAATTTTAAATTATTTAAGATAAAAATGATTACTAGATAACAATAAATAAATAAATAAATGTGTATGGTATGGAAAGATTGTGTGTGTGTCTAAGATTTATATATTTTAAGCAAGGTTGGTTGTGATAGATGGTGCGTTTTGCTTCTTTATTTACAAAGCATACTGCATACATCATGGGACTCGTCATTCTCCATAGGATTTATTGTTGTTTAAGAAGCCAGGTGATTGATCTCCGAATATTCTATTGCTCTTTTTCTCTTTTTGTTCATAGTTTATACATATATATGCGTGTGTGTGTATGTATATATATATATTGTGTTTCTATCGTAGAACAAATTAATTAAGGAAGTGGAGCAGGAGTCCACCAATCAGAGAGTGGAGTCTCCTGGCATTTGGGCATTTAAGCAGGCGGGTAGGGATCAAATTAATTAAGGACACTTGCCAAAAGAGATAACCACACAAATTAAATAAATGTGTGAGGCCCCAATCAATACTTTTTGAGCTTTCCAGAGAATACTATTATATAATCCAATATCTAATTAGTTCCTTTCTATCTGTCTATCTATAAAATATTTTATTAATTAATTAAAACTTAAATTAGTTCTTGTATATTTCTCAAAAAATAATTTAAATACTTTTATTAATTAATTATTATAAAATAATAACTTTTAACCGTTAATTAAGAATTTAGTTAAGAAGTTTTAAGTTCAAACTTTTTTTTTTTTCTTTGAAAACCAACAGGCAAATTGCATTATGATGGAGAAGATCAGCCACAGATATGTAAGGTAGGATTCAATCGAATCAATCCTCATCTTCCACACACAAGAATTGGGTTGTTTCAAAGATTTGGTAGGCGGTGGTGTTGGGGATATAATCTTTGGAGATCCCATTCCCATTCCCATGCATGCATATCATGCCTTAAAATTAGATTGATTGCCTTATGCATGCGTATCATTATTCAACCACCACTTAAATTTGTTGGAATCATTTTTTTTTTTGTTTTTTTTTTCTTCTTAACGAAATACTATTTATAATTAGCACTGTATTTGTTTTAGAGAATCAAATGGACAATAAACATATGAATCAGAACAAGACATCCACAGCCTGCAGGTAGCGGGTGTGAATGAAATTCTTCCTTACACAAGTTTAAATGAGCTCATGTTAATATATATATATATATTTTGCATTTAATGCGAATTCATAATCTCTCAAGTCATAAATGAAATTACTATCAATTGATCTATATATCTTCTTATCAAAATTCTATAAGCTTTTTTTTTTTTTTTTACTTTGTTATCTTAATTTTAGATATAAATGTTGTTTAATGAAATTTGATGAATTATTATTGAATTAGTTTTTTTTTTTTTTTTTAGAAAAGAAATAGTTTAAGTATTACAAATATTGATAATTAAATACTTTATTTTATTGATAATTAACTATTTTTTGAATATTATTACCTTATAAAAATTTACATTTTAGAGTTTTATAATTTTATTATTTATTTTTTTATCATTCATATTAAATATATAATTAAATCATTTTTGAATTAGGAATTACATAATAAATAAATAAAGCAATAGAATTTAAATTGAAGTGTTTAATTTAGTATAAGGATGACAAGGAGTCATAACTTATTTGGTAGAAGTGATGAGTTAAAGTTAAATTATTTTTTTTTTTTTGAATTTAAATTGAAGTGTTTAATTTAGTATATGGATGACAAGGAGTCATAACTTATTTGGTAGAAGTGACGAGTTAAAGTTAAATTAAATTTTTTTTTTAAAAAAAAAAATATTAATTAATATAAAGATAAGATTGTCACCCCAACTTAGACATCCATATTTTACCATGTGAGAAAAGAGGGAAAATATGAGAAACAGAAATGTATTTATTTTAAAAAAAAAAAAAAAAGTAAATTAAGTATGAGCGCTACAAATGGTCGGTGGACTCACAATTGTTGTCGGAAAAAAAAAAAATGATGTGATTGGACAGTGGAAAAAAAAAATATATATATATATATGTATTGAGCGCTACATTGTGACGGCAGTTCTTGGTCAAATTGCGGCAACTGTCTAAAAAGTATTCCTCCCTAGCTAACCACTAAAAGCTTGAAACTCCCATCCTATTTTATTTTTGCCCTTTGTTCTATACACACACACACAGACAAACATATATACATATTTGAATTGAGTTTCATATTTTTATTTTTCCATTTTTGCCGTTTAAAAATAAATGCATAGTAACATCACTCATAATAATCCTATGAAACATTGGATCATCATGCATGCATGCACTGGTTTTACAACTCAATAATAGTCAATTCTGATCTGACCAATTAAGATAGGCGACAGCAAAGGCAATGGCAATAGAAATTGAGCTCCGGTGGTTACCGGAGTGTAAATATATATATATATATATATATCCTTGTGGTCATGTGATATCTGGGCGGAGGGGAGGGACATACACGATAACTAAATACAGTAGAAACTCCAATTCCCATGCACCAAAAGGCGAATATTGGGAAATAATAAACATGGGCGGTTCACGGAAAGAAACAAAACAAATGGAGAAAATTCTCGGAGTCTGCGCATTAATTGTAAAAGCTAATAAGAAAATGACTCATGAGAAGAAGGCAAATTGTATAACATGATTGTCAGAATTTCTATTTGTCGCTTAAATGTGTGAACGAGGATGAAACACAATAATACCGTACACTTTGATATATCATTAACAAAATCCTACGACCCACGTTAATTTCTTTTTTTCTTTTTCAAAAAATTTTAAAAAAAAAATTTAAATATAACTTAAAAATCATAACATTTCATAATTATAAATAAAATTATTATCAATAATAGATTTGTCGATTACTCCTCCTCACTCCAAGGATGTACGAACGATAATAATATTTATATTGAAATCATTAATTTCTCCTTTTATCATTGGAGCAAATCATATTATGACTCAAAACATAAAATTAAATGCTCATTCTCACGTTTTCTGCATTTTTTTTTTTATTAGAAAGAAATGGGACAAAATATATAAATATATATATCTCGAAAGGAACATTTAAATTCGTAAAAGAAAAATATATCTTATATATATTAGATTTTACAACCTTCTTTTAGAAGGATTTTTTTTTTTTTTTTTTTTTTTCCCTTTCAATAGCAAGTTCTATAATTTTAGTATTATTTTTTAACTTTTTTTTTTTTTTTTTTTTTTTTGTAATTTTTCATATTTATTTTTACCATTTTTCTTTCATTTTCTCACTAACTATTACGTTCACTCTTTTTCTTCTTTTTTTTAATATTTTATTCTTGCTATAATAAATGATATATTTTTGTTAGGGAAATAAGAAATCATATTGAATTTTTTT
Organism: Marsdenia floribunda; assembly: GCA_035583425.1. Taxonomy (NCBI): domain Eukaryota; kingdom Viridiplantae; phylum Streptophyta; class Magnoliopsida; order Gentianales; family Apocynaceae; genus Marsdenia; species Marsdenia floribunda. The sequence continues at coordinate 565,540 of JAXGGT010000144.1, read as the reverse complement.
TTTTAATTATTATCTATATATCTTTTAAAGTTCACATTTATTATATCTATCCAAATTTAACTCTAACTTAATATTTTACAATTTATTAAAATTATATTCATCGTACTTTAATTTTAAAATTTCTTAAATAATTAACTTGTTCTTGTATTTATATTTTCTTTTTTATCAGGAAACTAATTTGTTCACTTTTTTTTATCTAAAAAATTTATTGGTGTATGTCTTAAATTAGGATGAATTTTAATGGAATATATATAATTTTAGTTAGACTAAAAATATAATATTTTTAATTAATTTTAAAATATTTGTTTTGATATTTTAGTATGTTTTCAAATATGTAAATTTATCTTTTAAAGTTTTTGCTTCTAAGGAAATACATTTGAATATAATATGTACTATAAAGAAAAATTATGTTAATAAACAAAGGGAATGATCATTTTACTTATGTTTTTGTGATATTAAGTAATTCACTCCTTAGTGTTTTTTTTTTTTTCTAATGAAAAGTCATTGAGAATTTTTTTTCATTTATTGAAATATATGATAATCTTCATCTATTGAATAATATATATATATATATATATAATGGAATTTTTTTGAAAAATTATAATAAAATTGTTTATTACAATATTTTTCATGACTTTTATTCATGAGACGGATAAATAGATAATTGTATGAATTTCTTTGATTTTATGGCATCTATTCCTCGTATTCAGTTGAATGGATTTTATTGTATTCCAATTGATGTTTTGCTTCGGTTTCAATTGACGCTTAACCCTTTTTTTTTTTTCTTTTGGGGTAATTAACGCTTCACTTAGTATATTCACCTTTTACTAAAAACTTTTAATTGTTTTTTAAAATTATTACTATTTGAAGAAATTAAATCATCAATTTATATGTTTTTCTTTTTACTCATAAATAGAAGAAATATAAATAATAAAGAAAAAAGCAATTTTATTTGAAATTACATGTTTTTTTTTCTTAATATATATATATATATATATATATATTCTACATTTGTATTTTTTTTTTCATTCTCTCTCTTCTTTTTTATAATTTTTAGATTTTTTTAAATATAAAGACTAAAAAAGACAAATAATTAAAAATGGTAACAAATTTAATTAAATATATAATAATTTCCCATTTGGGAATTGAATATGATTTTTATGAACCTCAAGGAGCAAGACAGATATCATTATTCTATTGGATATTGTCAAAAAAAAAAAAAAAAAAAAAAATCGTCCTTTGTTCGTACATCCTGAAATTAATATAAAAACTTTGTAAATCTTAATTAAATAATGAAAAGGATTTCTTTATAGCAGGAAGACAATTAATGCATCCCATCTTTGTACTGTTTAACCTAATCGAAACTTCTCGAGCAATATTTTATTATTATTATTATTTTTTTTTTTTTTTCAAAAAATGTTTCAGAAAGGTAGGTAAGTTAGATTTCTTGTGAAACGTACATTTGCTATGTTATCGAGAAGAGTTTTTTTTCTTCTTCTTTTTTTTTTTTTTTTTTTTGATATATAAATAGAAGAGTTTTACTTTATATATATATATGGAAGGAAGGGTGGTCGAAAGTACACTCAACGTGTATTTAGGATAATTATTTCAATTAATTAGAATTTAATCTAAATTATATCTGTAAAATTTAATTCATAAAAAATCTCGATTTGATTCATACATAGTATTTATAATAAATATTAAACTTAAAACTTTGTATATTATTGTTTATCACTTTATGTGAAATTAAGGACAAAAAATAATAATTCATTAAGTTGAAAAAATGTGTCGTAGCATTGACCCTGGGACGTAGTATAGATATATATATATATAGAGTGTATAGTGTGAGGCAGCATAATAGTATTATATGGAAAAAGGACGTCAATTTCAATCAGGGCTGATACACATATCACTACCCAATTAAATAATAAAACAATATAAATCTTTGTTTTTTAACTCAACCAATGGAAACCCTTCACGTAGTACCCTCAATTTGCATCATTGTCATTGCTTGCTTTCTTTTTATTTAATATCTTCTTGGTACCGATGTGGGATTTTTTATTCTATTCTGTTTATCTTAACAAAAAAATCCTTCTACTACTTAATTAAGTAAGAAAAAGAAATATTTTAACTAATTAATTAATTATTATTATTTAATTTAAATGTGAACTTGAGTTCTTGAATTCGTCATTGGTACATCACTTTTGGTGTATTTTGCTTACGATATAACTCAAATTTAATTAAAAAGATATAATTTTATTTTTTATTTAAAAAAAAAAAAAAAAAAAAAAAAAAAAAAGAGGACTTGGATGAGATGATGCCAATCAAAAGTCTCCTCCCCATTTCTTTTCTTTCCAAAAGTATGTATAGTGTGGTGAGTGTGCAACTATGAATGGTGTTTCTTTTGTATATTGGTGGAAACAATTGGTAGCCAAAAGAGGCCAATCATCAATTTCCACAACCCCCTTACAATTTTCTTATTCTTTTCTGTATAATAAATGTCACTTTCTTTTTTTTTTTTTTTTTGAATTATCAAACTATAATAATTAATTTGTTCAAATGAAAATAATTTAATATCTTGATTATTAATTTGTGGAATAAAAAATAATTCATAACGTAAAAAACCCGTTTATACGAAGGAAAATGATATAGGGATTAAAATTTTCCATTTAGGAATTTAGAGGGGCTACTGAAAGTTGACAACCTTGTCGGCCTATCCTTACAAGAAAATGACCATTTGTCTTTGTATTGAATTTGACATAATTGATGATGCTGTCCGAGAAACACTCCTTTCATTTCTCTGCTTGATTTCCTATACTAAAAATTCATTGGCTCATTCATCTTTGTTGCACTTTGGGTTGGATTTACCAATTTCACAGTCTTCTTACACGATGACTTTCATAACCAAACAAGTTGGATTCAAAGTTTTCATATCAGAAACCCCCCAACTCCGATCAGATCAGATCAGATCAGATCACAGTAATGGTGAAGATAAGTGGAAAATAGTATATATATCCCATTAATTAATAATTACAAAAGAAACAAAATATGAACAAAGAGAGATAGAGGGGAAAATGTAGTGTACATTCCTCCTTTCTCTCTCTCTCTCACTCATACCCCCTGTAACTATATACTTTGATCAAAAAGATCAAATCTTTTTCTTCTGTGAAAGAATAAGCAGAAACCAGCTGAGCTTCAGTGCTAACTACACACCCCAAGAAGCTACAAGCTGGTATCCCAAGACCTCTCTCACAAGAAATTCAAACCAAAAATTAAAAGAGGAAAAAAAAAAAAAAAAAGGAGAAAAACAAAATTAGAGAACCCTCCTAAAAGGGGGCGGTCTCTTTTAGGGGAGACTCCGGGGACGTATCTCCAACCATCCCTCTGGTAAAATCTCCTCGTTCGGTTTTTTGTATATCAAATTTTCAGGCCTGGTTAGCCAAATCCTTTGAGTTAATAAATGTGCCATGGAAACCATAGGGTACCCTTGATGGCAGCTTTACTGATGCCTCAATTCGCATAGTCACTGCGTTCACAATTCTCAGCTCTGATTTGCAGGCCTTCTCGTCGTGGACGAAGGCCAATATATAACCATCATCCTCTGCTTCACAATTTTGGTCTCTCGGTAGAAACAGAGGCTCCCCGCCGTATTTTCCACCCCCATAAATGTATTTTTTAACTTCACCCGTGAATAGGTCCACTTTCGCAAAGCCAGAAACTTTAGGCCATGGCTCGGTTATGGCCAAATATGCGTACCGGGTTTTTCTACCGAGCTTGTTTCTGTTCACCATTCCTGCTTCTAGGTTGACTTGATCTTCTGGATTTGATATGATTGGCTTCCTTGTGGACTTTCCAGTCTTCAAATTTAGCCGGATTTCGGACAAGATACTCTTTAATCCCTCGTCGCATTCGTTGAAAATGGAGTCCGGCGGAGTCATACATGATCCAATCACCACGATTTCATCAGTCTCGGGTTCTTCCCAAGCATTCCACAAGTGGAAGCAGAAGCAATCTGGCACTTCTACCCACTTTATCCCAGAAGCATCCTCAGCATACCTGTCAAGGACACCAAACCTCGATACCTTATCCTTGTCACAGACCACCGGTGACCCACCTCGAATCATTTCTGACATCTTGAACACCACCTGCTGATCAGGTATAATCACCGACCTCTCCGTGATTGCAAAATCATGCATCATAGTTGGTTCCGATACTGGGATTTCAATGTCTTTCGACTTCTTCCCATCTTTCGAGAACCTGAAGTACTTCAGGAAAGGCTTCTGGATCACATCGTAGCTAAGAGCAAAGAGCTCTCCAGAAACGGGGTCCAATTTCGGGTGAGCTATCATGGTGGACTTCAGCTGGCCATTGAAATTGTACCTTTCGACGGTTTTAAGGTCACCCGTGGGCGTGATACGTACGTGGTAAGGCAAGTCGTCTTCAGACATGGCAAGCAAGCGATTGTTGAAGTAAACCAAACCAGCGTTCGCCACTCCAGTGCCTTGGCTATGATCAAGAAGACCGCAGAGTCCTCGAGCATAGAAGAGCATGAGTCTAGCTATGCCCGCGTGACCATGAAGCTCGCCTATGGCTTTGGGAAAAACGGGCCTGCCGAAGGCCCGCTCTTGGGCCAGCCTCTGGGTCTCGGTGAAACGACAGGCATAGCTGGCGGAACCATTCTTGAACTGCACGGCATGGATCATTCCATCACCGTCAAAGAAGTGGTGGCCAGCGGCAGGTTCAAAAAGGGGATTGGCACCGTTTCGAACATAGACTCCTTGGATGGATTTAGGAATTTCGCCGGTCACCGGAAGCGACTGCTGCACGGGCTGTTCCGGCACGGGAGCGAAATTCCCAGCAATTTGAACTGTGGGATCAGCGGTTTTAGGTAAAGGGTGCTCGAGTTCTCTGGCGGTCAAGGCAGTGTCCACAGCATCCAGGGCCATTGCGGCTGCCTTCTGTAGGAAATTCCATGTTGGGGTGGTTTCTTTTGCGGTGGTGCTACTAGTAGTAGTAGGAGTGAGTGTTTGATAAGGAGGAAGAGGAGGAGAAGTAGATGGCGAGGATTGCTTTGGGAAATGGAGTACGGATGGAGTCTGTAAAGAGCAGTTAATGTTATTTCGAAGTTGCTGTTGTTGTTTTCTCTTGGGAAGTTTGTCGTAGGAGAGGAGTTGGAGTTGTTGTGTATTTGAAATCGAACCCAAGTAGTAGTCTCTTCTTGATGCTGTGCAGAACTTGGTGGGCTTTGCCCATGCATTTGTAGCAGCAGAAGAAGCCATGTCTCCCTATCTTGAATCTTTGTAAAATATATATATATATATTCCTTTTTTTTTTTCTTTTCTTTATCTTTTGGGCAGTGGGTGCTTTTAAGTAGTATGTCCTTTGTGTTGTTGTGGAGCAAGAATCGAGAGGGAAATAGGAGGAGGATTGACAAAGAAAGAATAGAGAGTGAGTGAGAGTGTCTGTGCGTTTCTATTTGTATATTCTTGTTTGTAGTAGAGAGAGAAAGAGAAAGAGACACAGAGAGTTAATTGGGAGGGGAGGAGAGAGGCAAGAGATATGGGGGAGTATATATAGAGGCAAAGTAGTGGGGATGGAGGTCCACTTCTTACATGTAGGTGAAGCCCACGTGTTGAACATATGGAAAGAGAACTCTTTAAGGGATTGGCAATTGACTAGGTGGGGTGGCCGGAGGGGGGGAGGAGAGGGCATACCCTTCTTCAAACTTTGACACGATCTCTCTTCGCCTATGACAGGCGTTATATCTTTGCAATTATGCTCTTATAATATATTTTATAAAAAGACAGAGGAGAAGCGATCATGATACAGTGGACACAAGACTTGATAACCATATACCAACGTCTTAATGTTCTATTGTTGTGTGGGAATGAGAACATAGATTGAGTGGAACAAATATATATATATATATATATTTGGTGAATGAATATATATATATATATATATATGTATATTTTTATATTAATCTTCATTAATATATATATATATATATGTAGATTATGAGTAGAACAAATTTGTTTCAATTTCTTTAATTTACTTTTTGGCCCAACGTTGAAATTTGTCATTGGGCCATTTCAAGACATAATTTTCAATATGTAATTCTTTGAAATATAGTGTAATCTTCACCATTTTTTCCCCCTTATTACTATTTTAACTAATTTAGTTAGAATCATATTGTGCTCCTAAAATTTTATTCTTGTTTTGAAAAAAGACTTACTTTAACTCTATTCGATTCAGATCACGCTCATAGAATCTTTATTTTATTCGGGAAAGGTTTCACTCTAATTCTTACATGACGTCTACGATGAGGGTTGAATTTGTAAGGATGCATAACATTTACAAAGCGCTAAAAGATTTCTCAACTTCTTTCTTTAGTTGATAAGATGATTTAGTTTAATTTGTAACAACGACACTTATGATTTAAGAGATTATAAATTTAAATTATATTGAATGGAAAAAAAAAAAAAAAAACTTTTTTGTTTCTAATTATTTTTATTATTTTTTTTCTTTTATCTCTAATTAAACTTGGCCGTTTCCTTGCACAGCTAAGTTGGTTGACTACTGCTAGTGAGTTGTACATTTTCTCAATATTGAGGAGAAGGAAAATGTGAAGGAAGAAGGAGGGGTTTACGGGTGCAGTATACTCGTCTTCACCCCGCGTTCAATCCTCTACTATAAAAATTTAAAGAGGCTAGGCATTTCATCGTACACGTGGCGGGTTATTTAGTATAGTTAACCTAAATCTTGGTCACATCAATTGTCCCACACGCTTAACACCTCCTTTCCTCATGAATCATCATCTTTTTTTAAGTTACAAATTATTACAATAAAAAGAAATAAATGGAAAAACAAGAATATAATTATACATAAAAAATAAAAGGGATTGAAAACTTGCTCCGAAACTTTTATAACAACATGATAAATACTAATTTAAAAAATTTACGTGGATATAAAATATAATTAAACACATACAAATAATAATAACACAACATATTTGTGTGTGTATGTATGTATATATAAGTGAAAGAAACCCAATGATCAAGCCAAATGCAGTTATAGGCAAAGTGTTGAATCCCCAAAGCTCACTCAATTTAATAGATAATATGATAGATAATCAAAGTACCTAATCAAGAACGAGAAAATAAATAACAATTGACAATCTTGTAACAAATGGCTTCAAACAAGGGAGCAATGACATTATAAAATTTATTTAAGATATTTTAATGTTTCTAAATAAAATATAAAATGCAAAATATTATAAATACAAAAATAAATATTGAAAATTGACTTGATTCGAATAAATTATGACTCATAGGTAAGGCAAAACAGGAGAAGAACCAAAGTAAAATCAGGGCCACGCGTCCCAAAGTGAGTAGATTACTTTTGGGGGGTACTATATATATATATATATATATATATGTATTCTGAATAATAATTTATAATTTCCCCTCCCTTTTTGGTATGGAGTGTTGGTTAAATGTGAGAGTTAAGAGTTGCACCCTATAAAATTGACAAGTAGTTGTTTACCAGATAGTGGATTCCCAAAATAGAGAGAAGAGAGCTACAACTTTTCTGTAACTATAAATTTTATTATTATTATTATTATTATTATTATTATTTTATGTTTTAATTTTGTTTAACCTTTCGGTATCCAGTAGCTATTTTAGGCTTTAACTAATTTGGAATCGAGTCACGACGGACCTTTTTCTAGGGAAGCTCTTCCTAATACCTATTTCTCAATACATAAAGTTTAAACTCAAGACTTTATTTAAGGGGAACTAAGCTCCTTCCACTGGCACTAATAAGTTATTAGTATTATTATTATTATTATTATTATGTTAAAAAATAATTTAAAAAAAAAAAATGAAGATCTAGAACTTCACAGTGCTCCAAAATGGACTTTTTTTGGGCCTACTACACACACATACATACATAATAAAAAAGCATGACGACCTCATCTGTATTCAAAATTAATTAATTTTCAATGGTAATCATAACAATAAAAAATAAAAAAAAGATGATCGTTTCTGCAGGTAAAATCTGCTAAAGACTCCATTTAATTAATAAATTATACTCTGCTGATTCCTCTAAAGGCAATGGCCAAATATATATATATATATATATATAGAGTTGGTGTTAGGTTTCCCTGCTTGAAAACAGTGCTCTTCTCTTCTGTTACCGAATCTTTAACTATATATACATAAAGATTGAAGATTGTCTGCATATTTTTATTTTATTTTTTATTTTTTTAATTCTTATAGTCTTTAACTTTTTTATTTACTACATATTTGGCTTCTTTTATTTTTAATTTTTAATTTAAAATAGTAAAATTTTATTTAACTTTTTATGCTATTAATATTATTATTTATTTTAAATAAAAAATATCAAACATACAATAATAAATAGATAAAAGATCAAAAATTAAAAACCTAATAATAAGTTATGAACATTAAAAAGATTGACTTTCTATAAATTCTTTTACATATATATAACTTATTGATTAGATTTACCATTTTGGGGTTCTTAATTCCCAATCAAATTATACAAATTGTATAAATAAATATATGTACATGAATGTGAATAACAATTTCATAACAAATTGAATATGTTGTTAAGACGAATTAGCTCAATGGGTAGTATCCTCGTTTATGATTTGAAAAATTATGAGTTCGATACATGTTAGAGGCGAAAATACTTCAAATTTTCAAAAAAAAAAAATAATAATAATAAAATTTGAATATGTTAAAATCACTTTGATAATATATAATAGGATTTACTTATCAAAATATATATATATATATATAATAGGAGTTTTTTTTTTTTTTTTTTAATGAACAGAGTGATCCATGTTGAATAAATAAAATTTTTTATAACAAATAAAAATTGGGATATTTTCTTAAAATTCTTTGTTGAATAAATGAGTGAAGTCAAGTTACAACTGATATTGTTCAAATGTTGGTCTCGATACAATAAAGAAATGGACCGAATGTGTACTGAGAATATTTGATTTAACAGATAAAGGCTTGCATTGTATTGAGAAGTTTTTTTTTTCTTTTAAAAAAAAAAAACTTGGTATCAACCAATCTAAAAGAATTTATGGTGAAGACATCTAAACCTAAGTTTAAAGAAAGTCACACCACTGAATTACTATGTTATTTTCTTTAGAAGTATTTGATTTTGAAGGGGTACGAATAGTAAAGATTAGTTAATTTAAGTATCAAACTTTGTAAGTTATTAAGATTCCTTGGAGGAATCATTCCGCTACATTACTATAGGTGCTACAAAATACTTGACAATTTTGTCAAAATTTGGTGCTAATAAAGAAGAACCTTTATGGTAAAACTTTGAGACATATAGGAGTAGGTGGTGTTGTTATTCGATTTTGGAGTAGAGGTTCTATGATAGGTATATATGGAGGATGAATGTTGGGTGTGTGTGAGCTCAAGGGTGATGGAGTTTGTGACAAAAGAATGGGTGCAAATAATCATACTAATTAATTAAAACCAAGTAAAAATAGATAAAAAGTTAAAACTTAAATTAATATTATTTTAATACTTTTATATAACTCTATAATAAGAAGAAGAATACTGTAAAATTCTTGTTGTTAGAAACAAAACTTTATGATTATAAAAAAAAATCCTTTCTTATTATAATAATTTATTTTGAGTTATAAAGATGTCTAAATCAATGAACGCGTGTCTTATAAAAAAAAAATTACATAACTAATTAATAAAAATATTAAATAAAAAAGTGCAATTCAATTGGTAACCGTCTAACTTATGATCTAATAAGGTGTTATGAGTTCGGGTTATCTTAGAGGCCAAAATTAAAATCTTAAAATTTCAATATATATATATATATTAAAAGTAATGAAATTCTTGATAAAACATCAAAATGCTCTCTATAGATAGATTTAATTATATGATGGAGAGTATACGCGTTTGCAAGACCGTTAATCATGGGATGGATGGGGCTAACTAGTAACTACCATATCTTAGTTCATTATATATATATATATATATATTATGCATTACCAAACAAAATGAGATGTATATATATATAATATTAATAATGAGGGATTAATTAGTGTCTGCATAATGTCATGGATGACTCTAATCCACAGAAAAAAAGGGAGCATAATAAAATTAATTATATTAAAAGCTACGAACGGCAGATGATTCGATAAGACATGTTTTCTTTTCATTTCATCTGTCGTCAGATCTTATCTCTATAAATTAAAATTAAGATTAAAATTCAGTAAAACAAACTTTCTACGTGTAATTTGATTGTTGATCGGATCTCCATTAATTAATTGTATTATTTCTTCGATCCGATTTCAATGATCAAAATTATTACAATAATTTTCTTTTTTTTATTTTTTCTTTTGAGGATATGTTTGAGTTGGACAAACAATATAAAGCACCTTAATTATCGTTTTATTAAATTGACTATAATGAATTTCTTGTACCTGTCGACAGGTATTTATTTATTTATTTTATATATATATATATATATATATATATATATATTACATATGTCCCTACAAAAAGAAAAAAGAAAAAAGAAAAAGAAAAGAAAAAGGAAAATGAAAAGATAGTTATTAATTATATTTGGTGTTGTTGATGATAAACATTTTATTTTATTGTTACTTCTTTGTTTTTAGTTAAAATTTTAATACCCTTATAATTAATTAATTATTATTATCATTATTTTTTTTATAGAAGAGAGTATTTTAATTCTCTATGTTTAGTAACAAAAAAACAAAGTAATTAATAAATACTAATAGTTATAATTAAGAAGGCGTAACTTATTAGTTGGTAACAATTTTATTTATAATTCAAAAGGTCAAGAATTTGAGACGCGTTAGAGATAAAACTACCTTAAAATTAAAAAAAAAAAAAAAAAAAAAAAAAAAAAAAAAAAAAAAAAAACTTAACAAAAATATTGGGATTATTATTATAACCATCAAATGCAGCATGCACTCATGGTCGACAAGTTTTGAAGGAATTGTATTAAAAAAGAAAAACAAACAAACAAACAAAGGAACTACAACCAATATTGGACCACGTTTTTTTTTTTTTTTTTTTTTTTTTTTTATCAATTAGTGTCAAGCATTAATTAACTTCCATTTCTCATCATGACTAATAACATTGATTGAATTTTACCAGTAATATTTTATTTTAAATATTAAGAAATAAAGTCATTTATATAAAGATTGATAATTGACAAGAGATCTAAATCATTTAGTAATATTTTTACTTATGATTATAAAAGATTTGAAGTTAAAAAAAAAAAAAAAAAGATTAGTGATATATTTTTGAATTATTATTATTGTTGGTAATACTATTGTTTTCTTGTGAAGAAAAATAAATAAATAAATAAAAATAAATGAAAGGGAGATAGAGAGAGAGATATTATATGGTTTGGCAATCGTACATGACACGTCTATATGAGTAAAGCCAGGACAGGCTTGTATCTCAGTGAACGGAAATGCGTTCATTATTGAACATGAATCTTAGAAGTATGTTGTTGGCTGCTTCAATCTTGTTTTGTGAATCTACAAAGCGATAATTACAGTACTGTGAATATTTTAAATTGATGATGAGTATATTTTATATTTGAGATATAGGATTCATGTTACATACATATGTTTATAACATTTGTATTTTCAAGATCATTGTGTGTGTACGTGTATATATATATATATATTAATTCTATCCACAAAGATGATATCTTCTTCTATGGTAGTCAATGATCGAAAAAAATAAAATACAAGTTGAAGTGTGTGTGTGTGTGTGCAACTCCACATATATAGTTACTATCTAGGTAAGCATATGCATGAACCATGGCAGAAGTACTGGAGGACTGTGATAACAGTTAGTATACTGCTGAATTAGGAAGAAGAAGAAAGTTGGCATTACTTTATAATATACTCGGGTGTTTTTTTAATACTTAATTAATTAATCAAGAACACACACAATCCAGACATCAATCATATGAAACGAACTCTACCTGAAAAAAAACTACCAACTGCAAGACAATAACTGATGTAAGAATAAATTAATTAGAAACTGTAGCGTAGGAATTCATCAAGGCCATATATATATATATATATATATATTTTTTTTTTTTCAAAAAAAATAAAAAGAGTACTGTGAGGCTACAGGGATCAAGAAAAAGTAAGACAATGGGTGCCCATTTCATGGATGGTATGTTCATGCATTGTCAAGATAGAGAAAGGTCAATTAATTATTCCTAGATATAGAGGAAATATTGATATATATATATATATATGTATGTATGTATGCTTTGATAGCCATTACCAAAACCGGCCGGGATATATATATATATATATATAACAGACCATTCTTTTTCTTTTTGTGAACAAACCAAGGATCACAATAAGTTGAATTCAATTGAAACATTATCTATGTCGAGAGAGATAGTGCATGCTTAGCCTCCATTCTTGGCCCCATCTGCTAAAGGGAATTATCAGCGAAAGCACATGGAGGCATAATCAACGCTCAACAGCTGCGATAAATGTGAGGCACTTGTATACTCAAACAAGACATCAGTAGGTCCAACACCCGACTAATTTTTAACCGTCAAAAATTATATATACACTTTTTGTATGTGTCTTATTTATGACAATATTTCTTTAACCCCATATAATTTTCGAATAGATAACCTCTACATGATAATGAGTAATATATATATATATATATATATATATATATATATATATATGTATGTATGTAAGTGTGACTGCTTACTACTAATTCTATCGCTATAATAATCTAACTAATGATTCCATTGAGTTCCGTCGGAGATGTTAGAAGAAAAACAATTAACCAGAAGAAGAAGAATTGAACTAAAACAGCCTTCCGACAACGTCCCCTACCCCCTCCCCACCCTTAATCCACATGTGTAAGTATCGACCAATCAAGGCTGCAAAAGAAAATTAGACTCAATGAAATATTTATAGTTTGGTTAATTTGGTTTTGCAATTTGCATTATTTCAACACGAGGAGGGCTAGTGCCCATCTCAAATAAGAATTAAAGTATTTTTACTAATATGTTATGGAGAGATTGATAAAAGTTTAATTGTAATTTGTTAATTTTGTATTTAAAAATTTGTATGTCGAAATCCATAATTTTTGTAAAAAGGAGAATGAAATTAATTAATTGCTTTCATTAAATTAATTAATTCTTATTAAACATACAATGTATATCCTTGGAGAGAGAATAAATATCATCAAAAGAAGAAGAATTGTTATTGGTCATTATTATTATTATTTTTCAAAGGGCAAATGAGTAGTGTTCATGAGGTATGTCATATATATATATATATATATATCTACATATAAATAGAAATCTCCATTAATGGAGCAAATTAAAACATGAGATGATAGGGTAATTGGTTATGAATAATATAGTGTATGTCCCTCCCCATTGTCTCAAAAGCTGAGTTGTTTTCCTCTTTGTGATCATCCCCAATTTGTTCACGCAAATGAATAAAATTGCATTTGTAGCTTTCCACTTTCTCAATACTGGAACCCCTAGTGCTTAGTTAAATATCATTTCAAGAATTTTTCTTGAATTTTTTTTTTTTTTTTTTTTCCTTATAATTAGTTTTCACATCTGAAATATCTTCTCAAGATGATGTCTTGTAGTGGAGACACAGCATATCATCAGACTTAGAACAGTTAAAAGACCAGACTAGCTAGCTAGTCCTGGACGACTCTACGAAAACATAACGTAATAATTAAGATTATATATATATATAAACCCACACTAAAACTTCTCCAATTAAGGAAATTATTAAGTGTGAAAAGCAATGCCTTATTGTTATTCTTTATATATACACACATAGATAGATATATATATATATATATATGTATCCATGGAAATGATGAAATCCCTTATTCCACACGTAGCCTCATACAGAGAAAGACTAATGTAGTTGTCAAACAAGGATGGAATATAATATATATATATATCGTAGTGATCATGAGGAGACAAAATGGATTCCATTCCTATCGACATTGATGCTTGCCACGTGTACTATCAGATTCCTCTGGACCAAAAAAACAGAGTGACCGAACATATTGGGGGTGGGGGGTGGAGGAATGCTTTAGTATCGTGATGATTGCAACTACAATAATAGAATTTCCACTTACACCCAAAAAAAAACCCTACATGAATATAATTTCATGCATGGAATAGAAGACACCCGAAAGAAGGATAAAAATAACAGTAGGGAAACGTACCAATTAAAAGTTGGGCGTGTCACGGAAAGTTCAAAGTAGCACCCAAAAACACACACCCATTACTTGGACAAAGAACTCAGTGTCAAAAAATAAAAAGCCACTTGGAACCCCATTTAAGTTGCCACACCCCCAACCCTCCCTTTCTGATTTACAGAAAGTGTGAATATATATTGGAGACAGCAATATGATTACGTTTCCATCAATAATTTTTGCACCTTCTCTTAGGACCCTATTTCAGCTTCGGTACTACTACTAGTGTACTATACTACTACTGTTGTTAGCTTTAGCTCCTCATTCAACACACAATATGATGATGGTGAACAATATGTACAGGCACTCCTTTTGCCATTATCATATTATATCATGTGTTTGATTGAAGGCATTAGTAAATCGCACATCTTCACTTTGTTAGTATTTGACAAGTGTTATTGTCATAGATATTTTTCTATATTTATTTCTAAATATATAGTTCGAGTCCTCTGAACGATACGAATACATGTGTCTACCTACATGCATGTATGTGGGAGAGGTTTACCCCTTGTACTAAGACAAAGCGTATGCATTGTTAATCAAAGACATTCATCAAGAAGGAAGATGAGGACGAGGTATCAGGAGAGAGAAAGACACTAGGTATGTACCTAATCTCACCCTCCCTGTCTCATTAGACTGATGAGGCACAACCCCCGAGGGGAAGAGCTTTGAACTTTCTACTATCAAATGCCCTATATGGTACACCACTTATGAGACAATTAAAATGCCTCATTTAATGCATGAAAGACATGCTACAGAATAATGATCATAGCTATACAGTAGCTAATAAGAAAGAGCAACAGGCAAAAGACAAATGCCGAGAGGGGAGTAAATCAAGCAATAAATGTGTGGAGATAAGTATCTTTACATATAAGAGAAAAAGGGAGGTAAACGTAGCATGTATATTGAATACTTCATGCACACATTAATTGAAAGAAGAGAATTAAGGTTTAAAGAGAGAGAACATTATTCCTGCATGATAATACATTCCATTCCCATATCATCTGTCTAATCTATTAACCTCTTAGAGGAAAAATATAATTTAATTATCGGAGGGGTTTTTCATAGACAATATCTCAGATGAAACTTGTAAGCAGGTCACGTGAAGATGCATAGGATACGTGGAACTAGAGTCTTCTATGAAGATTAGGTACTATCTTCGTACTTATATCAGCTTACAGATTATTTCCCAGTTCAGTCACCTTATAAAATTAAAGTAGTGTTTATTGGATTAGATATTTTTTATGCAATTCACTTTGGATTAGGTGTAACCAAGAAGAAGAGGAAAAAACACTCCATGTTTCTTTTCAACATAAGCAAGCACCAAAAGTCTAGAAACTGAGGGATAAGGAATGGATAGGACAAATTTAAAAGGTTTGCAAGTAGAAGAAGACATTGTGGGATTTTTAGGAGAGGTAGATAATGAAGAGGAAAAAATAAAGATCACAGTAACAATGTGGAACATTTGGAGAAATAGGAATGAGGAAGTGTTTCAAGGAAGGTTGATGGATGATAAAGAGATAGAGATCAGAATACAGAAAGAGACACAAGAGGAAAGGATAATAAACAGGTAGAAAACAAGGAAAAGGAAAAACAATGGACACTATAACCATCAGTTTGGTTGTCAAGGATTAAGTGAGCATCAATAGGAGAAACTAAAACCTAATATATTGAAGGTGAATGTTGACATATCATGGAATCAACAGAGACATCCTTGGGAGGAATAATTAGGGATGAGAGGGAAACACAAATTAAAGGTTTCCATATAGCCATACGAACATCCTAACAAGTTCTCCTCTGCTTGGGAAAGTTATGGTAATCAAAGAAGGTATTATTAGGATGACTATCCAATATACTAAATAGTGTTTGTTGTGGAAACCAATTTCAAAAGAGGTTGTTAGAGCTCTAATTACACCAGTATATGAAAGCTCATTGTTCTTAAATCATATATAGGAAACAAGGGCATTGATGGAGAACTCAAGAATGAAAGAAATCATAGACAATCCTTGGGAAAAATGATCTCATAGATAGGAAGGTTAAAGACCTACATGTGCTTCAAGTATTGCACAATGGGGAAAATGTCTGGCAGTTAGGACCTTACTTGAGAAATTATCTGGTTGCCATAACACCACCCTACAACATAGTTTGGCCAAGGGTTGATTAAAAATTTAATTTCATGTCCCTAAAACTAAGTCTTTTTTCCTTTTTTGGTCAACACATTCTATCCCAATTCAACCAGTAAGTAGATACCTTTATCTCCACCAGAATTACTCTACTAAAACTTTCAAACTTGAGATGTCAAATATGATGTCACCCTTTGAAGGTAGACCATAGATTGACATGGTATATGTTGGTATTGCTTGTAACAACTACATAATTAGAATCACTTTCCTTGCCCTTGAGATATACTTCATCTTCCCGCCTTTTGTTTTCTTAGTGATACATTCTTTGATGTGATTGGCATAGTGGTGGAAATAGGATTAATTTATCGATCACCATTAGCAAGGCATTTTGATCCTGATTGAATTCTCCAGTAGTCATCCTTTCACTACAAAAAAAATGGATTATTGAGACATATTTATAAACACATTTTAAAATTAAAAGTCTTAAAAATATTTTATCACTACATATGTAAAAATGTCTATAAAAATAAATATTTAGACAATTAAAAAGTGTCTTAATATATTGAAATAACACCTCAAAAAATATTTAATTTAAAATTTTCATTTTATTTATGCATAAAATGTCTTGAAGTTTTTGAGGTAGTTAGAGTTGAGATATAAGAGATAGAAGATAGAGGCATGCATAGATATATATATATATACACGTATGTATGTATATTTTGGAGGAAGATGACATAGGTAAATAAGAGAGCAAAAGGTTTTACTTTAACATGTAAAGGTATTTCTTTCTTCTTTTTATTTATTTATTTCTAAAAGGAAAAAAAAAAATATATATATATATATATATATATATGGAATTATAGAGATGATGCTGGGTCTCTCTCTCCTATTGGATTGGGAAGACTGGAAAGAAGAGAAGATGGAAACCAATAGTATTTCGGGCTGACCCTAAAAAATGGGCCTCGGGGACAAGAATGCTACTTTGTCGGTTATCTGTCTGGGGGCCCACCCCCACCTTTGGATTTGACCCACGACTTTTTTAGGTGGAGCTGACCTTTCGATAAGACTCTGCTTGTGCTTACTTATGCCTCTACATGGAGTGATTCTTCCTTTTCTTTTTTTTTTCTTCTTTCTTTCTGCCCCCACCCATCCCTTCCGCCAAAAGAACAGGATTTCCACTGCAAAATTATGATTAGTAACCGCCATTATTTGTGCTTTGAAAGGGATATAGCCATGGCATCAAAATTAGAAAAAACACTGTATGCTAATATATATGGACATAGATATAAATATATATATATATATATATATATAGTTTCAAGAATAAAATTTTACACTAAAAAAAATAGATTATTAAAATATATCTATTAAAACATTTTAAAATTACAAGTCTTAAAAACTTTATATTACTAAATATGCAAAAATATCGTTAAAAATAAATATTTATACAATTAAAAATGTCTTAATAAATTTTAAAAAAAAAATACCTCAAAAAAAATTTAATTTAAAAATTCAATTTTATTCATACACAAAATTCTTCTTGAAGCTATTAAAGCGACTAGAGTTGAGACATTTATTATATTTTTGTTAGACATTTATAAAAAGTGCATCAAAGCAAAGAATGTCTTATTATTACACTATTGAGGCTAGAGATGACAATTAAAACCATACCTAATGGGAACCCATATCTCAACCCAATTTTGACCAAAAAATCCCCGCTTTGACAGGGTTCGGGGGTGAGGATGGTAATTTCCCAAAAAAGAAAACCAGGGATAAAATATATATATATATATATATATATATATATAATTTTTAATTATATATTTATAATAAAAATAAAATAATATAACAATCACATTAATTAATTATTTAAAAAAATTAAAATAAAGTATAATAATTATATAATAAATACTAAATTAGATACAAATTAATAAAATAATAATTATAATATATACTTTTTTTAATTATATATACCATATATACTTATAAATAAAATCATAATTATCATAATGATTATTATTGAATTTTTTTAAAAATAAAACTATTTGATAAATACTAAATTGGCTACAAACTAATTAAACAATAACTATAATATTCAATTTCTTAATTCTATATTTTATAAAAATAAAATTATATTAATATAGTAATTGTAATTTTTAAACATGACATCTTATATACTTAGATTATATACTCATAATACTATATCATTAAGTTTTTGAATAAATATAGCGATTCCATTTAAAAATTTCATGTAAATATTTAATATGAAAAGTTTATATATAATATAAATAGTTATAAATATAATTATTTATGTATATATATATATATATATATATATATATTCATAATTAACCATTTTAAAATTTTAGTTCTACAAGATTCTAATTCAATAATATTTATAATTTTATTTTTATATACATTAGTGGAAAAAAATTCTATTTCTATGTCAAAAGATTATAATTTTTTTTTTCTTATTTTATTTTAAAGTTTAATTTTATAATTTTAATTTTTTTAAAAAAATATTATATTAAAAAATTTGTAAATACTTTATTTTTTATTTTATGAAATTTATTGATTAATTTTTTATTAATAATTTAATTAAAAATAAAAAATAAAAATTTTTGACAAGAAATATAATGGTGAAAAATACTGCGAGGGCGGGGATGGAATGTAAAAAAAATTAACTGTAGGGGATGGGGATGGAGAAGGAGTCTCCCACAAATCCCCACCACGTTGTCATCTCTAATTGAGGCGCTTAAAAGCGTCCTCATAACCATTTTTTTTTTTGTAGTTTTATATTAAAAAATACAATATTTTATTTTTGAATAATTTTTTTTATAAAAGGGATTTGTATCTCTTTATTTATAGTAAGAATAATATTTCTTTTACTTTTGAAGTTTATTTCATACATATTTTATCTTGCATTAAAACATTTTTAAAGAGAACAACCATCTTCTGTGATCAAGACCTAATAATTAGGGTTTCTGGTATTTTTACATTCACTTACCAAGTAATTCCTTCCACCATTTACTATACGTTTGATATTCATCAAAGAATAATAATTTCCCTCCCATTATGATAATCTTGCTTGGTTTCAATTAATTATGATTATAAGTTGAATTTTGTTAATATAAAATAAATATTAAAAGAATTTATTCTCAAAAAAAATTAATTAATTTAGTAAAAAAAACTATTAATATATTATTAAGAACTAATAACTATTTTGAGTATCAATTAATTCAGAATTCAGTTGAATCGAATCCCTTTTGAGAACACAAGTTGTTGACACATTTAGTGATTGTTGGTGGTGTTACTATGCTGTTATGAGCTATGGGAAACTTTAATAATTGGTTGGACGGGGGAGGAAAGAATATACTATGAAAATAGATGCCATTCTAGTCAATTAAAAGAGGGGGGGAAAAAAAAAAAAAAGAGGAAAATAAATTCAAGTATATATAGAAAAGGGGAGGACACTTGGTAACAGGTAGATGAGAACACGTGTGCAGCAATGCTTTATATATTTTATTGCTGGTTTCATCAATTGTCACAGTCTTCATGTGAAAAAAGAAAACTACAAAATTATCTATATTTTATTTTGTGCTAAAATGAGTACTAAATAGAAAAAAAAAAAAAAGAAAAAAAAAAAGGAAGAGTTATCTACATACGTTGCTTCAAAACTTTGAATCTTTTACAGGTGACGGTGATTGAAATTTGATTAGAGTGGTCCAAGATTTCTATATATATATACACACCACCGTTAAAACTGAATAAATAAATCCTAACCGTTAAAATTTTTCTATTGCAATAAAATTTTATCAATCCATTCAATTGAATATTAAATCATAAATAAACCAAAGTTAGCGCGAGAAGCAATTTATTTATTTATTTATTTTTATTTTAAACTAAATTTTAGCATCTGTAAATACAAAATAACAATAAAATTAGTTACGTTATATTTGGATAAGCGTTTAATTAAAAAAAATGGCTTATTCAAGACAAACTATTATTTAAAATGATTCTTGTCTCCTATTTTTTTAAAATTAAATTTTATGTTGAAAAAAGTGGAGTTTAAATATATAAGTTTTATAGGTATAATAATTGTGTGTGTAAGAGAATGTTTGTTTTGAGAAAAAGTGTATGAGAGTGATTTTATTAATAATATATATTTTTTAAATAAGGTGGGGCCCATAATTTTTATAGGTATGTTTTATAGGTGTGTTTTTGGGGGATAAAATTTTTTTCAAAAAAATAGTATCCAAATGTGCTGATTTATGATAAACAAACATTTTTCACTTAACTTGTCCAAATATAGCCTTAATGTTCTTTATTTTTTTCCCTTCCACAACGAGACCTAGACTTTGTAGGAGTGGATCTTTTACGATATGCATCACATCGAGTTATCTTTTGCAAGCCAAAGAAAAAAAAAAAAAAAACACATCTTACACCATACACACAGAGCATATGCAGGGAAAACCCTTCATCTTGCCCTTCGCAAATATTCATGGCAGTTCAGTGAATGGTAGCAAAAACAGCTAGGACAACCTAATTTCAGATTTTTCACAACAATGTGGTAGTCCAGTGGTGTGGCTTCCCTTACTTAGTTGTCTCCACTTGACAAGAATATTCATGGCAGTTCAGTGAATGGTAGCAAAAACAGCTAGGACAACCTAATTTCAGATTTTTCACAACAACGTGGTAGTCCAGTGGTGTGGCTCCCCTTACTTAGTTATCTCCACTTGACTTGTCAAGTGGAGGACCTAGGATCAATCTCATCAGGGACAATTTTTGTGCCGAATTTCAACAATGTGTTGTAGTCTTGCGGGGTATGCCCTTATAGATCCCTTCCGAATTAGTCGATAAGGATATCGAGTTACCAAAAACAACTACAACATTAGTTGATGAAGAAAGAATAGGAACTCGCTACAAATTTTCACCAAATTAATCCCTATATCTCTTCGATTTTTGTGTTTTTGCCATTTATAGAGAAATTCAGATGTTATGAAATGTCAAATTTAATTATTCTTTTTTATTATTAGAGTTGTTATTATTCGCTAATTATTTTAATTAATGGACTAATTTGCCCTTAATTTGATTAAAACTGGACTTGAAGAAAGTTAGGCATTTTAACATCATTATAATGAAAAAAAAATAATAGTAAATAATTTTCTAAAAATAAAAAATAAAAAATTTTATTAAAGAAAAGATGAGTAAGAGAACGGTGCACCTCTAGGGAAAAAAAAAAAAAAAAAAAAAAAAAATTCTCCTTGAATTTGTTTCTTTGATTGTTAGGATAAGAGGGACAAGAAAAAAAAATATCATTACTAAAAATATGAAAATGATAAAATCTTCATCATAAATGATAAATGATTAAGATGGTGATTGTTCTGGTGATAATAGTTTCATATATAATCATGAAAAATTATAAATTCAAGTCATATTAAAAACGAAAAAACCTTATAATAATTTTTTTTTTCCTTTAAAAAATACCAATATATAGTACCAATAATAATTACAATATATATATATAAATGTTAATGAGGGAGCAAAGAAATCTTGTTAATAATTGGGATTTTGTATTCATGTATTTGTCATATCACTTTATTCTTAAAAATATAAAACCACATTGTTGTTGTTGTTCTTCCCACATATTAGATATATATAAATTAATGGTTCAATGGATTTGACAAAGAAAACACCAATGTTAATAAACCTAACCTCAAAAGACTTGAAGAAGCAAACCACATGCTTACCTAACATTCTTTCCTTTATTATTGCACCTTTCATGGTCAAATATTCTACTTATAGATATGATCATTATCTCTATAAATAAATAAAATATTTAATACCCAATTCCTTTGATAAATAAAAAATAAATCATCAATTTTATAAGATAATCCCGCAGCCAAAATGGTGACTCAGATTCAGCACACTCTATATACTATGTATATATATATATATAGTTAAGAGATGTTTATCATACCATGGGGTGATGATATCAGGTTTTAGGTTTAGTGTTTTGCTTACATTCTTTGATGGTGACTGAAATTTCTTAACCAAGTGATGAAGTTATCGTGTGATTGGCACTAACACATGAAGTCAGATCTAATTAGTGCCACAATTAATTTAGTAGTATTTGAAAAAAAAAAAAAAAAAAGTGTGTGTATATATATATACATCTGGTACATATTTAATCCATGTATAGTAAAATAATAACATGATAATAATGATAAGAAAATATAAGTTAATTAGTAGTAGCTTCACTTATAATTTAATATGTTTTGAGTTTAAATTATATTAAAAACTAACGTACATATTAATTAATTTAATTATAATATTTTGTAAAAAATTCTATAAAAATTCCTAATTATCGATGAGATAGAACCGATATGTAACAATTAATTTCCAGTAGAAATAGAAATGGGGATGGAGATTGGGGAAGGGAAATATTGATATCCCCTCAAACCCCAACCCATGTACATACTAATAAAGATAATGATGCATTCACCAATAGAAAATAATGATACAATATATTATTATCGATTATAAATTCATCACAAAGAAACTTTAACTTTAATATACTTAAATATGTATAATCTATTAAATAATGGTACGATATCTACATAATGATATATATATAAAAGATATGATAAGTTATATATATATATACATATATTGTAATCTCCAATAGCTTCCTTTGTGGATAATTTATGTTAATTGGTCATTTTAAGTGTACGTTGGCATCAAAATTAAGTTTTTGCATAGTGACTTGCTGGCCATTAATGGCGTGATTTGAACTTTCCGCTCTTCTGAACGATGTGGAGTTCAGTGATAAAGGAAATTACGTACTCTTATTCCATCTTTTAGTAGCAAGAAGAACAATTAATTAGTAATTAATTTATTATATATTAGAAAGAGAGAAGGACGATATTTTAGAATAATACCTACAAAAGATCAATTACTTTTTTTGTAAAGGTCCTTTTAGTCTCAATTTTATATATTTAAAATTAGAAATTTAAGTCTCTCAACAGATATTTTTACAAGTTTCAAAACACCAACCCAAATAAAAAGATCGTATAGAGATCGATTTAGAGAATAGTTGTTCTCTGTTTATCTTCCTTCATATACATAACTTTTGGAAATTTGGTGTTCTTGGAGTTGATCTTCTCGTTCATACTCAAAGTGCCCTTGGATTTTTATTGCATATACTTGTGAAAAGGCCAGTCGTTATTGCTAAGTCTAGGTCTCGTGGTGAAAAATTGACAACTTTAATCATTAACAAATTTTCAAACTATTAATATAATCTTTTATTATTATCATGTAATAAAGAAACATATTTGGTGTAAAAAAAAAAAAGACATATTTAATTGAAAATTACAGTAATAAAAGGGCTTATTTAGTTAAATTGTCATGTAATAAAGAGAACTATTTGACTAAATATTACATTAATAAAAGAACCTATTTATTTGACTAATTTGTCATGTAATTAATAGAGAGACATTTTTGGTTAATGTTTACAATAATAAAGGGGCCTATATTAGGCTTATTTTTACAATTTTATTAATGATATAGGAGGATTAGATGTGAATTTTCGTAATTACCCTTTTTTTTTTTTAATATTATTCTAGACAATCTGTTAAATTTTGAAACTTTTTAACGGAATCCGTCAAAAAGGACCTTATCGTCCGATCGTAAAATAGTTTGAGACCTTAAAAATTAAAAAAAAAAACTTTTGGGACTAAAATTACCCAAAATAAATTTGTTTGGGACTAAATCCACTAATTATTCTATATATATATCTTGACAAAATGTGTTAAAATATGCAGAGGGAGGCAGAGATAGAGGTCGGGACCTCAACAACATCCCTTTCAAACATGATGTTTTATTTATTGATCATCTTATTAGTAAGGACTTTTGTGGACTTACCAAAAATAAAAAAAATAAAAAAAAAAATGTAAGGACTTTTGTGGGCGCGGATGATATTCCATATAAAAGCAGACATGTATGTTCAATAATTTATAGTCAGTCAGTCAGTCAGTCAGTCAGTTAATGAGTTTTTCAAATTAAATGAAATTAATTTTTACTGTTTTCATTCATAACAGCAGCTTGTATAGCAACCAATCAAATGGAATTTCAAATATCTTGAAAAAGGTACTAAAAACAAAAATAAGAAATGACATTTGTAAAGTAAAAGATTTCTTATTATTCTCGAAATCCTCAACCAATTAAAAGCAGACAACAAACCCCCCCTCCAAGATATTTCCATATTTTTAATTGATAAAGACGAGACATTTTGCAATCATTCACTTTGGAAATCAATTCTCTTTTTGTACACTCCCTCTAAAACTAATATTAGTTACTCTTTTTTTTTTGCTGACCATTCTTACATATACTTATATATATATATATATGTTTAAGGATAAATCTCAATAATATCTAAACCTTTTTAAAATATATTTTTTACATTTAAACTTAATTTCGTTCAAATTTAACATTTGAACTTTATTTTAGTATAGATCTTGCATTTTCGTCCATTTTGACCGTTAAGTATTGTGTCGTTTAACAGTTAAATGTTAAGGTTATTTTTGTCTTTTTCTTTAAAAAAAAATAATTATTATTTTTCTTCCTTAATTTCTCTCTCCCATCTATACAAAAATTTATTTATCATCATCTTTTTCTTTGTCAGATTGCTCATGTTCTTTGTTGAGTTATTCTTCTTTTCTTTCTTAGTCTTCCTTCAATGTTTTTCAATCTTTATTGTTATAAGATCTTTAGTAGATTTTGTCTGAGGTGAATTTCTCTTCTTCTTCATCGGAATGGGTTGCAAAGGTATGTAAATTGATGAATTCTTTTTTTTTTTTTTTTTTTCTTCTTCATCATATATTTTTTTTTTTCCTTTCTTCAAATCTAGAGCGAATTGGAGTGGATTGCAAGAAAGATATATATATATATTCTATTAAAAATCTTTTGTAATGTCTACATATCTTTTCAAATTTATACAAATCTTTTTAAAATTTTAGAAATCTTCTAATATATACATTTTTTGGGTTGAAATTCATTTTTTTTTTTTTTCTTTTACAAATAAAATTGATGTACTAATTGTATATACATTTG
>JAXGGT010000144.1:510950-532040 GCA_035583425.1 Marsdenia floribunda | reverse complement strand
AATAATTTTATAAAGAAATGAAATTAACCATAAATTAGAAGTTTTGTGGTTCAAGGAATTTTACTATTTGGCATGACTGATTAGGGTATTCCGGTTCAATATGATGTGAAAGAAAATTATTGTACATTACATGAACACTTATTGAAAACTTGAAGATTTTCAATCTAAAGAATTTCATGTGATGCTTGATATCAATGTAAATTAGACCATTTATAGATATTTTATGACATATTCATTAGATGGTCTGATGTATAACTATCATCAACTCGCAACCTGGTGTTTGCAAAATTGCTTGCTCAAATAAGAAGACCATGAGCACAATATATTTGGATAATATTGTGATTGACGTAAGTGTAGAATATCCTATAGCTCATGTTCATACACACAAATTGGTTAGCTGAGTTGTTTCTTAAACGATTACAATTCATAACTATAAATTTAATTACGAGAACAACACTTTTTATTATTTAAGAGCAATGCAATTTTATGTGCAACAGAATTTGGAGCATCATGCCTATAAAAGTTTCACCTTATTTACAATTGGTTAATGGTCAGTAGCCAAATATTTCCCGTCTTAAAATTTTTGAATGTGTTATATATGTTTCTCTAACTCCACCACAACACACAAAGATAGGTCTTCAAAGGAGATTGAGAATATTTGATTCTCCTATCATAAGAGATATTGGAGATTTTTTACAATTCCCATGAAGCATAATTTCCAATATTATGGAGAGAAACATAAGTGCAGCTTGATAATATTGGAAATATTTTGATCACCATACAAAGTAATATGAACTTAAAGTTCAAAAGATAATCACATTGTACAATATAAATTATCAAATATATTTACTGACCCAAAGAAAGTGACTAATTAAATCACATATATTAGTTGCAAATGCTCTGTATGAATTGATGTCCCTATAGGACAATCCATTAGTGAAATAAATTATGAGCCTATGGCATGGCAGAAGCGTAATAAATCAATTGATTCTCAAGATCAAAATATCTGCAAAAGAAAAGAAAAAAAACATTCTAAATGAGTCAATTGAACAAATTGTCACTCTTGAAGAGTCAAGAGATATAACAAAAGGAATAACTTCAGAAGCAGTTCAGGTAACTGAAAATATTGAAAAAGAAGAGAATGATGGTATCTCAATCAGTTATGTCTTTGTGGGGAAACAATCGAACCGAAAATAAATATTTGTCGATAATATTTTTATAGAAAATGTAATGCGGCAATCCTTTGTTATTCCCAAGCAGTTTTGCCTCAAGTTTTTTCTGCAATACATAGTAGTGTCTGTTAGTCGACCATATGAATATTGTAAGATGTATAACATTATACACATATTTTAGAAAATTCCAGAAGCATCAATTGCTCATACCTTTTTGATTACCTCCCATTGATCCACAGTACAATCTATATTGTTCTGCACTGCATTTCAGCCTATACCAGTAATCCCAAAGTCATCTCTAATTGATTTCATGGCCAAGTATATCTCCCTCATCCTGCTAAATTTTGTCGACAATTGGGGTACAGAGTAATAGTTTCTAGTTGCAACGTTAAATTCTACTTGAACCTGCTTCCAAACATTACTTTTGAACCTCCCCTGCACCCAGGTTCCATCTTTATTTTTCCAGTCCTTCAATATATTCAAATATTGTCGTTCCAAATTTGGTGTCTACAACTTATTTCGTAGTATAGAAGGTTTGATTTCCTCAATACTATTGTTAGACATTTCTATCTGCTCTAAGATCAAGTATAAGAATTAAATTGCATGCTGATTTTTTAAAGAAAGTTCATACTCGTAACATTCTGACATTTCTCAAGTATTAAGACAGTAATACATGGCAGAAACATTGAAAATAACATAAGGTCCACCACGTGACAGAAACCATACCTATGTATAAGTACTTGGTGTTATGCGATTCAGTGGAACAGAGTTACTACCAGCAGTCGACTCCAAATCATCTGCGATCAGTCGACACCGATACTTGGCACAAATCTACATGTAGGGCAAAAAACAAACACAGTCAACTAAACCCTTTGTACTAACAGAATTATGATAGGTCGACCATATACGTGAACAAATGCAAACCCTGTTGAATCTGAAACAACCGACATTCAAAATTCATACTTGAACACATTTGGACTCCAGCCTCGACGGAAATCGTCTTAGATAAGATACTCAAATCTTCTTATATGTCCAACCACATTTTCGGGGAAATGCGTTTGGAGCACTAGACGTACCTTCGGCCAACCAGTGATTTAAAGGCAATATATCCTGCATTTTTATTGTTCTTTAACTACAGTGGTATTGATGGTGGGTTGTTAGCCAGACGCAATAAATGGGGGTTGTAAATCAAATTGCCAAACACGTCAAGAGATGATGAGATTTTTGTACCTTTCACCGGATTTAGCATTTACTCCGACGGGTGCAACGGAAAATTCGGACGGGTTAACAGATAGGTTCGGGCTGGCGTACTGGAGAACAGAGGAAATTTAGTCCATTGTGGGTAGTCGTTGCCATTGCCAAGGGGGAATTTTTTTATTATTATTTGTGCCACCTCACTAGACATGAATAGTAACATGTCAGGTTGGTGTCCAAACAAGTACAACTATTTTTTTTTGAATTTGAGTGAAATTTTTTTTTTTAAAAAAAATCTCAATCCAAAAACAACTTTATTATTTATTCAAAAACAAAGTATTCGGGTGACACCTGAACTTTTCCTAAATTGCTGCTTTTGCACCTAAACTTTTTTTTCAACCTAAAGTGACACTCCAATTTTTTTTTTGTTCTAAACTAGCACTCCCGTCAGGTTTTGCCGTTAAGTCTTAAAATTGACCGTTATGTTGACTTTTGACATGGGTGATTTCGTCTTTTCATTTTCAACTGTCTTCATTCTCTCCATGACATACAAAAAACAGTGGGGAGTTCAAGAGTTGAAGAGGAAAAGATTGAATCTTTGTGCTTCTTCTTCATCTTTTCTTTCGTTTCTTCCTCCTATTTGATTGAATAGCTAAAAATTTAGTAAAAAATTTAGTGAAAAATATAGTGTTTTTGCTGAGTCTTGAAGAAAACATTAGAAAAACAAAAAGCCATTCGAGTGGAAAATCCAACACAGTAACCAAAACCACATAGACCCATTCAGTCTTTACGGTAAGGAAATTGCTTTGATGGTTTATTTATCCTAAAATCTACTCGTTTCAGTCAGTGTATGTTGTGTTCGATTTTTTTTACTTTGATGGTAATGGGTGTTGATGGTGTTGAAAATATTTCACCTCTATAAGGGTAAATTTCTTTATGATTTTTGCCTCCATTTATTTACCTATTATGTGTTAATTTTTTTCCTTGTATGTTTGGTTTTAAATTCTCTGTTTGTTTACCTGTTGGTAATGGGTGTTGATTTTTACCTCTGCTTGTTTGTACAGACTATGATGATGATTTTTTTACATTAAAGTTTTATTATGGGGGAGAGTGGTATGAAGAAAAAGGGTATTGTAGTTTCAAAGGTGGAAAGTGGAAATATGTCGATTACTGTGATAGATAGGCTAAGTATTTTGGATATAAATGTAATGTTAAAGAAAGTAACTAAAGAAAGGGGTTCTATGTTGTACTACTACTTAGAACCTATAGGTGATTACAAAACTGGCTTGAGATTAGTGGTAAGAGATTCAGATATTTTAAGTATGTGTGAGTGGGGTTCCAAAGTTCAAGGTTATTGAGTTTTATTGTGAAAATAGAGCCAAAAAAGAGGTCATCAAAATCATGAAATCTCAACCATACATGAAGTTGGAACTTGTAAAAAAATTTGTTGTTATTGAACAATTAGATGATGAAATACCAAGTTACCCTGTTAAGAAAATAAAAGTGAAGCATAACATTAGTAGGAAGAAGGATTTGTTATTGGGATGGAATGAAAGCTCATGCAGTACTTTTGAGACTGAAGTTCAGTCATGTTCTCAAACTGAGTCACTTACACAAGTTGATGCACTTTCCCAAGTTGACTCATGCTTACAGGTGGAGACAATAACCCAGGTTGAGATGGAAGATAATATAAGAGCTAAATCACATCAAACAGTGAGAGAAGAAGCAACAGCAGAAGGAAATGTTGAAGGAAGAGAAAAAGGAAATGTTGATTTCCATGATAGATTTGAAAATGATATGGGTGGAGTTGTAGTACAGCATGAACATGAAGGTTTGACAGAAAGTATTGAGGGGCAATTTAGAAATGAACAAAATGGACAAGCAGCTAATTTTGAACAAGACCAATCTGAATATGACATAGATGACAGACATGGGAATGAGGCAGTAAAAACTCAAGAATCTGACAGGGCTGAGGAGTATGAACAAAGTGATGTTTAGCCTGTCAGATTTGAACAAAGTGAACAAGTTGATAGGGTTGAGGTACATGAACAAAGTGATGTTCAGCCTGTCAGAGCTGATTTAAAGGTACATGAACAAAGTGAACAAGCTGATTTGGAGGCCATGCAACTAGAGTAAACACATGAACAACCATAGCAACAAAGTGGACAGACTGATGTTCAGGTTGAGCAACACAGTCAAGAAGAAACAAATATAGCAGCTGACAGAGATCAAGAAGAAGCTGAGGTGCATGAACTTGAACCTGAACCTGAGATACATGAGGAAACAAACATAACAACTGACAGAGATCAAGAAGAAGCTAAGGTGCATGAACTTGAACATGAACATGAGATACATGATGAAACAAACATAGTAGTTGATAAAGATCAAGAAGAAGGAAATGACAGAGAAGAAAGGTCAACTGACAGAGATAAAGAAAATACAGAAGATGAGGATTATGAAAACTTCAATGAGGATGACAAATATTGTAATGATGATGAGTTGTTTGATAGATATATAGAGGGGACTACAGAAGAAGTTGAAATAGGAGGTACAACAAATGATAGAGTTCACTACGAAGCTGAAACAAGTAGAAGCAGAGGAAGAAGGGTTAGAAGAAGACAACCAAGACATGTGAGTGATGACACACAACTTGAGGGAGAAGGATTTGATCATGTGCAAGAAGATAGAATTGGCAGTGGGCTTGAGGACAGTGCAGAGTATGTGAATAGGTACACATATTTTGATGGTTCTAGGGACACATTTCGAATAGGGTTGAGATTTGCACGTGGGGAAGAGTTTAAGGAGGCTGTGAGCAATTTATGCATTAGAGATGGGAAAAACTGCAAGTTTAGGCCAATAACCTGAAGGCCATTACACCCCTAAGATCAGAGAGAAATTAGAGGAAGTTGTAATTGCATCTAGGGAGTGGAAACCTATTTGGAATCGTTTAGAGGGTTACCAAGTGAAAGGTTCACAACAGTTTATTGTTGATTTGAGCAAAAATTGGTGCAGTTGTGAAGTGTGGAGCCTAACTGGTATACTTTGTGTGCATGACATTTTTGCACTTCACAAGAAAGGCCAAAATCCTCATGCCTTGATTGATGCCTATTACAGCATTGGGACTTTTAGCAAATTGTATGATCATGTGCTAGTACCTATAAATGACAAGGAGATAGGGTTCAATTGGACCTCCTAAGAGCATACAAACAGACAGGAAGGCCAAGGAAAGCAAGGAAGAGAAATATTGAAGAAGGAAAAGATCATGGCAGGAGGATAAGAAGAAGCATTATAATACACTGTGAAAATTATGGTGTTCGAGGGCATCATAGGGCAAAGTGTACAATCATAAATCCTAATGCTATACCTAGACAGTCAGCACCAAGTAGTTCAAATCCCCAACAAAAAACGCAGTCCACTTAGAAACACAAGAAGCAGGAAGAAGAACAAAGGTTAATAAAAGAAAGAGACAAAGTAGATCTACCAAGAGTACTCAGGTAAACAAAATCAAATGTAATTTTCAATTGCACGTGTTCATTTACAGACTCTGATATTCCATTGTTTCCTGTAGGTTGGAGAGAGTCACACAACACAGGATAATGAAGGCCATGGAAACGCATCACAACTAACAGAATGAATGCAAAATGCAGAGGCTGGTGAAGCAACAACAGCATAGGATGGTCAAGCAATAGCAGCATAGGAGGAGGTTCAAACAACAGCAGCACAAGAGGAGGTTCAAGCAACAACAGTAGCACAAGAAGATCCAACACCAGAATATGCAGATCTAGAATTTCACCCAACAGAAGAGCCAACAGAGGTTTTTCTTAAGAGGATGGAAGATATCATTTCAGAAGCTCAAGCATACACATCTAACAGTAAGGGTAGGGGTAGCAGGGGTAGAGGTTCAACAACACATGCTGCAAGAGGACAAGAACCTCCACAAAGAAGATCCACAAGATCAAGAGTTGAAAAGTCCTATCAAGATTTTGGAAGAGCTTGGCTGGGAGAAGGTGGCCCTAGAAATAAGTACTCACACCTAAGAAAACAACCTAAAAGCAAGTGATTTAAAGTGGCCAACACCCATGTGGGGGAGACAGAATCTTTTGTGGTTTTTTGGATTATTTTGGTCAATGCCCAATTTCTTATATTGGCTCCTTGTCTGGTTGTGCTTTAAAGTGTGTTGTAAAGGTGCAGCTGCACGCGTTTTGATAGATAAACAATGACTTTGTACATTCTATTTTCCTGTGCAATGACATTATTATTTTATGGAATCAATTCATTTATTATGTCTTAGCAAATTGTTCAAATTTTGTTTACTTGCATTCAACACACAATTTTGGTATGTAAATTTCAATTGGTTTCAAGGTTTAATATCATATCCAGTACATGATTCATAATACTCATACTCTTTGATAGCATGCTTAAATGGGAAAGATTGATAATACTCATTTCAACAACAATTGACAAAACCGACAATCTCTTAAGGAAATTATAGTAGTACAAGCCATAGAATCCAACCTATTACACGGGAAAAAAGAAGAAGAAGAAGTAGCTTTTTCACTTTTATTGTTTGCATTTTCAATTCAAAATTTCTTTCTTCAGCTTTTACAAGATTGATTCTACTAGCTTCAAGCTCATTCTCCATCTCTCTTATCCTTCGCAATAAACTAGGTATTACTTTACTAACTCGACGACAAATTTCAGGGTCCAACCATTGAAAAAATGCACAACCATCTCTTCCATCACCACCCTAAACAAAAAATAAATAACTAAAAAATAAAAAATGAAAATGAAGAAGACACCATTTATAGTGAATCGACACTGAAGAATGCAAAAACCTTGGAAAATCGAACCTCCATTGCGTCACAAGTTGCAAATCATCTAGATGGGTTCCTGTCAGTCCAAGAGGTCTTCACCTTGCACAATCTTCCACAATAACACATGGGCACCAACTGTTTCTCCATTCTTGACATACTAGATGAATAGATTTCGTGAATTTCTTTGAAGAAGAAATTTGGAAACTAGGGCTTTAATCAATAAACAAGTACATATAAAAGACGAAGAAAATAAAAAGGAAAATTTGTTGTCAAATAAATTCATTTTGGAGGGATTTATGTTATTTTGAAAATGAAAAGACAAAATTACTCCTTTCAAAAGTCAACATAACTATCAATTTTAAGATTTAATGACAAAACCTAATGGGAGTGCTAGTTTAGAACAAAAAAAAAAATTAGAGTGTCACTTTAGATAAAAAAAAAGTTTAGGTGCAAAAGCGACAATTTAGAAAAGTTCAAATGTCACCAGGATACTTTGTCGTTTATTCAATAGTGAATAGTGATAAATAATTGAGAAAAGGTGGCAGTTTTATAGTGTGGTTCACTTTGCTTAAATATTTTTATTTGATTTGTCAAATGGAGGTCATGAGTTCGAATCTTACAAAAGACAACTTTATACCGAATTTATTTATTTATTTATTTGAAATTTGAGATTTTTGTCTCTATCATGTCTCGAATTCATGACCTCTCAAATCATAAGTAAGACTGTTACTAATTGAGCTACACTTTCTTGACACTAAAGTTCAATTATGTGCCTCTTTTGGACACTGAATTAACAAAGAAAAAAAAAAAAAAGGAATAGTGATAGATAGTTTAAGAGTTTGATTGAGGCAGCCACTATGTATTGGATTATCCACGTGGCCCCCAAAATTGATTCCCACTATTAAATGTATTTGACTTCTTGCCCTTCTCCCATATGGTGTTACATAATTATCATTCAATTCAATTTATATTATATTATTTTTTTTTATGAGAATGTCTAGCTAAAGTAGGAATATATATATATATATATATATTTTCAACTTAGTGTTTGTTTAAAAGACTTTTATACCCTTCAAATTACTATGAATATTACCAAAATCAGTTTTTTTTTTTTTTCTTTTTTTTCGTTCAAACCTTGGTATCCATTGGGCTTGATTATTCTAGAATCGAACTGTTCTTAACCTTTTTTGAATATATATATATATATATTCTCAATTCACATCTAAGATCCTAGCAAAATCATTGTTATGAGATGCTAGCTAGGGTAAGAATCATATTGAATTGAGTTAAAACAATTATATTTAATCTGTCAATTTAAATTTAACATAAATTTGAAATGATAGAAAAAAAAATTAAATTTTAACACGATGCAAAAACTAATTATGTTAATATGTCAACTCGATTATGACATTTAAATAATTCAAACTCACTAACTCTCAACACAATTACACGATACCAATTTAATAATCTAATTATATACCTATTTAAGTAATAAAAATATTAATATTATTTAATTTAATTATATATAAAATTTAAAATTTTAAATATAATAAAAATTATTAAGTTATTTAATAATAAATTAAAATATATAATTAAAAAAAATTATTATTTAAACGAGTTATATAAATTAGAAATGGATTATGCTACTTACAATCTAAACATGATTATTATTAAACATATTAATCCACTTTGATACAAATTCATTTATTTTCAATCATAACTCATTCATTTTGTATTATTTTTGTGTCGGATCAAATATTTTCATTTTATTTTTTTAGGATAAGTAAAGTACGTGGAGATCGAACCCACATTCAACGGGTGGGATAGGGAATATACCACTAGACCAAATGTGAAAGTGGTATTTTTTTCATTCCTATTAGATACAAGCTATTCCTAAATGGTCCCAATATCCAAAAATGGATTGGACTACCCCTTCAATTATATTTTGCCAGGTTTGGGCCAAAACTTCAAGGTTATTATTATTCTTTTAAAAACTAATAGTCGATCAAACATTTAAATTAATCTAATACCATTATACTATTCATATCAAAACAGTCCAAATGAGTCGATTGTTTTGAATGAAAAAAAAAAAATGTCCACTTTTTTTCTAAAAATCTATTCGAGCACACCCTAAAATTAGTAAATGTATTTCAGCAAGAGTTATTTATTTATTTATTTAAACAGTAAATTTAATCATTACATTTTTATAAAGTTATCTTTCTATAAAATTAGTTGATTAAACATTTAAATTGAACCAATAATATTATATTATTCAGAAAATTAGTCGTTTTAGTTCCCAAACTAATTTCGTTTGAGTCTTTATTTTTTATTTTTGGATAAACAAATTTTCATTCTTTTTTTTTTATTTGGACAAACGAGTCATTTTGACTAATTTTTGTCTAAAAATACAAGAAGAGAAGAGAGAAATTTAAAAAATAAAATAAAATAAAATAATTATCACAATATGTAGAATAATAATAAATCATATAAAAACTAAGGGTGTATTTGAATTGGAGTTTTTTTTTTCCAGTTTTTCACTCAAACTCAAAAAAAAAAAAAAGTTGTACTTGTTTAGACACCACATGACATGACTTAATAAAAAATATAAATATATATCAATTCAATGAAAATATCATCATTACACTAATAAAATATATTATTTTTGTCCCCCACTTACTAAACAACTTTTTAACTTATCCCACCTTACTCCTCGTTTTTTGTAATCCACTCAACTCTTCTTTTTTTTTAAAAAAAAGCAAACTCAAAAAAAAAAAAAAAAAAAAAACTCCAATCCAAATACACCCTAACACTTTTTTTCTAAATAAAATTGGTTAAAAGGATCCGTTAGTCTAAACAAAAAAAGAATGAGAATTCATTTATCTAAAAATTAAAAAATAAAGATCCCTTGATCCAAACGAAAAAAAATGGAGATTCATTTATCAAAAAAAAAAATAAGAAATCTCTTTATTCAAACGAAATTAGTATAAGGACTAAAACGACAATTTTTCCTATATTATTCATACAAGAAGTAGATTATTTTGAAAGTGAAAAATGCTCACTTTTTTCTAAAAGAAAATCTATTCGAGGGCACCCTAAAATTAGTGAATGCTTCAAAAATTTGAGGTAGTAGCGTGTGATATTTCGATATTGTCAAAATTATTATATTTTTTTTAAAGAAAAATAAATATATGTTTTAAATAGAAAAGACAATAATATCATTTATTTTTAAATAAATAAATATTGTGTTTAGGAAGTCACAACACAATTTAACAGTAAAGAAGTTAATTTTATTTTCCATCACCTTTGGAGACTCAATGGTAATCAAACTTAAACCCAACCACGCCTCCTTCACCAAACCCTAATGGGCCTCCCTTATAAACTTCGCTTCCATTTTATCTCTCTCATATTGCATTATACCCGCCCCAGCGCGCACACTCACACACACTAGCTCTAGCTCTTCCAAAACCCTAACCTAATATTTCACGAAAACTATGGCTGAGAGAGGCGGAGAGCGTGGTGGCTTTGGCAGAGGCTTCGGTGGTCGAGGTGGCCGTGGCGGAGATCGTGGGGGCAGGGGCAGAGGTGGCCGTCGCGGACGCCGCGATAGTGAGGAGGAGAAATGGGTACCCGTGACTAAGCTTGGCCGATTGGTTAAGGATGGGAAGATCAAATCTCTTGAGCAAATCTACCTCCACTCCCTCCCAATCAAGGAGTACCAAATTATCGACACCTTAGTCGGCCCATCTCTTAAGGATGAGGTTATGAAGATCATGCCTGTGCAGAAACAAACCCGTGCCGGTCAGAGGACTAGGTTTAAGGCCTTCGTGGTTGTCGGAGACGGAAACGGCCATGTTGGATTGGGTGTAAAATGTTCCAAGGAAGTTGCTACTGCTATTCGTGGAGCTATTATATTGGCTAAGCTTTCCGTGATTCCAGTGAGGAGAGGATATTGGGGTAACAAGATTGGAAAGCCACACACTGTGCCTTGTAAGGTGACGGGGAAGTGTGGTTCTGTCACAGTGAGAATGGTTCCTGCCCCACGAGGTGCTGGAATCGTGGCAGCTAGGGTTCCCAAAAAGGTGCTCCAGTTCGCTGGTATTGAAGATGTATTTACCTCCTCCCGTGGATCTACCAAAACCCTCGGCAATTTCGTCAAGGTTTGCATTTTAATACATCGGTTTCACCTATTGGTGGCTGCTGCTTGCTCCTTTTTTCTATATCATTACCCTTTACTGAATCTGGAGGGAAAGGAAAATTATTTTCGTATCGTTTGATGATTGCTTGGATACTCTTATTAGTTAATTTTTTTTTTCCAATGATATATCTGTTCATTATTATAATTGAATTGAAATTGAATCTTGAACGTTTTTCTGTTTCCAAATTCGAGTGTAACTTATTACCATTCGGGAAATGGCCATTGTTCCACATTGATGTTCATAGCTTGTATTTTTTTCAATTCTACATTTCATAGAATAGCCTGACCTATAGATAAGGCACTATAAGCACTCATAGCTCGATCTATGATTAGTAGAAGCACTCATAACTCGATCTATGACTAGTATCTTACATGGCTGAAGGTCAGCCGCAAGTAATTGAAGTTGCATCGAAATATGCCTGAGCCATTGGGATGCAAAATCATTGTTTGTCAACTTCACATGGGATGGTTGGCTATTGTCACCCATTTTCATTGGTTGAATGTTGTTTTAGTTTCTGATTTTATTGGCTAATCCTATCTAATCTCTGATTTCTACTAGTCTATTGTTTTCCGTGTGGTTAACAGGCCAGCAGAATAGTAAATTATGGTGGATTAGTTAGTACTACTATCCAGGATCAGAAAAATTCATTTTCATCTGCAAATTTGTGATGTGTCGAGTTTCTTATCCAATTATCTCCCATCTTTTGCAGGCAACTTTTGAATGTCTACTGAAGACATATGGGTTCCTTACGCCAGATTTTTGGAGGGAAACCCGCTTCTCAAGGTCTCCATTCCAAGAGTACACAGATTTCCTGGGAAAGCAGCCGGTGAAGGCGGCTATCACCCTTACAGAGGATACTGCTGAGAGGGTTGAGGCTTAGAATGTTTTCTGATGTTTTTGTTCGTTTAAAGTCACAATTATGAAATTTTGTTGGCAGTTTCCGTAAGTGATGTTTCAGTTGTACTATTTTCTAGATATATCTATAATCAATCTCTTGAAATTGAAGTGGACCTTGTTTCAATATGGAATTAGTGATTTGAGCTTAATGCTTGTCTCTGAGTTTCTCATTGGGTGAATTTGAAGAAAAATGGTTAACATGTCTTATTTTAACTCATCTATTTCGAGTGATATTGGATAAAATTAGACAGTTTTTTTTTTTTTTTTTTTTATTTTATAATTTTTATAAATGAGACAGTATTTATTGTTTAAATTATTTGCTAAATGCTGAAATGCCCTGTGTTATTGAAACTTTATTTTTAGGGGGAACTGTAGTCGACACCTAATTTATTATGTCTACTGAGTATGATATAAATCTTGAGGTAAAATATTAGTTATATTATAATATATATATATATATATATTTAAAGTAAAATTCTTGGAAGTGTAATACAGGTGAATAATGTTAGGTATGCAATATATATCTTTTTCCTATTTCAAGATGCAGCACCCATTTATATGTTCCAAATTTGAGAGAATTGTTGGGCAAATCATTTGGGGCGTGGCTGGCACTTGTTTCTCCTTTTCTTGATGCTTTTGGTAACCCATGCGGCGGGAGGGATCTATGAACTCTAAAAACCTAATTGTCAGGTTGAGGAACAACTTTATCAGGGAAAGTTAGTTCAAAACTTTACACCTGATTTAGACGGAAGTGGTCTGGTTTGTTGGGTAGAAGAACCTAATAAGGGAGTTTGGGCTGCCACCTTTTTGTCTCCTTTTTTCTTGATAACGTACTTAAAAAAGATAGTGTAGACATTTTCCTTTTTCAGGAAGGAGGAGAGCAAAGATGTTGATACGGGAACTGCTGCAAAGGCTTCCCGTGCACCATCCTCGGTAGCGCCTTTCAACTATTAAAAATTAGAAAACAATGCATTCAAGTTGCCATTTCAATGTGAAGGGAGGCCTAACAAGTTTTTTCCTTAGCAAAAGCTATGAATCAGGGCACGTGTGCAACACA
Source organism: Marsdenia floribunda (assembly GCA_035583425.1). Taxonomy (NCBI): domain Eukaryota; kingdom Viridiplantae; phylum Streptophyta; class Magnoliopsida; order Gentianales; family Apocynaceae; genus Marsdenia; species Marsdenia floribunda. Next base: position 518,710 of record JAXGGT010000144.1, on the reverse strand, counting down.
TTACATTGTTATGGGTCCATTCTATAAATATACTAACTACATTGGGCCTCTTGGTGGGATTCAGCGGCGGTCAAATGACAAATCAAATCATGTACTTGAGAACAAATTTATTCATGGAGTACACAAACACTATCACTAGTTCTTTGATCATATCAACCATTTGTCTATAGATCATGAGACTCATAAATTCTTACAACATCTTGATAAGGGGAGAGGTAGGAACATATCCATTACCATACATTGAACACATTCTTAGTATTGCATTGTTGTTTTATTATACATTAGGATTTAGGCATCTCAAACCCTTACCAACCCTTGACAATCAGCTAGCTAGTTAGCTATGGTGATATATTTTTCCTAACAAAGATATACTTGTAAAAAATATAATACTTTATCATCTGTTCAACTTGAATTAGTCTTAAATAAGTATTCGATGTTGGACTATCTTTAATTATTGTTTTCACTTCTAATATATATCAATAGAGATTCATTATCATTTAAATTTTGTAAACTGTTTGAATAATCATATATATATATATATATATATATATATATATCATTAAGACAGGATAACAAACTCTACACTTCTTTCTCATAGGCTCCTTCATGCTTCCATACGCCCTTTTCCATCCATTAAACATTCTATTGGTTTTTATATGTTTTCTCATTATTTATAACCGTATTTTGATCAGCAAACACATTCTATATATGAATCATTTAGTCCCTTTCAAGTATTATAATCAACCATCACCATCTCTATACTTTATTACTTAACACCAATATATTTCAATTTTTCTAATTTGTACTAAAATTATAAGTTGTGTACCTATTTAGACACAAATATCATACATTATTAAAAGTTTTACAAATGTAGAACTATCTTGATTAATCGTATAATACATAATTTTATGGTATAATAATCTAATTATACGTTGAAAAAATAAATTATAATATGTAACTAAATTCAACTTATTATCTTAAATTAAAAATATATATATATAAAGAATGATTGTTACTTAATATAAAATCTAAATTTAAACATCGTTATAAATATTACATAAGTAAAGTTATTGATTTTAAATAATAGCAATTTAAATTAAAAATCAAACATGGGTAGACAAAGTTAAAAGTAGAAATTGAGTCAGAAGTGCCTGAGGATTCAACAAATGACAGGATCTAGTTTCGTCTTCAAATATAATATAATATATATAATAATAATCATTAAAAAAAAAAAAAAAGGAAATAGAGGAGGCATAGGCGTTATTTTAATTTCGAATTTATTTAATATCGATTCAATATTATAGTAATGCATGTAATAAAAAAATAATTAGAAAGAATAGAATGTGGGTCGTCTGCTTCTGTTTCCAAATTCCAATATTTATATATCCATTTTAGTCCTGCTTCTGTTCTGATTGAGTTAGATTGAGCTCATTTTTTTTTTTTTCCTCTGCAAAAATGGGTTCTGGAGGTTTTTGAATTTTTTCCTTCTGTTCTTTCTCTCATGAATAATAAGAAATAATGTATATACTCTGTCTGATGCTGCATGCAAGCTAATTGATTCTTACATATGCTTTCTCTTTGTGGGTTCTTTCCTGTACTTCGTTCTTGTAAGTGTATTTCTTCGTTTCTCTATCTCGATTATATCCTCTATTTTATTTATTTATTTATTTTTTTCTGGATTTGATCTGGGTTTTTGCAACTTGTCCCCATTTTCTAAGTTTTGGTCCAGTTTTTGATTGTGAATATGTTAGAGTAGTTCTTTAATGATGGAACTGATTTTTTTCCCCCTCATTTCTCTCTTTTTCTTTTCCTTTATTGTTAGGGTCGCTGGAATGAAATTTTTCTTTGATGTAAAATTTGGGCTTTACTCATTGCAGTGGAAGAATATTAATTGTTTTTGTTGTTGAATTAGGGGATTGTGTGGAATTGATTTTTTTCCCCCCCTTTTTGGGAGTACTTGACTGAGGTGTGTATAAAAGGAGCAGTCAGTAAGAAAAGAGAAATGGGATCTCAAGGGGGCATTGGTAGTAGTAGCATGGTTGGGAACCATGTCCAAGAGCCAAAATCAAGCTCACTAGCTAGACAGGGTTCTATATACACCCTCACTCTTGATGAGGTTCAGCACCATTTAGGAGATTTGGGGAAACCCTTGAGCAGCATGAATCTTGATGAGCTTCTTAAGACTGTCTGGACTGCTGAGGCTAATCAAGGTATTGGGGGAATTGATTTTGGGGTCCAGCAGGATGGACAGCTTACCTCAGCCTTAAATCAACAGCCAGGTGTTACTTTGTCCAGGGATCTAAGTAAGAAGACTGTTGATGAGGTGTGGCAGGATATTCAGCAGGGACAAAAAGGGAATAGCCTTGATAGGAAGGCTCATGAGAGGCAACTCACACTTGGCGAAATGACGCTGGAGGATTTCTTGGTTAAGGCCGGGGTGGTTGCCGAACCAGTTCCAAAGAAAAATTCTGGTTCTGGTTTAGGGGTTGATCCACTGTCATTGCAGGAACAAAGTGTCCAACAGCCATCTCAGTGGATGCATTATCAAATTCCACCTATTCATCAGCCACCACCACAGCAGAATCAACAACAGCAGACCATGCTGCCCCTTTATATGCCAGGGCATCAAGTTCAGCAGCCTCTTCCCATGATGGATGCTGCATTTCCTGAAAGTCAAATGGCCATGTCACCATCGACTTTGATTGGTACTCTATCTGATACACAGACACCTGGAAGAAAGAGGGTGGGATCTGGTGATGTGATTGAAAAGACCGTTGAAAGGAGACAAAAGAGGATGATCAAGAATAGGGAATCTGCTGCACGTTCACGAGCAAGGAAGCAGGTAATGTGCTAAACATTGTCAAGTGTATCTTTTTTGTTTCAGAATATCCATGGCTAAAGAACTGGTTGATTTTTAACAGGCTTACACACATGAACTAGAGAATAAGGTTTCTCGCCTTGAAGAGGAGAATGAAAGGCTTAAGAAGCAAAGGGTATTTCTTGTAATCTTTATTTCAATCTATAACTCATCAGTTATATATCATCTTTATTGATAGCTCATGGTTTACAGTTAACTTTTTTGTTTTTTCACCTCCCTAATAATGAAGTGAATATACTTCTAGTTGATTTGCTGATCATATGATGATTTTTTTTTTTTTCTTTTTCTTCTTTTGGTGTGTTTGTTGTTGGCTTATCACTTTTATGTTATGAATCTGACCTTTTCTTTAGTTTCATGGATTGGTCGCAGACCATAAGTTAGAAGTAAAAATTTGCAACTATGAAGGGCATGAATGGACTGAAAACAGTTCTAAGTTCTTTTTCCAGTGAAACCTTCATCTCTCCTTAACTGATACTTTTGACCACCATGTTTAAATTTCTTGCTTCTTGGAGCTCTAAATTTTACATTATACTCGTATTCAAATATCCCTTGGTTATAGTTCTGCTAACTGTTCCTAACTTAAGCCTCTTCTTTAGTTCACCTTGTGGATGAGGGATCTCAGACCTTTTCTTGCTTGAGTCCATTTTATTTATTTATTATTTTTTCCTCTAAGCTTTCATTCTTATGAGAGAAGGACCAGTACTTCCCTATTCATATCTATAGTTGAAATCTCATGGAAATATGAAAGTTGGGTAAATTTATTTACAATTGTAGAGTCATATTGGGAGAGTTTTTTCTTGATTAACAATGCCTCCAAGAATAGTTGATTTCTGACATTCTTTTAATTTGTAATCACTTTACATCTTTAAAGTTTTTTCTGTGAACTGACTTGGCATGTTTAGATATAGGTGTTTGCACGTCTTGAATTTTCAATGGAATATAGGGTATGGACAAATTTGGCATATGTATGAGTTGTAGCACCCACCCAGAAAGAATTTTCATATTCATTATTTTATCCTTGGTTTTTCCGCTAACTAGTTACATGATAGCTGAACTTGTTTAAAGTTTTTGATAGCAGACAATATTGTCTTATTTTCTACTCTCATACTTCTATTCCACATATAATATAGCATATTTATTGGAATGGTTGGAAACTCATTTTCTAAAGCTACTTATCTCTGTATTATGTTGAAGACTACATTATATTGTAGTTTACCAATTAGTAAGGCTTCCACTGTATGGTGAAAGTTGGTATTAGAACATCACTTTGTCAAAGAGTCCCACAAAGATCTTGTCAAGCAAGAAAGGGCATAATTTCAATATATGATCTTAAACAGAGCAATAAAATCATTCCCTCCAAGTATGTTAAATGAGTTGATTGCATATTGTTTCAAATTGACTTCATATGTGTTGAAGAATTAATATCACATCCTGATTTAATATATCTATTTAAATTTATAAGCATAGTGTTTTCCAAACATTTCTTATTCCTTCTTCATCAAACTCCTCCTGTTAAACCATTTTGGAGAAATCAATTAGATACATAACTATGTGCATATATATATATATAAACCATCTAGTAACATAAATGAACCAAAGCAGTAGAACTTAGTTTATCTGAGAGTGGGGGTTGACGAAACTCTATCTACTTTCAATAAATTAATCAGATCTATTTATCATGTGAAGGAAACTATGGAGAAGACTACTAGATATAATGTAACTACCTAATGTGCCTAGAAGGATTCTTTCACATGCTAAATAGATATAATTGTCTAAAGTAGAAGAAAGTTTCACCAATCGCATACACCCCCATTCTTGCTCTCATTTTAATTTCCTTGCTTTGGTTCATTTCTTTCCGATTTTTATCATGAAAAAATGGTTAAAATACGGTAAGAAGCCATATTTAAGGTAATTTTTCCGACATGTTGTCTAATCCTTGCTGAAAATTAATATTTGGACCTTTTCAAATTCTGTATTTTTGGTTACTTCAGATGCTATCTGCTTAGGTTTCTAATTTCTGATGCAAATGAAAATAAATGTGGTAAAATGGATGGCAAGGAAATTTGTTCCCTCCTTTATTGGTTTGGCTGATGCTTCTTACATGAATCCCACCACCGTTGCTACATTAGGTTTCATTGAAGAGGCAATTTTACCCTATGCTTTTTCTTTCTACTATTCCAAAGATATTAGTTTATTTTGAAATTTCTTCTGGTATTGTTTCTTCCTTACACTTATTTATCTGGATAGAACTCTAAGCTGTCTGTTAGATCTGGTCATGTCTTGCTACCATGCCCTGAACAGCCAGTCCATTTTTTTGGCATATGCTCTTCCTTTCCTTTAGTTCAAGAATTATATAAACATTATCATTTTTCAGTAATTTCCTGGTGATATATTTAATGTTTTCATTAGATACCATATTTTAGATGCAAAGGGTGTTCTTTTGTATATGGAACAGAGAATTAAAACTCTTCAGTGTTCAAGTCATTCACATCTAGGAATTAGTGATGGTCTAAATTAACTGTCTTTTATACCCCCACCCCCCGCCCCCCCCAAAAAAAAAAACCCCTCTTTTTTTTCCTCCAATAGGGGTTATTTTCCTGTCAATTACATTCTTTTACTGTAGCAGTGTTTATTTGATTTTGTCAAATCTTTTTTCAAACTATCTGTAGTATAATATATAATACTCCTGCCGCAAAAGTTGAATGTCATCTTATGTCTTTGCATGAAAATTAATAGACACTTTGACCATATTATTTATCATCTTAGTAAGGTGGTCAGTGGTTGGATAGTGTGTTACTAGAACATGAATTCTTTAAGAAAATTGAACATGGAACATTAGACAGATGTGAAATATATTCATTTTAAGAAATAGGACACATATCTTTTGATATCCCATAATAGAAATATAGACGTTTAATTCTGAATGGATGGGTGTACTTGTTTGAGGATGGAGATTGTATGGGGAAAGGGAAGAGGAGCTGATAGGTTATCGTTTCTGCAATGATGAGGAAGGAAAGGTGAAGTTAATAGAAAAAGAGAAAAGATTGAAAGATAGTAAGGATCTTGGAGAATGTAGAAAATTGTTTAGGATGGCAGGCACTTCAATGAAAGACGACGAATGTGGGTAGAGTTCCAGTATAAACTCATTGTTTTAATTGCTTTAACAAATCGAAGTGCTGTGTACAAGAACTTAGTTAACTACGGCTATTTTGGTGCTCTAACATTGCCATTTTACTCTGAGACAGATAACTTGTGGTAGTGTTTCTTACTATTGATTCTTCTTTTGCTCATAATGGCAATTAATTCTTGCAGGAGATGGAGAAAGCTTTGACAATTGTGGTACCTCCAGAGCCCAAGTATCAGCTAAGGCGAACAAGTTCGGCCTCTTTTTAATATCCGATAGTCATACAAGTGGGTTATGTAGATGTGTTGATTGTGCCTTAGAATTATAATTAGCAAAAGTAGTATTTCTTTCAAGTTTCACCTTTCTTGTATGTACCTGGGGGTGGGTAGCCTGTGCAAGGAACATCCTTCCAACAGTTTGGTTTCTTGGTGCTTTTACCCTTGTGAGTCCTTTTTGTAGTGTACATTTTTACTAGTTTGAACCTCATGTTTCTTTTTTACATGTTTCGAACTAAATTATTATATATATATATAAGACAGCAAACTTTTGCTCAAGTTTTTCTTGTCTTGTCCATAATTTTTATCTCCTTTCTCTTGTCATGTAAATGGTTGCTTTCCATGAAGTTTAGATCCTTTTTTTCCTAGGGATTGTACATCATCTTGAGTATTGTTCAACGGCACAATGCTTTTCCAAATTTTTGCGGGTTTTTTTTTTTTTTTTTTCTTTTTAGTTTTTTTTTTTTTTTCGAGCTAAAACATAATTCGAATTCATTATCTTTTATTTTCTTATCTTGACTTTTATATTATATTCATAATGAATTTTAAATTTATGATTTCTTGTAGTATTATATACGAAGTGCTTATCTTACCTTTTATATGAGGTATTTATGAGGGTTTTATTTATTTGTACTAAGTTAAGCGAATGTTGAATTTTTTTCTTGGTGTCAGGTAGGTTCCTTGCAGAAGTAAATCCTAAATTTTTAAACGACTATATACTATATACGTGAGTGTGGTTTTGATCTCGCTACCGTACTTAAGTTAGAAAAGCATTTTATCAATTCACATATGTCTTAAAGTTATAGCGAATGTTGAATTTATTCACTTGTATCATGTCAAGCAAGTGTCACATTCATAATTTGCATTCATAAAAATTTTAATTCATTTGTACCAAGCGTATAATATATATATATATATATATATATATTGAGAGTATTAAAATTACATATTTAAGAAATTTAACAATTTTTTGTTGTTACTTACCAAAAAAAAAAAAAAAAAAAAGAAAGAAAAAAAGAAATTGTTGATTTTGTTACAAGGCAAATTGGCACATTTAGTCCCCAAACTATGGGCAATTGGTGATTAAGGTCCCCAATCTATTTTTTTTGGTGAAATACATCCCCAATCTATTGAAATTGTGTGATTAAGGTCCTTCCATCCAAATTTTCAGTTAAAACATTGTTCACCCGTTAAAAAAAAAAAAACTCCCAAGGGCATTTTGGTCTTTTCACATCCTTAATTAAAAAAAAAAGAAAAAAAAAGGGGACTTATACGTATTTTGTACAATGGAGTCGTGTAAGGGAGGGAAAAAACATAAGGATGGTGGACTTCATGTTGGAGCTTCAGGAAGCATCGAAGATGAGCAAAAGCTCCAATCTTTGAACGAGATCCGACCTGCAAATCAACAAAGCTCTGTCGACATTGAAGGAGAAACCGGTTGGTTCTTGAAGGAGAAAAAAAACCAATCGAAGGTATAAAATCA
>JAXGGT010000144.1:500403-510850 GCA_035583425.1 Marsdenia floribunda | reverse complement strand
ATGCAAAAAAAGAAGGTACCTTTTTTATCATCCAGAAGACGAGGAAAACCACAGATTCGTCAAGAACTGTAGTAAATCAAAGAACCCAACTCTAGATTCAGAACAATTCGTGTGTCCTCAGTTAGTAAAGCTTAGAAAGAACAGAAGAATTCGTGGGTCCTCGGTTCGCGCTTTTCCTTCCCGTAGCTCGCTCAACTTCTCTCTCTCTCTCTCTCTCTTTTCAAGGTTTTTTGTCCCCCTTCAAGAACCAACCTCTTCCCCCTTCAATTTCGACAATAGTGGAGGTGATTCGCAGCTTGGAGCTCTCAAAGATTGGAGCTTTTACTCATCTTCGAAGTAGTTGAAGAAGCTGCATGATGAACCTATTCTTCCTTTTGATTTATGTTTTTTCTTTCCCTCCCTTACACAACACTACTCTCTCCCAGTACAAAATACGTACAAGTCCCGTTTTTTCTTTTTTTTTTTTTTTTATTAAGGATGTGAAAAGACCAAAATACCCTCGGGGGTTTTTTTTTTTTTTAACGGGTGAACAGTGTTTTAACTGAAAATTTGGATGGAAAGACCTTAATCACACAATTTCAATAGATTGGGAATCTATTTCACCAAAAAAATAGATTGGGACCTTAATAACCAATTGCCCATAGTTTGGGGACTAAATGTGCCAATTTGCCTTGTTTCAAATATTTAGGCCCATTTATTGAACACAGAATTCCAAGAATCGAATCTAAATACATATCTTTATTTTAGCTTTCAAAACTTCAAAAAAGATGGGCCAAACCCAAGATCAAAACGGAAACCCGACCAGCAGCTCCAGCAGTCGACTTCTGCTGCTCACTTCTCACCTCTCACCTAACCTCACCTCCGGAACGCCTCCCATGGCTTCCGAGAAAGAAACTGCCATCGCTGTAGCCTCTCTTCCCTCCGATTCTCCAACTATGTATGTATGCAAACACGCAAAATAATTAGTGTTTCTTTCTATTTCTGCTTAGAAATCCGTTCCTGAATTTTTTTTTTTTTTTTCTTTTCAATTTATAGTTTTGGTTTTCCTTGTGATTTTATGTTTCTAGATTTGACAAGATTATCAAAAAGGAAATTCCTGCTACCATTGTTTACGAGGATGAAAAGGTATCACTTTGTTCTAGTTTATTTATGCTTCTTTGGTTTTTATCTATAGAGGAACAATCAAGAGGGTTTGTTGACAATGCCAATCTGGGTGGGTGTCTTTTGCTTGAACCCTTGGTGTGTGGAAACTTTTCCTAGCCTCATTAGCGTGGTAAAAATTTAATTGTAAGTGCTAAACTTGCTAAAAGACACAAAAGGATACTTCTCTAATCCACACAAAATCTTGTGAAAAAATAGTCAATTTATTTATGAATTGTGTGTAATGTTAAGACCATAACAAAGAAAAACTATTTGATTTATTATCTTAATTAGTTATGCAATACTGTGATCAGATTGACAACTGGGCACAAAATCCAATTAGCAAACTAGTTAAGATAATAGTGAATCAAAATTTCTCCTAGAAGAAAAATAAAGAAATGAAGATCGGATTCCATTTGATGAGATTGTATCCACAAGGAGGCATATTGGATCAAAAGTTTTGCTATAAACTTAAAAATCTCACAACCCTCATCATTGTTAGGATTTTTATACAAGCATATCTCAATAAATCCATAATTTTCAGCCTCTTCTACGGTTCTCTACCTCATAAGAGTATCAGGTGCCTATCTCCCATGCCCATCAGCTTATACAAAGTTCAAAACAGGTTTATGCCAAATCATGTCTACATTTTTGTAATGTCACAGTGTGATCTCAAATCTTTGCTGTCTTATGAACTCTTCCAAACAAAAAAACAAAGTGCTGCAGTCTTCTTATTGCATTTGATTTCTGATTAAATGGCTTTGACACTGTACCTTTGTTTACATTCATTTTCCTATTTTCATAAGAGAAACTTCTTTTTCTGTATGGAAATACCAGTTTCGTTCTGGATATATATGGATCTAAATATAAACTTATTGGGTGCAAACTCTTATATGTGATTCAGAAATGAGTTTTCTTGTGCCAATGGTTTGTAGTTTTTCTAGTCAATTGGGATGTTTATTTATTTTTTATTTTTTGATTGTGTTATCTTTAAACTTTCAATGGATTCTGGTAGGTTTTGGCTTTTAGAGACATAAATCCTCAAGCACCGACGCACATTCTGCTTATTCCTAAAGTGAAGGATGGCTTAACTGGGATCTCAAAGGTATTCTGTACATGGTTATATCATCTTTCTTCCTGAATTTCTTGAAAAACTTTGCTGTTTCTGGACTGTGTTGAGCCCTAGATTCCTGACAGAAATGAAGTGGTTAGTGTCATGATTTTTTGTGTTCCTTACTTGAAATATGCCCATTGCTGCATATTAAAGTGTCAACTATTCTTTATGTTCCTGTAAAAATGCTAATATAGTCTATTAAATATCTGAGCAAGCTTTGCATCATTTCTTTCCTTGGTTGAACTTTCCTCATTCTTTGCTGCTTTCTTTCTTTTTTGGGATAAATTAGCAAAGAAGAAAAAGATTTATGGATCTTATGATATAAACTCTAAGAATGGAAGTGTCTGAAAACTCCTGCCTTTAGGTCTACCTTAGTTGCAATTCTGAAAAGTTCTTGTATTTGGAATCCATTGTTTTTGCTGGCAGGAAGCACTCCATGTTGATCTGCTAGCTTTGTTCATTTTCTCTTTTAATAGCTTTAATCTATTTACTTCGTTTTATGTGCATTCGGTAACTATTTTCACTGGATTGCTGACTTCAATTTTTAGAAAGTGCTCACTACATGGTGCTTCTTAAATGATATATTTGCACTCATCCATGACTACTAATTTGACATGCATCCAAGTTTCAATAAATGTATAAGAGTTTAAAGTAACTGAGAATTAGTATATGAAGATGTATTTGGATGTCTCATAACCCAACATTGAAGCCAATGATTGATACACACAAAGTTTTATGATGAGTTCTAATGCAGAATCACACTTATTTTCATTTTCATCTATTCTGTGCCGGGACTATTTGATGGGCCAACACTCTAGTGCCACCTCTAGATACACTTCTATGTTCAACTTATTTGCATCCAGCTTCTTTTATTTTATTTGATGAACTCAATCTCATCTCTTTTAGGTAATAACTTCATGTACTTTGCTAGCTGGGGGACTGGGTACAGTAGTGGTGAACAGAGGAGGCTGTGCAAGTGTCATAGATGCTATAGCATTTTTACATGCTTCCAATATTGGAGGTTTTAGTTTACAAATAAAAGGGACGTTAGTGAGATACCGTGAAGAACATTTCTATCTATTCCTTTCATTTTCATTCTCCTTTTTGAACTTGAATTAGCTGATTATTGACAAAAATCATATGGTTAAAATATAAATGAATTGGGAAAAGAGACTTATTGGCACTTTGGTTTTGTCTGATGCTTGTGCTTTGTTAATTGGATAAGGAGTCTTGGTGCTAGATTTAGTGTGCTTTGTTTAGGGTTTAGCCGTTGTCTTTTTTTTAAAAAAAAAAATAAATATATCACTTGATATTCTTACTCTAATCTGAAAAAGGGGAAAAAAAAAAAAAAAAAAACACACTTCTAGAGTTTTTTGTTTCTTCACATGATTCTTCCCAATTTTATCCTGAAGCATACATCCATGTGGTACCTTTTAATAGGCTGAGGAGAGGCATTGTGAGATTCTTGGACACCTTCTTTACACTGCAAAGATTATTGCTAAACAAGAAGGTCTCGATGATGGATTCAGACTTGTGATCAATGATGGTCCAAATGGATGTCAGTAACTTCTTTTCCTTGTATTTTTAAGGTCTCAATGAATTCTGATTTGCTTACAGTTGGTCTTAACATTTGATTATATTTGGCAGGTCAATCAGTATATCACCTTCATGTTCACCTTCTTGGGGGACGCCAAATGAACTGGCCCCCTGGGTAAGAGAATACAAGCGATGAAGAAAGGGTTTATTGCCTTACTACTGGTTCCCCTCACCCTTCCCCCTCCTCATAAACTCTGTTGAATCATGCTACGAAAATAAAAGCAGTATCCATGTAGAAGTTGCTATATTTCAATGCGTGGAACAATTCTTGTCCTTTACATCTGTCTCAGCTGCTTAAAGTGGTGAATGATAATGACTCTGGCTATTGTAAACGCTGCCTATTGATAATGAATTTGGTTGGTTCTCGCTCTCTGCCACTCAATTTAGTTGTAGAAAAATTGAAATCCTCATCCATTGAGTTTGGCAGTCAAAAAACAAAAAGAATCAAGAAGTCTTGAAAAGCATTTAACATCCTTACTATTGCCAGCTCAGTTACTTCCTCAAGGCTAGTTTCACAGCGTTCTGCATCATTTCTTATTGATACTCTTCACTAGCGATGCTAGAAAGCAATGGTATTCTTTTCTCACTTTGCTCTTGAGAAGTGGTAATTTTTTTTTTCCTTCTCTTCAAGTATTCCAACCTTTTTGAAGGGTTTCTTGTCCAATTTTTTTAAAATAGAACACAAATATTGTAAATATGATTCAAATGACCGAATCCTAAGTGCGATACCTTATTTAGTGACATAATATGTGGACAATTTACAACATAGATAACAACAAATAATGTCTCAAATGCTTGAATCTTCAGGCAATTGGCACAAGAAAGTCGCGTCTGCATTATCGTTACTGCAATAGAGACATGGATGTTGCTCAAATCGCTGTGCAGATAAGATTTTCCTGGCCATTGCCACCACTTCTCTATTAGTTAGGAACCCTGGGTGCTGTTTCACTACTTGTTGAACTGCGTTACTAAATGCTCCAAAGGCTTTTCCATCATTTCCCACATCCGCAGATGTCTCATCAGTTTGGCACCCACTAAGCAGAATGCCTTCGTCTGGCTTAAGGGGTTTGAAGAAGAGATCTATGATATCCACCTGAGGGAGACGGAATCTAAGGCTTGCTTCTGTCCCGAAAATCTCTAGCAAATAAGTCCCAATGTCATTGGTGTTTATGTTTGTCAAAGATGAGAGATGTTTTAGGATTGATTCAAATGGTACTGTCTTTGACTTCTTCTTTGTGGTGGAAGCTAAAAACACTGTCACAATCTCCATTGGGATCTACTTCACTAGAAGGGCCAATCTGTTCTTTTTCCTTGTCAATGAGACCACCACTGTGACAAGAATCAGATAGAATGGTGAAGGTTGATCCTTTTGGAACCTTGTTCACCAGGTTCCTGAAGTCCACATCTGTAAAAAGGAAAAAAAAAAAAAAAAAGAATTGTTCAAGAATCCGTAAGCTTTTCAAGCTGATGATGATGATGCCAAATTTTTAAAATATCTTACTAGTTATGAGGTTGAAATCAGTGGGAACAATGGCTTCTTCTTTGATAAAGGGAAGAAAAGGCTTATCAATAAGAGTTCCATGGCCGCTGTAGTGGAAGTAAAGGACATCACCAGGGACAGCTTTGTCAACCATTCTGTTCAGTGCTTTCATGATATTGGCACCAGTAGGGATAACAGAACTTCCAGGCTTATCAGTGAGAAGCTCAATGTTGTTGGGATCAAACCGAAAACGACTTATGAGAACATCCCTCATGGCCAAAACATCATTATGGCATCCATGCAGCTCATTCTTGGTGTTCGGATAGTTACAACCCACAAGAACAGCCAATCTCTTTGCTTTCTCCATTCCCTTTCTTCTTCTTCTTCTTCTTCTTCTTCTGGGTTCGTGATCGATCGATCTCAAAAGATGAACTGATTTTCTTGAGAATTTTGAAGACGGATCACTCCATTTTGGCTTTCTTGCTTGGTCGAGTCTTAGCTTCGACGTGATATTTCTTATTTAGAGAAGATACGTACATAATAAACGAGGCTTCCAGGTTGCCAACTTCTTAGCTTGTACGTTTTGGGAATTCGTAGGAATAATGTATTTACCATTTCATAATATATATATATATATATATATATATATATATGTATATCAGTAAGCAACTTCACTGTTTGAAATTGAGATAATGTACAAGCCAGAGATGTCCAAACTTAGAAGTTATGATGCAATATCAAAGAAACTACAAAATTAAGAAAGAGAGGTACATGTGCTCTTTATAAATGCTTGCATGTAATTGTTTCTTCAGAAATATGCATCAATATTACAACTCTTACATATTAGAGGAACCTAAAAGAAAAAAAAACACTTAATTAAGAATAACCATACAAATCGAACAACCATCTTATTTTGAACAAATTTTATTACATTTGTACATTTATTTGAGACAATAATATAAATTAATGTGATACCTTCAATCCCATATCTTATTTTCTCATTATTAACTCCGAAATATATTTTAGAAACACATTTTAGAAACGATTGCAAAGTACTTACCCATAAGTGCTTTATAGAGAAGGTAAGGAGTAGATCGTGTACATTGTGTGTAATATATATATATATACACATCTACAGAGAGTTTTGTTTCAACCACTGTACAAGAAATAAATGCAAAAAATTAGCAAATGGTAAATTTCAAGTATGTACAGTAAAGAAAAACTAAAGGTCTTTCCAAATTCTAAAATCAGTGGTGGAATCATTGTAATCTAAGATACTGTCTTGGCACCCCAAGAAGAATGTCGTCTGTGAATGATCTATGTTTACTAAAGCATGAGCAGTTCCACTGGGACTAGCTGCTACACCAACTTCATCTGCACCAATGGTAACTTCGGCATAGCCTTTGTCTGCTCCATTGTTTTCTAGCTGCAAAGGTTAACCAAGGTTAAGGATTACACAAAGGTAAACCTCTCAATTCACGTGAAATTATTACCATATTATTTTAGTTTCAAAGAAAATCTTTTCCTGCATAACTTTTTGAGTCATAAATCTTGCTGCAAAATAACTAACTAAAATAAAAGAGGTAGCATATTAAACAAAGAAGATATAACTGAGAAATCCCTCAACAGATAATTCTTTATTCTTCAAATACCTTGAATATTTAGTGCATTCCACAAATCTAAGTAAATCCCTTCTGGTACTTCTTAATGTGTTAGCTATTCCTATTACAAAGTAATCTAAAGGCATTTTCTGGTGTCAGAGCTACAAGTATCTGCCATCTGAATGTTTACTTCCTTCCTCATTGTCCTTGTCTAGACCCCATACTATCTCCTTTTCTTTATTTCTAGGAAATTTATCATTCTCACTGTCTTTTGGGTCTGACAAGAAAGCATCTTCTTTGTTCTCCTGATCAGAACATATTAGGTCACATCTTCCTTTGTGTCTTTATTCTCAATCGTTTATGCTTGTTCATCAGGCTTCAAAGAGGTAAAAAATTCTTCCATGTGAAGACAACCTTGTTTGAAGCTGAACCATAGGGGCCAAATTGTCCTTAACATTTAATTAATTAGAAGGGGATACTTGAATCATTATGTTCTTTCCTTGATTACAATGAGAACTACCACTAGAATAATAAATGCATTACAGCTCTTTAGCAATAATAGTTGTTTCAATAATGCTAAGAGATAGTAAGAATACATTATATCTTCAGGAGATATATATAAATAAAAGATTAAGAGGATCTTCAGTAAATAACTTCCTTAATTCATATTGTAAGGCTAAGATAATTCAATCATAACAAAGCCTTGAATAGTAATTTGTGACTTTTGAGATATGAAACCAGAAAGAAAAGAAGCTACAAAACTTTTGAGGACTCATTGGTATAGAAAATAAAAAATATTTAAGGCACTATGGCAAACCATATTTGAACACATTGTTGGCTATTCCACATCCAATTTTTATGGAGACATCAAGTATAAGCTTCTTTCCTGAATGATCCATGGTAAAGGTCTAGAGGTGAGAATCCAGGAGGTAGGATAATTCACGGTTATATGTAAAGGTAAATCTCCACAGTGATCTAAATATATATTTGCCTAAATCTGTTCTATGTTTATTGTCTTTCATTCCAGTTCCAAATATCCACTTTTAAAGGTCTCCAAACTTGGCTTACAAATAAATTATTCTCCTATTAACAAAAGGGTTCATATTGTAAGTTATAGAAGAAATATCCCACTAACTTGGTTGTACAAAATTGCTTAGTTTCCCAAAGATCTATCTTTTCCATTCAGGACAAAGAAGTTGAGACACAGAGCATGAAGATACCTAGCAATGCACCAGAACCTAAACCCAAATTATAGCAGCATATGGAAGTATTAGTTACTCTGGCAGAGCAACTCCCACATGAGAATGAGCATAAATTTACTCAGTAATTTTTGAGAAACAAAAACTTTAAAAAGTCTTGCTCTTTAAGTGCAAATGCTTTGAAGCCAAATATACATGCAAAAGAAGGATCAAACCTCACCCTGAACATTGTTTTCGCTCCCCAAATGACAAAAGTTTCATTACAAGAGTGGTGCCTATGATTCCCCCTCAAACCTCCAGGACGAATCTCACCTATGTGAACCGAACTACAACTCCTTGCACCCCCTGTGAAAGAAAAGAATCAAATTTTGTCAGAGGAATCATGGAATCCTTTGTATCACATTCTTGGGGAGGAAATAAGTTTGCAGCAGAGGTTCATTGCACGTTTATTCACTGGACAAAAAAAAAGATAAAAAAAACAACATATTTGTACTCAAAAGTAAAGGCAGATTCAAGATTCACACTCAAGAAAAGTCCACAATACACACAGTCACCATCCTCCATGATTGTTACGACGTAAAATGTTAACAGTATCTCTCCCCATACCCTTTGCAATTCAATAATTTCTTTTTACTTGCTATTTTCCCGAACCAAAACAGAATTTTTTGATACTACCTCCATAAAAGGATTTTGTTTGCTTAATTATGGAAAGCAAACAAAAGAAACTAACTTTTTATAATTGTTGAATGGTCAGAATCAAGAAACAAAATATGGAATAACCAAGAAGTCAGCTGAAAAGGAACAGAAATCTGTCCCACTTCCGGATAGATTTACAGATATGGGATATTGAAACGAACAGCAGACAATTAAGGAGAATGTATCCACTTTCCTGCAAGCAGCATCACGGTTCACTTGTTTTACCTCCCCAGACCACTAATTCAAGAGAAGATAATGAGTCAAAGATGGACTGAAAAGCGTATATGCACATCTGCTTATACAAGTAAATATTGCAGCATACATTTAAAACCTGTAGTATCAAACTGTTGGTCGGAACGAGCTTAACATTATTCTAAAATGTAAAGAATAATTAATGAATATTAGTTGTAATAATATTCGTAAATTACTAATTAAAGCAGGTACGCTACCTTGGTTTTATAAGATGAACCAGAAAAGAACCCCATATCTCCCCCCATTGTCACGAGTTAAAAACGGAGTATTTCAGTAAATAATTACTAGTTGAAAAAGAGGGCAACGAATCAAAAACCTGAAATCCCAGATTGAAGAGCCAGAGAAACAGGGTCAATCAACCAACCACGCTTATCTTTGGCAATATCAGACGACAAAGAGTGATACCTAACAAGATTGGCATCGCTATTTATTTCACCGCCATGCAATTGACGGTTCATACTGAAAGTAGCCATAGAAGAAGAGGAAGAAGAGGGACTGTTATGGGTATGACGCTGAAATCTAAGGGAAACCCAAGTAAGCAAAAGGAAAATGGAGAGAAGAAAAGGGAAAGAATGAGGCTTTTTGAGAAAGAATTTGAGCGAAATCAGGAGAGTAGCAGTTGTAGTTGTTGTTGGGTTCTGGGATTGAAATGGGATCGTCGGGGAATCTGAGATGGGAAGCTGGTAATGATGGTTGCTTGAAATTGAAGAAGATGATGAAGATATTCTTCTACTCGGAGGATTTGCCATGGCAACCCCTACTGTGAAGGAAGTTTTTGGGAATATTGGATTTATTTCGCTCACTCTAGGAGCTCATTCTCCATCACTATTCACAGGTAATGATGTTCTGTCTCCTGATTTCGATTCCTTTGGTCGAGGTCGCGACATAAAAGTAAAGACCAATAAATGGCTAGTCCTCGTTATGGAAAATTTACCAATTTAGTCTTATAACTATTTATATTTCTCTGACAAGATCTTATAACTTTTTTCTTACTTTAATTAGTCCTGTAACAATTTTCGTTTACTAAAATTAGTCTTTCCGGCCAAATTGAGGGGCATTTTTTGTAGTTTCAGTTATGAAAAATGTGAGAAATGAAACGGAGATAAATTTTTCACTCTTTCAGTTATAGGGCTTTTTCTTTGAGTAAAAAATAAAAATTTCGACTGCAAATTTGGACAAATTTTTGACTGCAAATTAATGTTGTCCAAATTTATAGTTAGAAATTTGCCCAAATTTACAATTGAAATTTTGATTTTTCACTCAAAAAAAAATTTCCTACAACTGGAGGTAGCGCTGTTAAACAAACCAAACGTTCGCGAACAAAGCTCGTTCGAGCTCGTTTATGTTCGATTAAAGCTCGTTTGTTTAT
>JAXGGT010000144.1:478195-491859 GCA_035583425.1 Marsdenia floribunda | reverse complement strand
AATATTAGTCAAAATATATCATTATTAAAATTTTAATAAAGAAAATTTATCTTTGGTTATAGTTGAAAACAAAACATTAATATGTTTTATGTATTTTATTACAAAATAAATTTACAATTTATTAGTTTAATAATTAATTGAGAGATTAACAAATTATAAGGGATATAAAATATAATTATATAATAAAAATGAGAAAAATTATTATTCGCATATATCGCGTATGATATAAAAATTTATAGGGCGGATTAAATTTCAGATAATTTTACTCTGCTCTATATTGTGTATGCCATACGCGATATAGAACAGAATAAATTTCACATAATTTTCACATCGCTTTATATCGCGTATTCAGTACGCGTTATAGATTTCAATCTATATCACGTATCCTATACGTTAAAGCCATTTTTACAAAGTTTTAAAAATTGGACTATCCACTGCGTCTGCTAAAAAGAGGGCCATTTTAATCAAAAACCCTCAAAATCACGGTTGCAAAATAGGTAAGAGGTTGGCGAGCAACGTCTCTTTCGTGTCTGCATTAACGAGGATAAAAAAAACACAGTTACTTGATCGATTTTTAAGCGCCTATGTCTGTCTGCTCCATTTTTGGAATACAATTCCTGATCCGTTTTCACTTTTTCAAGTATAATTCAATGATTCTTCGGCTGTGTTTGGATTAATTTTATTTTGAAAAAAGTTAGTGTATTTAGATTACCAATCAATTGAATTTTTATTTTCAACACATTGGAACAATATTTTTTTTTTTCAATTAAAATTTATCCTCCATTTATATCTATTAAATTTGTCACCCCATAATTGTAAGTCTTAATTTAATTAAATAATATTTATATTACTAATAAAATAATATTACACACTTTTACAAATAACATTTATTTTGAATAAAAATTTATTTCAAATAAGTCATTTTTTTTTCAAATATAATGATAATCTAAATACATCAATAAATTTTATTTTATAAAATAAGATAAATTTTATAAATATAATAATAATAATATAATTATTAAAGTGCTGATATAATAAATATTAATTTTAAAATAATTTAATAATTTTAGTGAATCACACATTTTATTATTTAATAAAAAATAAATTAATATAAATATCATCCAAATTAAAATCACTAAAAATAAATAGAAAATTCAAAATAAAAATTATTTCAAATGCATCCTTAATTTTTTTTTAAAAAAAAAAAAATCATAAATTTAAATGATGTGTTAGGGAAAAAAAAATTTAAAATTTAAAATTTTCATTTCTATTTTTATTTATATTTACAGTTTTTGGTAAATGTAATCTAAAATTTTGTCTAAACAAATAATTAAAAAAAAAAAAATGCACAAAGAAGCCTTTTCTCTTCGTTAAAGAGAAATAAATAAATAAATAAATAAAAGGAAATTTTACATTAATCATCAAAATCATAATTGTCATCATAGTCATAGAATTCTTCTGCATCACCATAATCTAGGCCTTCATCATAATCAACTCCAGTAACATCCTCTTCTTCCTCGTAGTCATTCTCCAAATGAGGACTCTGTTTCCTCTCGAATGGAGATTCATCATGAACAGGAGACATTGATCGACTTCTCTTGGAATTATTCTCTGGAATTGCCTGTTAATGGAACACAGTAACACGTTGATACTTTTTTGCAGAGAAATAAAACAAAGATCAAATTTGCTACCAATCTTTTTCTTCAATAACTTGGAATCCCCCAATCACATTTAAGGAAGCAAAAATGTGAAACTTCCCCTTGTTATGACAGCAGCAGAGGAAGAAAAAAACAAAAAACAAAAACATACGTAAAAAAGGAGGAAGCAATACTTACAGATTGATCGAAAAGTTTATCCAACTCATCATAGTTGATTTTAGATCCCAATCTCTGCAAGCAACAACAAAAATGAGCATTTACATCCAACACAACAATAATGTGACAAAAACTTCAAGAAGTGAAGACATTTATAGCAATGGAGTGAAGAAATATAAACTCCATAAGGAACCATGGAGAAGAGAGGCAGATATCCAACTGGAAATCAATCTTGAAATGAAAGGACATCTAAATAAAGCCTGAAATTGCATATGGATTTTCCCTCAGTTTCAAGCTGCCTAGCTTCTAACCCCCAAATATAAAAAAAAATCAATGGTTTCCCTCATAGAATCTGACCACGGGGGTATTTTGTCAGTAAAAAAACATTTCTTTTACTTTTCTGTTCACATAAAAGACTCCTGGCAAGAAATATATGGAGCATAAGAAGAGTTGTTATACTATTGTAACTTTTTTGCCATGAATACCTTTCTAGTCAACATCTGTCGTGTTGCTTCTGCAGCAGTTTGAGCAGGAGTTGAATTTCTTAGCTCAGCAGCTCTCTTCTGTTGCTTTTCCTGTAATGACAACAAAACAAATATATAAACCCAAATCAGAATGTTCTGTCATCACTAAAAGATTATATTCATTAGAAGCAAAATTAAGGAATACACTTCCATCGGCTAATATAATATCAAACGAGAGAGGAAGAGAAATCCTCTCAACAGAAAGGGAATTCATAGAAGTTTGCATGCGGGATTTTTTGTCCAAAAATTACACAAGGAAAACATTGAGAGCCAAAAACCCAAAACCCAAAGAGAAGCAAACAATTTTAAACAAATGTATATCCACAGAAACAAGTGGAGCTTAAGGATTCTTGAACTCCCCTTGTCCAGCAGACCGAAAGTGTTGCATAAAGCATCTGCAACATCATTGTTTTACATGTGTTCCAGCATCATAAAGCCTCTACATGAGATCAGTAACATAAAACTAGCTGTGCATAGTGATAATCAAACAGAAAGGCAAAGATTCTTGATCATGCTTAAAGCTTACACAACAACTGAAGAGATGAGCATGATAACTCAACCTTTGAAGGTCTTCATGACATCTAACAGCAGTTCAATCACTTCAGAAACACTAATTATCTGGCCAGTTTTTAACTTTAATCAGAACCCCACCCGACACAGCTTTCAAGAATAAGCAAGTAGGGACAGATGCAGCAATCCAGTATAGAGGGCTATTTGGGAAAAAAACATAGAAGACATTATTTCCGGCCAAACGAAGTGAATCACTTGGCCCGAGATATTAAGATAAATAGAAATCCTAGTGCAAAAGAAATACTTTCCCTTGGGCAAAATGAAAAGATTCAAGCATCAACTGGGGTAAGGGGACAAGTATTATATGGCCTAAATGACGAGGTCATGACTTCAATAAGGCAGCATCCTGGTAAACATATTGCAAATAAGTAGATAAAATCAATATAGCACTCTAGCTAACCTTCTGTGGGATGACATATCTTGAATAGTCGGTGTACAACCAAACCTCAAGTTAATCCTTTTGCCTAAAATTAAATCTCCATTTTTCCATTTTAGGATGTCTAAAACACAAATTCCTACTTTACCAAAATAAGCATATGTTTCATTTAAAATTTCATTGTTAACCTATTTAATTTAATACATGAATCCCAGAACCTATGTTAATATAGATAATGTGAAAAATTAACTTCAGTTAATGGCTCATTCAAATCTTTATACCAAGTCAAAAGAGAACATTTATTCTGAATGTAGGAAGTATTTCATCCCAGAATTGAGTTTAAAAGTTCTAATATTGTTATACCATTAAGGCTGCTAAACTAGGCCAAACATCACAATTAGAGAAAGGTAAATCTTACCTCAGTGACAGCATTATAAAGCGGAAGTTTCTTATTCTAAAAGCATCATTCTTTAACTACCAGTGATTTTAAGAGGAAGGTAAATTATATATAAATTGTGCTTAAATCAGTTATTCAGTTTACAGTAGAAAATGGAAGTACTTATATCTTTTATTTCAAAGTGAAAGATAATGCTCAAAGACTAGTTTATGGTGTAAGCAGCTACAATTACATACCTTCTAGCAAAGAAAACAGAAAATTACCTTTCTAGATTTAGCCACAGCTGCAGCAGCAGCAGCAGCAAGCTTCTGTGCTGCTTGCACATCCTCAGAGCAGTTGTCAAAGTTGGCCTCATAGGCTTTCCTCGTGGCTTCTGCGGCTGCTTCCTTAGCTGCTTGCTCCTTTAAAAATAGGACAAGTTTTCACATGAATAAAGCTAATCAAAATTACAGGAAATTTACATAATAGAAGGTTAAAATTTTAAGCTAAAACCCTTCTAGAGAGAGCTTAAATTACAAAGAAAATAAGATAACAATCTAAGGGTACAGAAAACCTAAAACATATTGCTTATTACCTCAAGATACTCTTTATTCATTTCCTCCCAAATAATCTTCTTCAAACGTTTCTCGTCCTCGCTGTGAAGGTAACCAGCAACCTACCAACATGCTCAATTGAGTGATGGAGAACAAATAAATGATTAATAGTATGAAATGGAGTGGTGTATCAAATAATTTGAGCATTGTTCTATGAACAAAGACATTCAAAGAATAGACATGTACAGCAAAGACATTAGATTAAAACAAAAAACAGGAATCAGTAGCTACTACTACAACTACTAATAATACGGGTAAAATATGACAGAAGACCATAAACTTCAAAGAATTTTAATTTTTGCCCTTGAAATTTAAAATGATTAATTCATAGCCTTAAAACATATGAAATGATCAAACAAAAGCCCTTGAGCCATTAAGTGACTCTTTTAAAGACTCTTCCAAGACTATTTTGGTCCAAGCAAACAATGCTGGTCAATGAGCCATCCTTCAGAAAATAGAACATCACATTTCTTTCTGTTCCTCCAAATGGGAAACCCTTCAAATTCTCACAATTTCACTCAATCTAAACAAGGATTATGCGAACAAAATTTCAAATGCCTATAAGGATGGTCATGCAACCTATTTTTCTCATTTTATATTTCAAGGATTCACAAATTGGTTTTTTAAAATTTCAAGGGTGAATCATAAGTCCAAGGGTTACTAATGTATCTTGCCCTAATAATAATAATGAGAAGAACAAGAACAAGAAAAGGTGCTAACCACAAAGATATAGTGTACATAATTTTGTTTCATTATAGCCACCAACTTTACCATTTTTTATTTCTCAGATAAGGAGAACAGGAGGGTTCAAGATGTCTTAGTTAATATTTTAAGCATGAAATCAGACAGGAAGCTAAGCAAAACACTTCTTTCTTCGTAACATTTGTGAAATAAAACCCAAGGAGGTATACAATCTCTACAATAAGTACTATTAAACAAAATGACAAGAAGTTTCACCTCAACATCATCAATATCGGAGAAATTATCTGATTCATTAGAGTTATTGGGGCTTAGGGAACCAGCTTCATGGAAATTATTCTGTTGAGTATCCTTGGTGGATGGATCTAAAGAACCAGTCCCTGAAGTTAATGATAAGAAAATTATTACTTCCAAACTATCAATAGAAGCCGTAATATGATTCCTTTACTAAAGAACCAAACACTATGTACCTGCTGACTCAGACTCATTCAACTGCAATTTTTCCTGTCCACCTGAATTCTGAAAAAGAGCTATTGTGAAACTCCATCATGAAAAAATTTGTTTTGTGGAAAATAAATAAATCAAGAAAGAGCTTCAAAAGAAAACATAGTATAGGAAGAAAAGAGGGATTCACAATTGTAATAGTTCTAGGACATCTGAAACTGTATAAATATCTTTGTCAAAAGCGAAAGTTTTCATGCATGCAGAACATTGAAAATCAAGATGCAAGGATAGAACTCCACATAAGAAAAAAATTAATTTGGTTCACTGGTTCACATGTTCCATATAAATTTTATAATTGTATACTATAAACCATGCCACCCCAATATTTCTTGTTGGCTCAGTTGTAGAACTGGGAGCATTCACAGATCAATTAATGGGTCAGTGTTGTCAATGGGGAATAGGTGCACACAAGGCACATAAGGCTCTCATATAGCTTAGGGTGCAAAAAACCACTCACCCAATTAAATAAAATTAAAATTAATGGCACATACATATATATATATATATACACACACACTTCTACGAATTCTTGTACTAAATAAATTCAAAAGAAATAAGTCTAATAATCTTAAAATTTTCCAACTATAAGATGTATCAATGATGTGATGATCTCTTCAAAAAACAATTATCAGCTAATAATCATCATCAATGTCAGCCAAAATCTGTCTCCTAAAATTCTATGTTCTTCAAAATCATAACCCTACACATCTAGCTGCTTTTCATCCCCCTAAAGAATTGGTAGGGAAGTTGAAGCTTTAGTTTGGATTTAATTTGTGTGCCAGTAAGTTCTATAAGTTCTAAATATCCAACAGAAATGCTGGCAGATTTAAAAGTTCTTTTGAAAGAATTTTCTATTTCTAGAAGTAATAATTGTGTTTTAGTGTTTTAAAAAATATTATTTGGCCTTCAACATATTGTTCTCTGATATTTTTCAAGTTATTAATTAAGATTAGACTTCTAATGATGCTTTTAACTTTTCCATCAAAGAATAGAAGTTCAGGGAACAACTTTTATCTAGGTACACTTTAACAACACTTTCACACCTAGGCACACACCTTGACAATGCTGTTCATGGTAGACATAGAACACACCAACATCTTCAAGAATTTCTACTTCAGAAAATAATCACTATATCTTTCATCACTTATATCTTTCCAGAAATGACTTCTCGAATTTTGATGATTGATTTTGATAAATGGAGAAAATTTATCACTGTTTCTCAAGAAGATAGCATTCATATCTATTCAAATATAAAATGGGGGTGGGGGTAAGTGGAACTCAGGACCTCCTCACGTGTGGACCAAACAAAACTTCTCAATAACAAGCCCCATACTAGGAACATAACCAAGAAATGGTCCAGTGCCAAGACTTGAACAAGGGACCTTCAAACTCTAATATCATATTAGATTACCATCTACTCTTAAAATTTAAGTTGATAAATAGGAGATAAATTTAATCATTTAACAGTAATAACAACTACATAAAGAATAATGTTTATGCATTTATTGTCATCTCCATTTTGACAAAGATACAGCATAATTAAAATTCCTTACAGTTCCACAAGAAGTTTGGCTTGCAAATATTCTTTCCCGTTCAGCGCATTGGAAAGATGGAGGCTCTGATCCACCATCAAGGCCCCCTGAAAGTTGCATGAACTGAAAAAGAAATAGATATATAGAATACAAAAGTATAAGCAATGGGCATGATTTCCAAATGTAATATAATAAATGTGGTCAAAGCGAGAAGAATTACATCACTGTAGCAACTTTCACAAAGGCCATGAGCAAAGGCAGACTTGCCACTACCCTTATGTTCACATAGTAATTCACCTTTCCTTGATGCTTGTGAAGTAGTGGAGAATGATTGTTTATTTAATCTCTCTTCTTTCTCAAACTCATCAGCCTTTATATTGAACTCCTCAATCTGATATGGAGTGCATGAAAGAAATGAGTGCTTCACTCAGAAAAGATACAAAAATTGATACTACAAAAGATTATGAAATGTAGAATTTGCAAGGACAAGCAAAATAATTGACACTTGAAGCAAAGAATAAGTGACATCATTGTCACCATTCTGAATGTTGAAGAATGCATCTTTTGTGGAAGTTAATCTTGAGTTTGAATAAGTCATATATATGTCTGTGTTTCTGCTGCTTTAAACCCACAAAGTGGTACCAGGGCAACTCTTGCTCTCAAGGGCCTAAAAGAAACCCTAATATCAAATCCTTATTACTCAAAAACTGACCTCAAACTTCATGGTTACACCTCCTCAGTTCGCTGGGAAAAACCATAACTCTTGAACTATAACACTCAAGGGCTCTTTGCAAGGCCTAAAAAGATAATTTGGATCCACCACCACTACCAGCCAACCCAACTTTGGCTCAAAAGAAATGTCATAATGAGGAGAAGCCAAAAAAGTTTAAAGCTAAAACCAGCATTTTTTAAGTAGAGTTACAGGACGTTTTCACAGATAATATTGTGAAACTCCGAAGCAAGTCTAGAATGCACCAAAGAAGAAATATCAAGAAATAACCAGACCAAGAAACGAAAGCGTTGAATCTCATAAGAGAATGAGACTAAGGATAAAAAAATCTGATGATATGAAGGACTAGCAGACAAAATCAAGGCCATAGTCAATACTGATCAGGTTTCCTGTAGAGGAGATTACTGATAGAAGGATTGTGGATACTTATTGTCAGCTTATCAGAAATATTATAGTAAAAAATTACTTCACTTGAGGACTCAAGATGTTTGACAAATCAGTAATAAGGGGCTGATCAACGCCTTGGAAGCAAAAGAACAAACAAGGGATATTCAAAAGGATGAAATAGGTCATGCACAATCCAGCAACATAGACAAAAACCAAAATGGAAATCAAGAACTTCAGAGATAAAAATGTAGAAATAAAGGGGAACTTCACCATGCTAACATTGTAAAAAAAATGTTTAAATTTGCAGAAATATTATTGGTTTAGTCTGATATTCAATGCAGGTCATGTGAACAAATGGGGCATAAGGATAATGTTTGAAAGAACAAGCGGCAAACCCACAGAAAACCAGCTGAATAGGAGGCACATCTGCCTGCTGCAACCTATTTTGCAACTAATGAGAACAATGGTGCATGTCTTATTAATAGTGGATGTTGTCACCACATGAATTCTGATGAGACTATGATCAAGCAGATAGATAAGACATACATATCAAAAGGTTGCTATATACAATGAAGATTCTTTAGAAAGCAAATGAAAAGGATTAGGCAAGTGTGATGCAACTACTAGAAAAGAGTAATTCTGTTTTTCCCCAAAGATAGCACGTGCATGATACATGATTCTACTGGTTGTGAATATCTATGAAGATGAAAGATAAATATTTTTCTTTAGTTGGAAATATGTTGTCCTTAAGAATTCTATTTCACATGCAAAGGTTGAGCTTCAAGGTTTGACGGAGAGATCAAAGGGTCATGAAGTGATTTGTCAACCACTGAAGAATGAAATTCTGATCTCACAATGGAAGAAGATACCTTAGTTGTGCAACTGGCAAATGTTGAACAATGACTAAAATATCTGGAGAAAAAATCTACAGGGTTACGAAAAAAATATGTCAGTGCCCAGTGTAATGGGAACAAATCCAAGCCCTCTAAGGTATATCAATCAAGACGTCTAGGTTTGGAGGAGAAAGAAAGAATAAAATCAACACTCCAAAGTGAGGCTGAGCTATTTAAGTCTGGATAAACACATTCGGTTATTAAGAAAGGAAATGAAGGAAGGAAGAATATGGGGATGAACTTGGAAAGCTGTAAGAGGCAAAATTTCCATTTTGGATAAGTTCATAAAAGATATGAAAGATAAAAGTTACTCTGTTCTAATTCAGCATCAAAAACATGTCAAAGCATCCAATTTGACTAACTTGTATCTGAAAGGGAAAGTGAAATTATTGAGCAACAAGAGGATACAAAAATTTAATCAAAGAAAGAACTAGAGATGAACAAATTTAAATCCAGGGTAAGTAAAAGAAACAGAAATTTATACTTGAGATAGAAGCGATGTCCAATTGGCTGGTATTCTAGCAAATGCTTTATCTAAAGATAAGTTTGAAGACTTATGGAAGAAATTGGAAATTTGCAGCAAAAGAAGTAAGGAGAAGTGTTGAAATTTATACTTCGCTGAAGTTAGTTTAGAGTTATGGAAGTCAACTATCAGTTGTTAGTATGTTAGATTTTCTATTATTTTTGAATAGTTCACAATTTTAGCTGTTTGGTTTTTGTTTTCAGATTTTTCTGGATAGAGGATGGAGCTGTTTACACTATATCTATTTCGTTTAAATAGGTTGTCATCTTAAATGAATTGTTGTGCATTCAGCCCCATGTTATTTGTTTATACTGCCTTAAACCTACAAAGACAAATGTAAGTTGGTTTTCCTAATTTGCTGAAGAAAAAAAAGGGGAGCACTGTGATGCCCTTTTCAATCCATTCATGCGGTAAGGCGCTTCAATATGTTCACGTGAAAAGGCATGAATATAGAGGATACCCTTACATATAGCTATTACGGAAGAACTTAATAGTTTATCCTATGTTCAACAAACCTTGAACATAGTATGCCAGAGTATTGAAAACCATACCGTTAAACTCCCTGACTCGGTATTCTCAAATTCAATCAGCCGCTTTGTCAATGTTGCTTCACAAACATGCACTACCTTCATCTGGCAAAAATTAAAATGTTTCATCAGATGAGAACACCATGAAAAGTAGAAAATAACAGATAGATAACACAGTAACGAGACTCCTTACAGATTAAATTAATTTTGAGATTTGTTAATGCAGGCAAATTAAAACAGAAAACTGCATCTACAACATGATTCATTAACTATGTTTGATTTTTTGACAGACACATGATTGATGATCACAACCAGAACAACCAACATGGTTAAACATTAGATAACAGATGGCTTTGAAAGGGTACTGAACTCAGACCTAAACCACATAAGCAAGAGGTACAATTGAACCTTTAAATTCAACCAAAAGCACAACAAGAAGAAGCTAACTACTGCCTTCTATACCATATTCATATCTAAAAGAAATGATTTATTGAACTTCAAACTTACC
Source organism: Marsdenia floribunda (assembly GCA_035583425.1). Lineage (NCBI taxonomy): Eukaryota > Viridiplantae > Streptophyta > Magnoliopsida > Gentianales > Apocynaceae > Marsdenia > Marsdenia floribunda. The sequence continues at coordinate 481,282 of JAXGGT010000144.1, read as the reverse complement.
ACATCTGACTTTGAAACCTTCAGCCCATGTGAAAGAGCAGAAATGTAGAGAGCAGCTCCACATAGCCCACTTGGTTTTCTTCCTGTCTACAAGTAATTTACAAATATTGATATTAAAGGTACTTGTTGAGTTGCATCAACACCAGATAAGTTTAGACAATAAAAAAAAAATCCAAGAGTACGAAGAAAGAAGACAATTGGACAGGAAGAGAAGTAACTAATGAAGAAATTATTTAGTGAAAAGAGCAAGAGAATGAAAATGATGTATCCCCCATTCTAAGATAAATTCACCGATAATGACAGTATTTTTAGAAGGAAGTTCTTAGGGGCACCCAGTGCACTGTACCACCTGTGCATCAGATTGACAAAAAAAACACCATTTGTCTCCTTTAACCTAGAAGCCTACTCAATTTGGATTTGATAAAAAGAAAGAAAAGGACATTTGTAAGGAAAATAAAGCATAAAAAGAAGGAAGCTATTGAGCAAGTTTGAGGATGAGACTGGATGTACATATGATATGTTTCAGTGAATCCAGTGCACAAGTTGGGCTGTGCACTTAAGAATTTCCCAAATTCAAATAAAATCCTCAACACTACTTTGGTACCCTATTCAAACACTAATATTTCTGAAAGACTGCAGTTCAGAATCCCAGACTTAAAAGATTGCAATTTATACCAGAAATGTCCCAGTTATCTTCCTTGCTCACTAAATTTTAAGTTACATTAATACAGAGTTAATGGAAGTAGAAAGGAACCACTGAATTTCAAACCCTAGATCAAGATGTTTTCTCTGATACGAAGTTGGAATTCTAGACTACATGGAAATCAAGGATGATCAAAGAGAAACAGAGAGAAGGAAGAATTTGTGTGATATCAATAACTGGTAAGTTCTGACACATTATCTGATAAGAAATGTAAATTCATTACTTGATATTACCAATAAATCCCAAAAGCAAAAATGGATCAGGAAGGTTCAATCCACTATTCCACAAGTTACAAGTTTAGACTCCATCGAAATGAATGATTTATGAAGAGGTAAGACGAGAGGAAACAGAATATTTTGTGATATTAATAATTTGTAAGTTCTGACACATTGATTTACTTGTATTACCAAGTAATCCTCAAATGCAAGATGGAATCCACTGTAGAGAATTTAACAACTCACGCTTGTAAAATATAAGTTTAACTGACCTGCATCCAATCTCGCTTCATGCTAGCAACAATGTGAAGTGCAGTTTTGGAGACAGTTGGCTTTCTTTCACCAAATAGACCTAGAGAGAAGATCATTGATGAAGTTTCTCTAAGTAAATAGTCCAAGAAATGAAACTCACACCTTGTTTTAAAAAGAAAGAAAAATTAACTTAAGTTGACAAAAACGATGCTATTCTGTAGCATTGAAAATTAAGTTGATCTCTATGGCACTTCCACCGGCAGTTTCTGTCTGTCAAGATGGAAGATCTCGCTGATTTTGATGTGGGAGTCAATGTGGCAACCTCAGCATATAAAAGTAATTCTAGATAACAACAGCTTTTAATTTTAAACTCTCTCTCACAGATGCAGCACAAACTCCAAATAATAATCCCCACAAGGAAAAGAAAAAAACACAAAAAAAGAAACTCAAGATGATAACACACAAAGAGAAATATTCTAAGTTAATCAACTTTTCAATATGCTATATAACCTAATCTGAAAGGAACACTGACATGGACTCTATTGCAAAATTTTGTGGCAAACACTAAAGACCTGTTTCTGTTTGTTGGTATTCTTTTTTAAGTTACTGGAATAAAAGAATAATGTTCTTATCCAAATCCATTTTGTTATTCTTATCTATTTTTTAACTTTGCTATTGTCTTAAAAACAAACAAAATAATTATGTTTGCAAAGCACCACAACAGATACTTCTTTAACTTCTGCCTTCCAAAACTTTCCAGACGAGCATTTCTCAAGCAACTTTCATTGTGAAGAAATTTTTTCCAAAAATCTTGTAAATGTAAAGAAGCTGGAAATGTGAATAGTATTCCTTAACCCAGAGTAAAAGAACATGCTTCAACCCAATTATTTTGTATCCCCATGCTAAGCATTGAGATTATCAATACCATAATGCATTACTAAGAATCACAAAATCAAAGAGAGATTGTAAATAAACAGAACAAAAGTTACTTACGGTCAGTGAACCTATGAATAAAAAGGCTGGGATCTACAGGTTTTTGAACAATTGGATGCTCTTCCAAGCTTAGAAGTTTGCAAAGCTGTAAGAATACAGCACCTAGAACATAACTGTAATGGATAAAAGGAAAACATAATAAAGATAAACATGTAATTGAAAACTCGGCACACCAGCATCAGAAGTGAAAAGTAGACATGAATCAAAGTAACACCGGCAATCTTCCATCCCTTGCCATTCATATATTTAATGCAATAAATGATCAACATTTAAACATTCAAAACTGCAGTAGAAATGTTATAATCCAGTGGTACTCTCAAGTTGATAAAATTTTTCATTTCCCGGCAATAATCATCACAATAGACCCTAGACATTTCAAGTGAATTAAAAAGATTTTAACAAAAAAGTTATATCAGCATCTATGCAAAAGATATAACCTGGCTAAATAGGATAGGCCCAAATCTCTGGTAATTCAGAGATCAGAATTGAGGATGATCCATGTTAGAGATAAGCACCATATAACTTGAAACTTCAAAATTTATAAGCTCCTAATTTCTGTCACTATGACCTAAGTTATTCTTTCCAGATCTAAAGGTCCTAAGAGATTAGTGTAACATAATCACCAACAGAATGTTTAAAAAGAAAATCAGAAAGTATCTGATTCGCCCCAAGGCCCAATCTTTACCTCTCCTATTTTGGCCAGTAAACAGAATTCTAACTCTTTCACATAGTTTTAGGAAAAAAGAGTGGTAGAATTCTTGACCAGGCTGTGCAGTTTAGGCCATGATGATTTCATTGCATAAATTTAGTAAATTAGAACTTAATTTAGTAAATTCTAACTCTTTCATATAGTTTTAGGAAAAAAGAGTGGTAGAATTCTTGACCAGGCTGTGCAGTTTAGGCCATGATGATTTCATTGCATAAA
>JAXGGT010000144.1:445078-468856 GCA_035583425.1 Marsdenia floribunda | reverse complement strand
AAATAATTTTGTAACTATACTTGATGATAATTATGAAGATAATTTAGGTAATTATTAATTATATACTTTAACTCTATCAATAATTCATATAACTATTTTTAAAATTAATATATATTTTTTATTTTCTATAGTTGTTGATTCTATGATAGATTAACAATAATACTTTGAAAGAAATTACTTTATCTATGTCAAAAGTTTTAAAATTTTTTTATTTAATTTTAATATTTAATTTTGTACTTCTATTTTAGTTTTTAATTATATTGAAAATTTTGAGAGGAAATACTTTATTTTTTATTTTACGAAATTTATTTATTAATTTTGCATTAATAATTTAATTGAAAATAAAGAATAAAACTAAGTGGTGAAAATTCCCCACGGGGATCCCCGATCCCCAACGGGGCGGGGATGGTATGAAAAAAAAATTCCCCGCAGGGGATGGGGATGGGGTTGGGGGAAGTTGTCCCCGCAAACCTCGTCCCCGTTGCCATCCCTAAGTGTGATAATCCTTTTTGATTTTTTTTTTTTTTTAAAAGGGAATTTATGTTTCTCGAATTCATTATCTCTTTGATCATGATTATTCATAAGTGAAGCTATTACTAACTAAATCATACCTTCTTGACATCCTCTTTTGATTGGAAAATGAGAATAATTTTTAAAATAAATTTTATTTTGAAAAATTGGACGTTTTAGTCCTTATATTTTTTTAATGTTTGGATAAATAGATTTTTAATTTTTTTTGTCAATCAAAATTCAAAACTCATTTTATTTTCTATTAACAAAGGGAGTATTTTTAGTCAAATTTATACTAATTTATAACCACTGAAACAAGAGTTTATTAAAAGATTTGACTTAATTAACGAAATTGTAAATGACAAAAATAAATTTCACAGGATTTACACATACGTGGTACAAAAATTACTAAAATTTGAATAGAAAAAACTATTTTGTCTAATTAAAAATAAAATGAGATTTGATTAAAATTCATTTATCCAAACAATAAAAAAAAATATAAGAATTAATAAGAGGAATATTCTATTTTATTTGCAATTAGATAAAAAATAGAAAAAAAATGATCTAATCATCAATTGTAAGATTAGTCACTTTTGTAAAAATTCTCGTTGAAAGTGAAAAAACTCTGAAGGGGAGAGAAGAGTTACAACTAAGGAAAATGGTCGATTTAGTCCCGTAACTATTTTTATTAATTAACTAAAATCTAAAATTTTTATTTTTAACTTGGTAAGTCCTATATCTTTTTACGAGCAGCTTATTAAGTTATTTTGGCCAAAAATTTTAACTTTTTGGTCAAAATTCATCACCTATTGAACACTTGATGAATTTTTGAGGGGCAAAACAATCCAAATACTATTCTTCCATCCGGACTGAGAAGCGGAGAGAATGACTAGGCCATCACAGATAGTGAGAAGTTAAACCCTAGTAGATTTAGAGTTTCGTAGAATTGTGAATATTTATTGTGTAATTTATTCATTTCAAAAGGTGTCGACATCATTGTTACTACTATTTTATTATGATCATCATCATCAGAACTTGACACGTGATGAATTTTGAACAAAAAGTTTGAATTTTTTGCCAAAATAACTTAATAGGCTCCTCATTAAAAGATATAAGATTTATCAGGTTAAAAATAAAAATTTAGACTTTAGTTAATTTAAAAAAAAAAAAAAAAGTTACGAGAGTCAATCAGCGAATTTTCCTTACAACTAAATAGGGCAGTGCAGAATTCCCAGTAGTAGTGATACAGTACATGAGGCACAACAACAATCTCTTTGTACTTCTCCCGTCCCTTCCACAAGAATAATAAAAATACCTAAAGAAATATCCTGAAACTTCATCAACAGAATCAGATTCATGGCTGACCTATTTTTATTTATTTATTTATTTATTAGGCTTCCAATCCATTCTCTTTCCGGTTCTCCATCTCCTCTTCTCTCTTAGGACCAGAATAGTTTTGCACCTTGTACTGGTGTCTCCTTGCAAATCCAAGAAAGACAAGGAAATTCACCACTCCCAGCACCGCCAGCATCCAGTAGAAGTAATCCAGCTTTGCTTTGTTCAGATTGCTCCTAAGCCAGCTTCCGTTGGTTCCCTTTTCTACTAGAGTCACCAGCAAGCTGCTCAAGAAGTATCCCATTGACAGCGTGCTTAGGAACAGTCCAGTACTCATCGATTTCATCCTCTCCGGTGCTTCTCTGATGAAAAACTCCAGCTGACCGACGTAGACGAAAGCTTCGCCGGCACCGACGATGAAGAACTGTGGAACCAACCAAAATGCGCTAATTCTAGTCTGATCCCGGATCACGCGTTGTCTCCTTTCTTTCTCTACTACTGCTGAAGCTACCATGCCCGCAATCGAGAATACAAGTCCAACCCCAACTCGCTGAAGGCTTGTGATTCCCTGGGCGTTGTGAGTGAATTTCCTGGCTATGGGCACAAACAATCTCTCGTTCAGGGATGTAAAAAGAAGAATTGTAATGAACAGGAAGAATGACATTGATCCCGACGGGACAACGAAAGTTCCCAGCTTTCGGTTCATAAAGGTGGCTTGCTCAATCGTGAAGGTATTCATCTGAGAATAAACTGTCCAGAAGAGTATGCATGTCGACCATATTGGGATAAGCTTCAGTACAATTTTCACTTCTTCAACTTCAGTAACCGTTGAAACTATCCACGGATTGGCCCGGTTTTGATCCGCCATTGAAAGATCGTCAAGGATTGCAGCTTTGTCAAGACACCTGTGTGTTTTACGTTATATTATAAATCTGTTAAAAAACAGAGATGACGAATAAAATCACGAGAAATCACACAGATGATAAACAAGTTATAATTTATTTTATTTCTTTTACTTCAATCTTTCGGTAAATGGAACTTGTGCTTCGTAATATCCATTCAACAGGCTGGGTTTAGAAGAAGGATAAGCAAGATTTCTCTTCCTGAAGGCCAAGAAGAAAACCCTGTAAATCACAGTCAAAGGGCTGCCCTGAGGCTTTCTGAATCGGTACAAGGGTGTGCCACAGAGTAAAACAGCAACAGCAATTATCATTGTCCCTGCTGAAATCCCATATCCCCATCCTCTCCCAACATTATCTTGAATGTAAACAAGAACAGTGACAGCAAACAGTGAACCAAGGCTTATGCAGAAATAGAACCGATTAAAGAAGTAGACCATGGCTTTCTCCTCAACAGGGTCGGACGTGTCGAATTGATCAGAACCGAAACCAGAAACATTGGATTTGATCCCACCACCACCTAATGCTATGGTGTATAGTGCAGTATAGAGGAAGGCTAGTTGGTGACCATTGGCCTCAGTGCATTTTTGTTGTCCTCTTGAGTCAAAGCAATGGGGAGGTCTCATGCTACGAATGCTTGTTGCCAGTGTTAGGAGTGTCACGCCCTGTATCAGAATTGCTCAAAATAAACTTGTGCTAACATAAAATACGCAATTATTCTACTTATATGTATATATACTGTAAAAATTTGACAAAAGAAGTGAGACAGACAGTGTATATATTCCTTTGATGAATTGATTATTGTTAGTAGTAGTAGGGGTAATGTTTACCAATGCACAGATGGAAGCAGAGATAGCAACAGTCAAATAGCGGCCGAGTTTAGCGTCGGCAAGAAAACCACCAAGAAGGCCAAGAAGGTTGAGAGTACCCATGAAGTTGGTCACAGTATTTGCAGATTTGGAAGATGAAAGATGCAAAGTTCCAACCAAATATGTAACCATGTTCATAGAAATACCCATCACACATATCCTCTCCGAAAGCTCAGTACCTGTAAGAACAGATCGATCGAACACACAAACACACACATATACCCACCAGACAACTTAGTTTAAAAAAGAGTACTTTTTTGCTCATTTCAGGTAGGATTCAAACTTGAAAGTAAGTAAGTATACCCAATATGAGTCCTGCAGCAAGCCATCCACCAGTTCTTGATTTATCAACTGGATTTCCTCGAATATCAACAGGTTCAAGTCCTTTACTTGCTACATCTTCTTCTTCATCAGCATTTTTCTCGACCAAAACCTGTAAGTTACACACAAAGACAGAAGGAAAAAAAAAAAAAAAAAAACCCCAAAAAGAAAAAAGTAAAAAAGAATTAACCGAGGAACATGTTTTTTCACATCAAAGGCTGCTGAAAAATAGTTGCTACGTACCATTTCTCTTGAGCTGATGTTTGTGAGGGAGAGAATGAAGAGGAGTGAACAGATAAAAGAGAAGTTACGCTTTTATAAGTAAATATATATATATATATCTGTGTGTGTATGTATAAAGTTGAGATCTAGCTGTGATTGTCTGATGAAGGTAAATGATTGAAAAGGTTAAAAACGCAAAAGGAGGTGTGACCCTCCCAAAAAGAAAACAGTAAATTACATTCCCAAATTACATTTTGTAGTTTTATTTTATAATATTATATCTTATAACTATTTACAATTATTTAATTTTATCTTTTTTACTAACTCTTTTAAATAATTTAATTGTTATTTAATTGTTTATGTGTTTATCATGTGTAGTCAATTTCTTGAATAATTCTAGTAATTATATGACTACGTGATGAACACATGACCAAAATAACCGAGTTATTTGAAAATAAATTGGTCATAAGAACTAAGTTATAGAATCTAGTATCACAAATATATATATATATATATATATATATATATATATATATATATTGGTTTGAAAGAACAAAATAGATATTGTGTGAAACTGAAATTTTTTTTGAGATATTATAAAAAATCTTTAATAAACTATTGCATGCATAATTTTGTAGTTTTAATAAATTCTTTATATATATATATATATAATTAAGAGAAAATAAAGATGAAAAAAAAATTAATTTAATTTAATTAATAACAGTCTTATCTAATAATTGAATTAATTGTGAAAAGTGATGGTTGGTGAGAAAGAAATAAGGATGATAGAGTGGGATATTGGGAGAAGTGTTGGGTGAGTCCATTATCTCCACATGTATTGAACACAAGAAGTTAAAAGACTAATTTGTGAATGAAAGGATGAAGGAATGAAATTGATTGGGAAATATGATTTTGTGGTTGGCAATGGTTTTGTAGATATGTATATGTGTAATGTGTGTAAGGAAATTTGAAAATGACAATTTGCTCTTTTCAAAACAAACTTCTCTAACTCAACTCTTATCTCATCATCTTCTCTAAACATGTACTACTAGTGGTAGTAGTAGTATATGTGTTTTGTTCACAATAAGCATCCTTTTTCCTACTATTGTTAAGTTGCATGAATTTTTTTTTTCTTTTACTTTATCGAACTTTATATTTTTAGAGTTTATTAATACTTTTTAAAAATAAATGATTTATTCAATAATATCTGATATATTTTGAGAAATAGAAAAAAAAAATTAAAAAATAAGTCAAAGAACAAACGAATATTAAAATAATGGGTGTCCAAGTGAATAAATAGTAAACGATTTGTGAATATTATACAAGATTTTAAATTTGACACGCGTTGTGAGCGCTATATAATAATTAGGGAGAGACCTAAGAGTTAGACTTTCCGGATGCAACTCGAACTTAAATCTAAATTAGTTGGAGTAATAACTTTGGATATTCGATGATCTAACAAAAAAAAAAAAGTGAGCAAGTGCAATGTAATAGAGACACTTCCGTTTAAAATATTTTTTATTTACTATTTTTGTTTAAATATCAGGGTATCTCACAATTGAGAGATATATGAATTCACCCCTACAATTTTTAAGGTAACTTCAAATTGTATTGCTAGTTTTGAAACCAATCCAATATATATGTCTTCTATTCTTAAGGCTTGAGTTTTCATAGTTTTGGGGTTTGATTTTAATTTTGAGTTGAAGTTTTTAGTTTTTTTTTTTTTTTTTTTTTTTTAATATTATTTTTTATTGTGGGTGATAGTGGAGGATTGTTTTGTGTTGTGACTTTTACTAATGGGAAATAGATGAATTTTTGAATGTTGTGGAGATTGGATTTTTTTAACCTGTTAAGTCCTTTCGGCCAAAATTCTTCACGTGTCGGGCACGTGATGATTTTTTAAGGGCAAAATCATCCTCTTGAGTATTATAAAGTTGTGAACTTAGACTAATTGCAAAATCGTCCTTTTTATACGAAAAAAGTAGTTTTATAAGATCTTGCAATTAGTTTAAGTTTACAGCTTTATAATACTCAAGAGGACGATTTTGCCCTTAAAAATCATCACGTGCTCGGCACGTGATGAATTTTGGCCAAAAAATTTAAATTTTTGGCTGAAAAGACTTAACAGGCTACTTGTAAAAAGATGTAGGACTTAACAGGTTAAAAAAAAAATTGTGGACTTTTGTTAATTAATGAAAATAGTTAGAGGACTAAACCGGCTAATTTTCCAAAAAACAACATACTTTCATACCAAATTATTAAGAATACATTTCAAAAATATGACCAAACTCAAAATCTTTCTTTTAAAAAAAGGGATTGATTAGGAAAAGAAAAAAAAGAAGAGAAAAAAAAACTCCCCATTTCTTTACTTCCCTAAATGTGCAACTTACTCAATTTAAAATTTTCATTGATGCTGCACAATATGTTTAAGAGATGGGTTTTTTGGGTGGTAAAATCCCCATGGTTTTAGTAAGAATTTTATGTTGGGTCACATTCTTTCCATCTTATGTTTATATTGTTTGGGGAATATTTTCCTTTGTTCTCCAAGAAGGATGGAACAATGAAACATTGCGCTGGTATTTTTCCTTTTTTTTTTAAAAAAAAAATAAAAAAATTTGTTAATACACGTGGCTGATGAACTTTTGGTAACCGATATCCTTATCGATTAATTCAGAAAGAGTCTATAAAGGGAGACCCTCAAGACCTTCACTTGACAAGTCAGATGGCGATACATAACAAAGATAATCACCTAATGAATTTGCAAACTGAGAAAATCATACCTCCTTCCGATTACTCAGGGTCTTGCAGATAACCTAAAAATTGAGCCAATATTTTGGGAAGACTAGTTCTAAATATGATTAAGGTTATTACAAACATTTTGAATAACGTGTAACTCAATTGACATGCGTCCTTTATTTAAGTACTTTTACTTGACTATATTTTTATCATGTATTATAACATAGATGTTTCATATGAATTTCTTTCAAATTAATCAATAAAGATATCATATTAAAAAAATAAAAATAAAAACTTGGCGCAGTGAGTTATTATTAATACTCATGTCTAGAGGAATATTCAACGTCCTAGAATGTGACATAGAAACGTTCCCAGTTTTGATCCTAAAGAAACCGAATTTCAGATAGATGATGAAAATGTTCAATCCCTAAAACACAAAATTTTTAGTCCTCACCTGTTCCACAAGAAAGCTGGTAAAAAACACTAGAGGTAACCTACAGTGAATACAAAGGATCTCTCATGATCTATTTTGTGCTTCCACTTTCCTTTTCTAGGGATGATTGACAAAATCTGGTTCCAGCAAACAGTCAGAAACTTGAACAGCTTTACGAAAAAGCAAAATCATGGAAGAAATAAAAAAGAGCAAAAAAAAAAAAAAATGGTCTGAGCCATTTGAATGGACACAAAAGACAGAGGCAATAGTATCTATCCAGACATCAGTAGTAAATGGCCTAATAGAAGAATCCAACACGGGGTGTTTCAGTTATAAATTTTCTTGAACTGATCACAGGCATACCACTACTTTCTGACTGAATGTAATAGTGATCTTTCTGAGAGATATATATGTGTGTGCGTGTGTGAGAGAGTTTATATCTGGAAGGTATTGGTAAGAACAACTTATATAAAAATCCAAAGATATAAATACAACAACGGAGCATGCATACATGATCAAAAGATCATGATGAGATGAAGAACTCAAGCTCCCCTTTGATCCAGCACCAACAAAATTTCAAGAAAGTAGGGCAACAAAACACTTAGATTCCAGGAATTTGACAAAATTTGATTTGGACAGAGTAAATAATAAGTTTATGAAAATGAACACAAAAAGACCAAACAAACTATTATTCTACTTCTCCCTCTTTCTTTGGCTTTTTAGCAGTTGCTTGTGAATACAAGAACGTACCAAAGATTGCAATGGCAGATCCAAGTGCATTCAATGGCCTTACTGGATTCCTGAAAACAAGTACTGTAGCAACAATAACCACAACTCTTTTCATCGTGTTCCCAACTGAGAATGTAAGCGGACTAATATCATCAAGTGCTTGATAGGAAGATTGATTGTAGAGATGGTAAAATATTCCAGACAATATCACCCATAGGTAAAATGTATATGGTTTTCCAATTGTTTGAATAGCCCTTTGGTATCCTGCAACCCACTGAGAACCTTCTACAAACACAGCCACTGGAAATAGATAAAGCAATGAGATTATACTAATCCAACCGTATAAATTCAGACCATTCACTTCCTTAAAGTTCTGCAAACTCTTTTTTGAGTATATATTACGGAGAACAAATCCAACATTGCTTATCATAGCACCCCATAAGCCTCCAAAGTTGAAAGAAACTTCAGTAATAGCAGCTAGGGAACAACCAAATACAATGGGAATTATCGATAGCCAAACTTTTAGAGGATATGTATCACCAAGAAATGACGAAAACACAACTGAAAACACAGGTTCAGCAGATTTTATGACATGTGTGAAAGAAACAGCCACCTTGGAGAATGAAACGCACGCTGAGATGTGGCCTACCGTGTGGAACAGTGCAGGTCCAAGAAGTGCAACAATAAAGGATTTGGATATTTTTGGGCAGGTTTGAAGCCTCAATGACCATAGAACAAACATCCAAACAGAACCACACAAGAGCTGGAAAGATGCAAGAAGCCAAGGGAATGGGAAAATGTTGAGCACCTTTTTGTTGTAGATATTGAACACAATGTTCTGGAAGTACCAGAGACCAAATATGATGGCTAACTGAAGTTTCTTATTAGGCTTTGTCTCCTCAATTTCATCACCAGGGCTTGCTTCTTCTGGTGCTCCAGATGTTGCTGCTGCTGTTTTGACAACCTGAGATGTGGGTCTTGAACCCATTCCATAAGGCTGTCTAAAACACTTATAAAAATGCAACCTTGAATCAGAGATCCCAGCAGGTTCGCCATTGATTTGGCTGAAATTAGACATTCCATTCAATGAAACAGACGATAGAGATGTACCCTGCAAATTTTTTCTTTGATTTTGGTTCTTTCTGTTCACAAGATTCGGTTCCAAAAGCGAATAATTTATGGCATATCTCTTACCGAAACTAGAGAAAGTGACATTTGAGGATGGAAGAAGATTCAAGCTGAGCATTTCCAAGAAAGGTTTTCAAAGATTTCGAAAAACTTTTGCAAAAAAGATGAATGAAAAATTAAAGAAATTAAAAAGCGGGGGAATTCTCGACCAAGAGATACTTCAACAGAAAATGATATTCAGTTGAGCTTTAATAGTTTAGAGGACGATTCTTGGAGCGGAGTGGTCAGTGCTTGTGTCTCTAGATTCCAAAAAACCTGCCATTTTATAAGGCTTGGGAGTTCGAAACTGAAATTTGAAAATTAAAATTAGGGTTAGATTTTAAAAAGGGATTATTAATTTATTAATATTTGATGTTCTAACTGTAACGTTTACGGTTTAAATTAATATGAATCTCGTGACCGAATGATGACTAACGGCCAATGAAAAAACTACATACCCAAAAAAAAAAAAAAAAAACGGCCAATGAAAAAAATACAAGGACACATATACCATGTACCTTAAAGTTGGACTGAAATATTTGCATGATATGTGGTGATAATTGGATACTACCATGTAAAGTTAGGGTTTTGTCCTTGGAAGACTCGTAAAATCTTATGAAAATTGATCAATTTAGTTGTTAATTTTTAGTGATTATTTTAATTTTATTAGTTATATTTTAGTTTTTTTTTTTTTTTTTTTTTGGATAAAATTAAAGAAAATTTAGTGGTTTTAATCTCTATGTTATTATTATTTTGATAATAGATCTTTATTTTATTTTTAATTGGACAAAATAGTCTTTCTAGCAAAATTTTAATAATTTTTAGCTACCAAAATTCAAATGTCAATTGTGTGTTTGTCTCACAAAGGGTTATTTTGTCATTTACAATCCAATTAATTAACTAAAATCTTAATAAAGAAGAGTTTATTAAGATGTGAATAGGTTAATAAGCTTGTAAATGGCAAAAATGTCCTCTATAAGATATACACATATTTGACACATGAATTTTAGCGAGTAAAAATTATCAAAATTTTGCTAAAAGAACCCTTTTATCCAATTGAAAATAAAATAAGATCCAGTTGTCTAAAAAAAATAAAAATAAAAATTTATTTGTCCAAACTATAATAATAATATTGGGATTAAAACAACCAACTTCCCTAAAGTTAGGACTTTGCAACAAGTTCATATTAGAACTTATTGCAAAATCCTAACTTAAAAATTAGATATCAAAATAATTAAAAGGAAAATTGGTCATTTTAGTCCTCATACTGGTTTCGTTTGGATAAAAGTTCTTTTTTTTTTTAAATGAATTCTCATTCTTTTTCGTTTGAACAAAGGGGTTTTTTTTTTTTTTTTAATTTTTGGATAAATAAATCCAAAAATAAAAACCAGCGACCCCTTTGTCCAAAGGAAAAATGAATAAGAATTCTTTTATCTAAAAATAAAAAAACAAGGACACCTTTGTTCAAAAGAAATTAGTTTAAAAACTAAAATGATCAATTTTCCTAATTAAAACAATCATGATAAAATAGTATAAACAACATATAAACAATATATATATATAATAAAATCGTGAAAAACTAAAATATTATAAAAACTATAATTAATGTCTACAAGTTGTTTTCCATTCACTACAAATTATGTAAGCCCTAAAATTGGAATAATAAATTTTGTCTAAGCTACTAGTTGAAATTTACTCTACTCTGAGAATTCGTGAGAAAAAAATAATAATAAAGTAATGTTTCCCCATCCTATCTTGGATGCACCTTCTTCTTCTTCGCATGGCAGTTGCAATCACTCATGCTAGATATGGAAATGCAGCCAAACTTCCTCTTCACTTCTTTCCACATGTTTATCTTTTCATTTTTAGCTTCTTCAGATCTCCTCCTGCAACAACGGCTGCTTCCGCTGCCGCTGCGGCTGAGTTCTCTTCTCATGGTATGACATTCTTTCTCCAGCTCCAACACCTTGCTGTTCATTTTCTCTATCTCAGCCCTTATAACTTCTTCCTCACAATTATCATTGTTGTTGTTGTTGTTGTTACTGCTGCTGCTTGCCTTTTCTACTACACCACCTTCGTTATTTTCTTCTTCCTCTGATTTCTTCAACAACTTCACTTGTTGTAACCCTTCCTGAACTTCCTCCGTGACGATGGCGTCTCGAAGCTTCAATTGTGCCACGAACAGCACTTGAACCACCACTCTCAATGGCAATCTAGCGTTCTGTGCCGCATGTTCACAAGCTTCCGGAGACATTCTACTGCAATCCAACACTTGGCACGCCTCTTCCCTCTCTGATTCAGTGAGGTATCTGTGCTTGTCTAGAAATATATCGAGAGCCCTGTATATGAAATCACTCGTGTGTTGGATTCCAGATGATGCTGCAACAGCTAATTCTGCAATCGATATGAATGTGTCTATCCTCAAATTTATGTCACTAGCTACCTCTGCTAGAAACTTGTCCAACAGTTCTGCAACTGCTATTAGCCCCAATCCATCGTCTTTGGCATTGTAATTGTGGTAAAAATTCTTCAAGATTCTTTTAACACACTCTGTATCGTATTTTTCTTCTTTTGCATATCCTTGAAAAGGTATCAGAAGATCTTTCACGCTTGCCTGGTCTAGTTGCTTCCCGATTCTAACTTCAAAGCCATTCCTGCATCCCATACTTGAGTCTAAAGCAACTGCAGAGTATAGCATTTCAAATAGCACGGTGCAAGGCAATGCTCTCTCACCGCCGGGCAACAATCTTTCAACTGCTTCAATTATCTCTCTCTGAGACTTCCTCTTACAAACTGAAGAACCACCATCATCTCTTTCATTCATGCTGGATAGAACCCATCTCTTGGCGTAATGATAAATTGATGCGCATACAAATTCCAAAGGAACCTGCCGTTGGATCATTGCCTGAATAATGGGCTCGTACAGCATGAGAGACAGCACCGTCAGATCTTCAGACTTCCCTTCTAATGAAAATAGCTTCCTCCTCACATTTGGCCTGAATACATTTTCACCTTCCTGGTTATCATTAACAATATCATCATCATAGGAGGTCGAACTCTTGAATGGTTCTCCAAGAAGAGATGGATTTTCGAGTGCCATTCTGATTATCGATTCAACACAGCCATCAACAAGCCCCAGATGCACTGCCTGCTGCAGAATATTTTCTGCAGATTTTAGGGCTGCAATGGATTTATTCCAGTTAGGCAGTATTTGATGTTCGAAAAAATACAGAGCCTGCCTTAATAGATTATTACTGCTGTGCTTCTCAGTCATTCCAAGGTATTGAGCTAGACAAGCTACACGAATGACATTTTCAGTCGAAATATTGACTTCATACCCATGGCAGAATCTTGCAACCATCTCAAATGTTCCTGCATCAGCTGGGATATCTTTCAACAAAGAGGAGATATCATTTCTAGGATTTTCTTTGAGCAACGTAGCAACCTTTGACGATTTTGATGCAAGAAGCTCCTAGTATTATGTATAAGAAGAAAATCAGCAAAACTGCAAATCACAATAGTTCCTCCAAGAACCCCCCACACAGATCAAACATTTTTGGCATAATATAAGGAAGAGAATGTGCAAATCAGAGACAGATTTTTCTTACTCTGTCTATGGAAAATGGTACTCCTCCAACTTGAAGTTGAACTTCTGCTGGCACTAATAATGTATACTTCACTTTCCTGAATAATAAAAATGAGAAGTTTCCATGGTTAGGACATAATCCAAGAGAATAAACAAATAAATAGATAATTTTTTTTTTTTTTTTTTGTTCCTTTTGCCTGGTACGGAATTCAATGCTTTACCTAGTAGCCATTAATTATATGATGCACTTTAACCAGATCAAACAGCTTTTCAATAGACTCAGTAATTCAAATTAAAACCTGCATACTAAAACAAAGCATCGTCAAATACGATGATCAGTTTAATTTCTGTATGCATATATATATATATATATATCTTCTTCAACCGGTGTATTCCATACAAATTCATGAAAGAAACCTCAGAACAAGGCATACCTAACTAAATGTATCAGAGAAAATTAAGGTGTAGGAGGTATGATAAAATCACGGAAAATCATTGCTGAGCACATCTCACTATACTCAGAAAAATCTATATATAACTGAACAAAGAACCAAATATGAAGAGAAAAACAAGCACACAAACGAAGAAGCTAAAAGAAAGAGAGAGAGAGAGAATTTTCATGCGTGCATGGAAGGGGGAAAGTTTGGTGAAAATTAGGTTGAAGAAAGTGTCTCGGTCTTTCCATTCATATTTTTTGATTTGTATAACGTTAAATCGAAATATAAGCATTCTGTTGTCGAAAATCGCTCAAAGTTGATCCGATAAGGTCAGAAATTAAAAATAGATTTTAAAAGAAAGAAAATGGTGTGTCACTTTTACCCCTTCTCAGTTTATTATTATTATTTTTAAAAATGACGAGACTTTTTTTAACTCATAATTTTTTGTAAGAAAAATTTACCCGTTTAGTCTGTAGCTATTTATGTTTCTTTGACAATGCTCTATAACTTTTTTCTTACTTCAATTAGTCCCGTAATAATTTGATCGGAAGGACTAAGTTAAAAAACAAAAATAGTTATATGACCAAATTCTTGATTTTTTAAGATTTTAGATTTATGACCAAATTCAGAAAATAAAAATAGTTATAGGACCAAGTTTGAAAAAACAAAAATAATTATATGACCAAAATAAGAAATTTTTCAAATATGAATAAAAATTTTTAAAATTAAAATAATTTACCCTTGAACTTAAATTTTTAAATTACATAAAAAAAATATATCATTAAAATATTAAATCTATTTCTCTCTCACCCACACACACATATATTTATATCTTTCTTACATATATAAGATTACATAATAAGCTTCTCGAAGCTATTTATCTTCCAATGGCATACTTTGCAATAATTGAATTGTTTTAAGGTTTTCTTGTAATTTTACTGTGTATGATGGTAATTTTGTAATTTAAATTAAAGTTCTCTTCATTTACCCCATATAATCATTCTCCTTTTTTTTTTATTTTATTATTATTATTTTTTACAATTAAATTTCTTTATTTTTTTATATTTTATTTTAACGATGATAAAAGATAAAAAGATATTAATTTTTTTAAACAATAAAATTTTTGGTATATGTATGTATTAAATACATAAAAAATTATAAGATGTGCATTTGAAAGTTAAAAAGTTTAAATAAAACTTATTCATTAAAAAAAATTATTGAATTTAATTACTTAGTTTTGTTCTCTTAAAAAATAAATTTATATGATGTGAATGTACATTGAGTTCTAATAATAGCTTTATAAATATTAAATAAATTTATTCTTATAAATTGTATTTTAATAAAATGTGTATATAAATTTTAAGTTCTTATATAATGTTTTGAATATACAATGTTCTATCTTTTTTGTTTAGTGCACGAGGTATTTTGAATGGGTCCCAACTATGGGCGGCACATTTAAGTCATGTCTAGACTAATCATTGTTGGAGCTAAGTTACGATGTTCTATCTTTTTATTCCTATCATATATTCTTCATTTTTCATTTAAATCTTTTCATATCATCCTTCTAAAACTTATTTTGAATATTTTATCCTATTTTTGACACAATTAATTTTTCCCCTCTCACATTCATATATGAAAATGAGTTATTATTTCAATTAACATATTTTTATTTTTATTTTAAATATAGGTTATTTTCAAGTTATTAAATGTATTGTATTTGTTATATATATCTCAAAATCAATATAAAATTTGTTCACCATGATCGATTTTGTATAAAAGATAATATCCATTATTAGTATGTGGCATGCTTATTATTATTAGGTTTTAAATTTTTATTTTTTAATTTTTCTTGTATAACATGTACATATATATGTATATATATAATTTATAACACGTGTCTTTTTAATAATAATAGCAAATTATAAAATTTTCATTGCCTTAATATACATTTTCATAATCAAATGGGTGTATATTTCCATAACTTAATTCGGAATTCTTAAATTTGTTTCTGACTTCATAACATTTCAAGCAACAATTGAGAAGAAAGTGAAGTTTGCAAATATAATTGATAATTTAATTAGATATAATTTAATTTATTATATATATAGTAATTTTTTTAAAAATATTTAATTAATTTCTTTTTTTGGTTGACAAAAGAACAAATATTTTTTCTTTTATTTAACTATATATATATAAAAGTCACAATTTTTAATTTTCCATTTTTAAACAAGTTAATCTAGATCATTCCACACATGGGGTGGAATATTTATCTAATATATATATATATATATATATGTAACTATTAATTATATATAAGATTACATAAACTTTTTTTTAGAAGAGTTTTTTTTTTTTTTTTTTTAAATATTTTTCATCTTTTAATGTATTGATATTTCAATTTATATCAAGAATACATGACTTAGTTGGTAGCAGCATCACTTATAAAAGTGTCTCAAAATTTCAAAAAAATAAAATAATATTTTAATTTTGAACTTTAATTAATTTATTGTTCTTTTGTTATAGAATTGTTAAAATATTATCTTAATTCATTTACATTGCATATATTTCCAATTTACATTATTATTTTTTATTATTATTGAGAAATTCTAACATTTTAGCAAAATATATGTCTTATGAGTATCGTATTCAAATTCATAATGGTTAAAGAAATTGAAAATTCATTTGAATTAATTATTTTTATTATAATTGATAATGAATATTATATTTATTGATTATTGTAGATTTAATAACTATAATAATGTGCTATTTCAAATTTATTTTTTATTTTTGGCTAATTTTTATAGAATTTTATAAAATGTTTTGACATCTCATATAACTATTAAATTGTTATAAAATTCAATGACAATATTACAACAAAATAAATAAAATTATAAAGTTTTAATATTTTTCATTTAAAAATAAAATATCATATATATTTTTTTACTATAACTTTTGGTATCCTTCGCACCACGGGGCGAAGCATACCACTAGTGTATATATATATATATATTTATTTTTTATAAAATTTTCAATTTTTTTATATTTTCATTGTAACTCAAATTTATAATTTCTCAAATTATAATGTAGATTGTTATTAACTGAGTTTACAACTTCATGTTCATTACACACAAAAGATCATAAGTTCGAGTAATATTAAAAACAAAGAAATCTTAAATTTAAAAAAAATAAAAATAAAAATAAAAATAATATAACTCGGTCTTTAGAATATTTACAAATTTTTTTTTTTGTTTGAATTCAAAAATAGTTCAAAACAGTTCAATTATTATTTATTTAATTTTTCTTCTTTCCTAAAAGTGGATAATTAATAATTATTTATATACTGCAAAAGAAAGAAATAAGAGAAGAATAAATTCAATAAAGTACATAGTACAAAAGTGGTCCTCCTCACTTCCTGTGGTCCCCACCCCCCTACTGCCAAATGGGTATAATATAATGACAAATTAAATTCAACTAATTGGTATTCTTGTAAATATCATTCCTTCACAAAAAAAAAAATTCCCAATAAAATAAAATAAAATAAAATAAAAAAACAAGTTGTAATTGTTCTTTTCAGGCTTCCTATACCTTCTATCCTTTTCATTATAAAATATATATATGCATATATTTTAAAATTTTTAAGGTTTTTTTTTTTTTTTTTTGTTTTTGCCTCAAATGTGTTTTGATTGAACTCATAACCTTATTGACAATAATATATATATTGTCAATAAGGTGTGGCTCGGTTTATAACAATATATATAAATTGAGCTACACTTTTTTTACTTGTTAGATTAATTTTTTTAATAAATTCAGTTCTTAATATTTTTTATTTAATAAGTTATTAATGTATAATTTATATGTACTTAATAATAAATTTTGTGAAAAAAAAGTGACTAAATGCATTTATTCATTATATATCGGGAATGTATTAAATGAAAAAAGAAAAAATTAACTATACTAATAATCAAAAAATAAAATACCAAATTTACAAATTTTCTTTCCATTTATTGATATTTTATAATTTATATTTATTACTAATTATTTTATTAAAAAAAATAAAGTCAAATTATATTTTAATTTTTTCAACCAAAACACAAGTTAATTTTTATAGTCTTTTAAATATAATTTTTTATTTGTAACAAATAAAATAATATTTAATATTTTTTTTTAAAATATTGTAATAAATATTACACAAAATTCAAATAAGTAACTCAAGACATATTTGTTTTAAAATGTTTTTAATATTTTTAATTATTAAATCCAACAGTTTTTAATTTCTGTATGCATATATATATATATATATATATATATCTTCTTCAACCGGTGTATTCCATACAAATTCATGAAAGAAACCTCAGAACAAGGCATACCTAACTAAATGTATCAGAGAAAATTAAGGTGTAGAAGGTATGATAAAATCATTGCTGAGCACATCTCACTATATATAACTGAACGAAGAACCAAATATGTGTTGGGATAGAAACGCACACACGAGCAATTACAAGAACGAAAGTAAACAACAAGAATTGAAAGAGACACAGATATTTACGTGGTTCGGTCAAACAGACCTACATCCACGACCGCACTAGAAGTATTTCATTCACACTTAGGTTTTACAAGTTACATGAGTATTTCCTATTAGATGAAGTTTAAGGTATAATTTACTAAGTTATAAATTTACTAAAAAAAAAAAAAAAAAAAACAAGAAGGACCTAGTTGTACAATTTACTAAGTTATAAATTATTATAAGCGTGAAATCCTATTAGATGAAGTTTAAGGTAGAATTTAATGTTTCTCTAAAATTCTCTATGGTATAGAATGTCAACAAAATTTGTAATAAAATAGACGAAATGGATAGAAAATGAAAATCACATCTACAACTTTTACTATGATCAAGGATTTATCGAGTCAGATGATTTTTGTATTTTATATACTTTCGGGACTGAGATAAGTTGTTTGATCCTTCATACATATTTTAAATAAAAATACTTTTGGGACATATTATTATTATTATGATATGGTGTTTCTATTAAAAATTCAGTGAGTAAATGAAATGTTTTAAAAAAATTATTAGTTTGGCTTTTATTATTATTTCAAATTTATTTTATTGTTTCTAATGTTTTAAATTTCTGTTCTTATTTGAGTTTCGATTCTTTTTTTTTTCCCCTTTAAACTTTTTGGTTCGGTAGTTTTGTTTAAAAAGCTATGTGTTTACTATTATTATCATTACTATTCAAATTTGGTTATTTTTTTTAAAGTTTAGATACCAAAATTTTTATTTTTTTGGCCCCTCTGAAGTTTTATTATTATCTAAATATTATGATTTCATTTCTTTTTTTTGTCAACAGAATATTATCCTTTTCTTAAATTATATTACTTGAGAATTTCCTACACTTTTATTATTATTATAATTTTAATTATCTTTTAAATTATCTGATGTTCTATTATTTTTAAATTACTATTGTTAAGATTTTTTAAAATAGGTTGAACTATTCTTTGATTGTTGTCCCTTATGCTGAGTCATACTTTTCTAAAAGATTGTTATTTTATTGTTATTATATCCAAATTTATTTTTCTAATTTGTTACCTAAATTAATTTTTTTTGTTTGTCCTTATATTTCTAGATTTGCTTTCTTGATATTATTATTATTTTATTTATAATAATAATTTATTATTATCTTAATTTTCTTTGAAAATTAAGGGTGTTTGGATTGGAATTATTTTTCGAATTTTCCACTCAAACTAAAAAAATAAATGAAATTTACTTGTTTGGACATCACCTCACATGGAACTATTCATTGTTTGCCCAATTGACAAAAATAATTAATAAAAAAATCATTACACTTAATAAAATATATATAAATGTATATCATTTTAATAACAATTTACACTTGATAAAATATTCCCCCCCCCCCGCACTTACTAGACAATTTTTTCACTTGTTCCCACCTTACTCCTCGTTTTCCGTAATACACTTAAGTCAACTTGAAAAAAATAAGCAAACTGAAAAATTTACTTATTTTCCAGATGCTAATTTTTTATTAATGGTAATAAGGTGGTAATCAAATCCTAATTCTATTTACTTATGGTTTCATTTTTTTTTTTTTTTTATTTGTGTAATTCACCTCCCTTATGATCATTTTGATTGAGTTGGGAGGTGAGCTATTAGATGAGCAAGAGGTGAAATTTTTTAATAACTCTTGAGATACTTATGGCTAATCAAATATATATGCATAATCATATGTATGTAAAGTTGATCCAATTGCTAATAGTAACTACCACATTGTTGTTGTTATCCTTCTTGAACAAATGATATGCATGGAAGAGGTATTCATAACTTATTGGTACATACCACTTATTGTCGATGTTGACGTTGATAAGCTCCACAACACGAGGGACTACTTCATCATAATGACTTCCAAAAATAGGCAAGACTCTGAGCACATGCAAATTTCAAAGTGAAATGGGCACCTCCCTTGCTATCGTCAAAAGAGTATTGGTAGAAGGACTCCAAGCTTCACAAAATTCCTTCATGATGTTGGAATTAAGTTCGTAAGTGAAAAGTGAAGCATAGAGACTACCTCGTAGATCATTGCCACATAAAAGTTCTTCTCACGATAACTTAAAATATCTTGTGCCCACTAACAATACTTCTCCTAAAAGCGAAAGGTGCCAAGAAATACGAGCGTGGAACTCCAATGAAATTCTTGGTGGATAATTTGACGATCGAGCGAAGAAAGTGTCTCAAGTTGATTCGAATGTTGGTGAGTTGAAGAATGAAGAATGCTGATGTTGCTGAAAAGACAATAAGATAAACCTCCTTTTGTTTTGAGGAGATGAAAATATATCCTTGAGAGAAAAGTAGTTTACCGATGAGAAAACTGATAATCCCGATGGGAATATCAAAGAGCAGCCTGGAAAAGTGTTTTCCGAAAGATAAAATCTCTCTCTATATATATGTTGATCAAAAGTCGTTTCAAATAGAGAAATTATTGAAATTGGATTCTAGGAATTGAATCCGAAAGAGAGAGAGTATAATGAGTATAAATGTTTCTTAAGAATGATCCTCTTGTTTGGTTAAGAAAGCTTCCTTTTATAGATGAAAATCATAAGGAAGATATTTTATTTGGGAGGTCAAAGTTCCTTGCCCTCCAAGTAAGCTAGGTGAAGCACCTTAAAATATCTTAAAGGGAGATTTTTAGGCTGCCTTTTGAGATGCATGAAGATGAGTTGTTTTGAGATATGTTTACCTCAAGGGCATAAATGTAAAATTGGTGTGGTTAGCACCATAAGCATTTTTTTTATAAAACAAAATCAGAAAATGATCTCTGAAAAATGTGATCAAAATCAGAAAATGATCTCAGACAAATGTGATCTACAATATTTTTGCCTCAAAGGGACAATTCTGTAATTTGATGTATGGGCATCATGGAGGATTTTTTTTTTTTTTTTTTTTTTATAAAACAAAATCTGAAAAATAATTTCTAAAAAATAAATGCACATAATCATGCAAGACATGGAAAAATTGTAACTGGCAATATTAACTATTCGGCCAGTTACCCGATAGAGCCATTATAACGGCTAGCAACCTGAAGGAGAGTGACCGTTTGGAGATAACTGTTCGGGCACAGTTACTGAAGGGAAGTTACCATTCAGGATGTAACGGTTATTAACTTCGTCTATATAAAAGGTGAACAGTCATTTGATTCACTTCACCTGTACTCTTGTTCTGAATATTCTTGAATACAATAGATCACTTACAATCCTTCTTCTGTCTTATTTTCCTTATTCTTGCTTTCTGTCGATCAGATCTTTTTTTGTCAGGCGCTTTCAGAGTTATTTCTTTCGAAACTTAAGGTTTGATTTTAACCTTTGAAATGGAGAAAACTCCTCTTAAAGGTATATTTCAATCTTTTATCTCACTTCTTCTTCTTCTCTTCTTTTTTATTTCTTTCAGATACAAATCATGTCGCTATCAGGAGCTTCAGATAGTCAAAACATGAGTGTTAGGAGTGAGAATGCAGACGATTCGCCTTCTAGTTCAACCAAAACTATCATAAAAACTCCGGTTAGGGTTACCCAATCTAGAATAAAAAATGTTTAGTCTGCTATTGTAGATAGTCCATCAGGGAGTACTGTTCTAGAGTCTTTTATTATAGAAGGAGTCACCATAGTTCGGATTGGTGTCGTAAATGATAACAATGGGAATCCTGTATCGATTATGTATTCCTATTTGAATAGGATTTTTGACTTTCCATATTTGGACGAATCTTCCATTCGGGAATCCTCTCAAGGCCCCAAATCCAAAACTAAATAAAGGGGCTGAGCCTAAGGACCCTTATTTTCTGAAAACGACGGCTTTACCTTTTCCAATAGCTTCGACTTTGCTTTCTTATGATTTTCCCCTAAATTTTAAGTATCAATCTGACGAAAATCTTTTAATCTGTCAAAACCCAAAATACTATATAGGTGTGTATGTTGCCCATTTGAAGGCTGAACTTAGGTTTCCCTTACTTCCTCTTATTGAGGAAATATGTGCATACTAGCAAATACAGTTAGCGCAGTTGACTCCTAATTGCATTAGATCAATCTTAGGCATTGAGTTATTATGTAGAGCCTGTGGTGTGTTGTCCAGTCTAGAATTGTTTCGTCACTATTTTGTGATGATGCAGAAGTATAGTTTAGACACCGGTAGGGGCTAGTTTTATGCCCAGTGTTATCCCAGAGCTAAGGTGCTTCTAAGGACACCTTCCAGCATACATGGCTGGAAGGAAGAATTTTGCTTCATTAGTCATCCGACCCTTATGATTCCGTGGAACTATAGCAAGTCTCTAAATAATGAAGTCCCCGAAGGAGTCGATGAGTCAGCAACGAAGGCCATTGATGGGTTAGATTTTGTCTGCTCCATCGGAGAAAACTGGAATTCTTCCATTTTTCCAGATGCAAATTTGTATACACTTGGAGCTTTCAACATTAAAAGACTAAGTAATATATATGTTTTGTCTTTCAATTACGTTCTACTTAATTATGTAAAACTTCTCTTCTAATGTTGTCCTTTTGTCTTGCAGGAAGTACTGTAATCCAGCTCTTGATGTCGGCAAAGGGGAAGAAGGGTTCCCCTCTGTCATGCCTGCAAAAGTGAGCGCAACGCCCATCCAGGGGCCATCAGTGGCTCCGAAGAAGAGAAGGGTTTTTCGTATTGTATTAAGTCAGCAAAAACATAGCAGATCGACTACAATTTTGGTAGAGGAACAACCTATCAACCTACAAGAGGCTATCGAAGAGGCGGCGCAAGTGACCAATACTTTGGTAACTAAAGTTGTTTCTGCTGAAGGGGAACAACAGACTTAAACTATTCCTGAAGATATTGTTGGAGGTGCTGCTGAATCCTATCCCGAAGGGGAAGCACAGAGTGATCGTCATTAGGGTGATCAACATATTGAAACCTTGGTTCCAGAATCTGATGCTGCAATGATTGAGGGCATATTCAGACCAAATTAGTCTATAAAAGAAGATGAGCTTATTAACCCCTTAGGCGCAGCAGCGGACTATTTGTTCCACTACATTTCGAAGGCAGAATTCGACCAAATTAGGTCAAAGACCGTATCTAGGAATGATGGGGCTTTTCTCCGCAGCCAAGTCCATTTGAGTTTTATTCTTTATCCACCTTCTTCTTTCTTTCTTCAAAAACTGACATCATTCTTTATTTTATTTTATAGCATCTCTTTTGCTCAGTGGAGATGTTTAGGCTCTCCATCGGCAATCGTGATGCCCTTAGAATTTCCGAAGGCCAATTGGTAAGTGTTCAGAATCAGTTGTAGAAAGAGCATTTCGATCGGGTTCTAGTGGGAGGCGAAAGAGATAATTTAAAAGAGGAGGTGGCTGCTTTAGAAGCCAGATTGAAGAAAGTCGAGGAGGAGAAGTTAGAGATGATGAATAGTAGGACAAACTAGAGGAAGTTACTCTGACATTAAAAGGGCATACTGAAACTATGCTCGATTATAAGAGTCAGGTGAACCAAGAGGAGAAGATGCTCGAAGATTTGAAGATTGCAAGCAGATATAGCACCGAAACCTTCGGGACCAGCCTTGAGGAGGGTGGCATGACATTTCATGCAAAGAAGGCTAGTTGTAAACACTTCTTGAAGACTGCTCAGGGGCAGGGTCTAGTCCTTCGACTGATAGATGGCACATCTAAATTTTCCTTCTCTGCTGCTCAAATAGAGGTTAAAAGGACGTATCCGAAATATCTTTTTCCGGATAATATTCAAGAATATATCCAAGATGAAGGCTTGGGTACGCTAATGCCCTGGGATGAAGGCTTTGACTTTGAAGCCTTTGCTCAGCCTTATCAAATGGCAGAGGAGGAGCAAACTGATGCAGATGGAGAACCTGGAGGGGCTGCTGATGCTGGGGAAGGTACTAAGGATACTGCCTCCGTTCTCCAATTGCTATGAGGGATGATAACGCAAAAACATATCATGTTTTTAGTACTATTTTGTGCCTTTTATTAGTTAATTTTTGTAGTTTTATAGTTA
>JAXGGT010000144.1:398377-425336 GCA_035583425.1 Marsdenia floribunda | reverse complement strand
TGCAGGACTTGGTGCTCCCAAGTTTGCATACTGTACTTCTGATGGTTTTACTTGGTTCTTTAGCTTTCTTTGCAGAGGTATTTTTGTTAACTCTGATATTTTAGGCGAAGAACTTCCATTTTTGAGCTTTTTTTTTTTTCTTTTTTTCTTTTAATCTATTCTCAGTAACTCCACGAGCTGAGACCCTTTTTTTTCTCTATATAGATTACTTCTGCACGTGGACTTCAGCTTGAGAAAACCAGCAAGCTGTCCAATATACAGTATCTTGAGGTATTTATCATATTTATTCTACTGGCTATCAGGAACCAGTAGAAAACGTCCAAAGTTCTTTGAGTCATGTATGTTATATATTAGTATTAACCTTTCAATTAAGATCTTTTAATAGTAATAAAATGAGCAATTTAAGAGCAAGAATTTAGGAATTTGAAATTTTAGGTTGTATCTGGACTAGTGCATAATTTGGTAATTTTCATTTAAAATGAGTTTGAGTTATGGTTGTATTTACACAACCTCTGACTTGGTCGACCAAAACTCAAAAAGAAAAAAAAAAAAGAAGGTGAAACTTACCAATACGGTGGTGTATTGGTACGTCTTTTTCAAATGTGGTTCTGTCTCTCAATATTTCAACAGTCAAATAATTATTTTACTATTACACTTATAAACTTAAAATAAAATTTTATCCAAATAATTATTTACCAAACACTTCACTTTTTTCAAAATAAATTTTATTTAAAATAAAAAAGTTAGTTGAAATACATCTTGAATAACTTAACTAATTATGCTGGGTTGGTAAATCTAGGGGGCAATGGCCCACTTTGTAGCTGCCTATACATCTCAAATAACACTCCATGAGTGCAAAAGTGAGTGGTCTTGAGTTTCTAATGACAATTGCTCCCATAAATAAGGATATTTTTAAGTTGGAATGCATTATAATTAGCAGCACAATTAAGTTGGCAGTTTGTTATTTTGAGTTTGGTCATTTTTCAGGCTGCCTTGTCACAGTTAGTGGGGATAAGTTTATCCAGAGTAATTCCGACCTTTGGTAGACTATTCGGATGTTCACTTATCTTGGTATCAGTATTCTGTACTGCCTATATCGGACCTGAGAAAGAGATTGAATAAATGAAGTTATTTCTGGACTATGGCATTGATTCTTGGAGAAGGTATTATTACTATTTAGCCACCCCTTTCATGTCGTATTCCAACTTCCTTCGTATCTTATTAATATATGTCCAACCTCTCATTTGACAAATATACTACTATATGAAAGTTACAAACAACCTTTTTTTTTTTCTTTTTCTTTTTCTTTTTCTTTTTTTTTTCTTTTTTTAATTTACTTTATTTTCTTTATGAGTTGGTAAGAAAGTGTTTATTTTCCCGTTTGAATTTTAATTAACCCATATAAGTAAAACTGTTAAATAAAGATGTATAAGAAATAGCTAATTAATTAATTAAAGAATTAGTAGTTTTTGTATTTAGATTAGTGCTAATTTTGAGTTTTTTCATTCAAATTCAGTGTGCTGTGGTTGTATTTGGACATTTATGTTAAAGGTTGGGTGATTAAAATTCATAATAAAAAAGTGGAACTTATAGTGTAATAGGGTGTATTGATATAATTTTTGTGATATATTTTCAATATTCAATACTTTAATAATTATATTATGATTTTTTTTTTTTTTTGGATAATCCGATATCTTTATCTACTAATACAAAAAGAATTTATTAGGGTATACTCCTAAAATTACAGCATATGATTAAAATTTGGCATAAGGCCGTTTCGGGTGAGAATCGAACTTCACTCTTCCACTTGACAAGCTAATCACACTATTAGGTTATCATTTTGTTATCTATGAAATTTTACTTTATTTAAACTAAAATTTTATTTAAAGAATTAGTTATCAAAATTTTAAAATAATAATAACTTTAGTTCAAATATAACTTTAATTATTAAATTAACGAATGGTTTTTTTTTTTTGGTAATTAACGAATGTTTTATACTATTACACCAAATGTTACGTGATAATTATACTCAAATAATTTCAACGGAAAAAATGAATAATAAAAGACTCGTGAGGGATAATTGGGCTATAGTAGACTTAGGTGGGCCTTTCTCAACGATACTCTGTTAGCCCAAATTTAAATGATTTTTCTTTCTTTTTTTCTTTTTTTTTTTAATTTAGAAAACAAAATTTTAATTTTAAGAACCAACTTTTGAATTGCACACAAGGTTTTTACAATAATTCTTTTGTCATTTACATTCATATTTTAAAATATGTTGATAAATGGTTGACAATTAGATATAATTTAACTCATAGCGCCCTCCATTATCAATTAAAGCATCTTGAATTTAAATTGTGTTTGAAGTAAAAAGTTAAAATAATAATAATATTTATTTTATTTAAAAATAAATAAATATATGATTAGATGTGTTAATTTTAATATAAAATTTTGAATTTTAAAATTATTTTTATTTGACTTATTAAATGAAATATTCTAAATTTAATTTACTTTTATCATATTTAAATAATGTATTATAATTGTAGAATATCTAATTTATTTAATTGACAAAGATATAGAATTACTAAAATTATAATTAAATTGGAAGCAGTCAAATAGAATAACTACCATATGACTGTTGCAATTTGATTTTAACTACCATATATATGTATATAGTATTAAAATATAAAATTAAAATAAAACATTTCTTCTTACTATTTCAAAACTTTGTATGGCATAATATGGAGAACAGCTATATAACTGTTTGCAGTTTAAATTTTTTTTTTTTTTTTTTTTTTTTTTAAAATACTAATTAAAACGTACATTTTTTCTGTAATATATTTGTCTCTATTATTTAAGAGATGTGTATTTCAATGTTAAAGAAAATATTACTATATATATATGTATGTATATTGAATTGTCTAAATTTGTTATTTTCAAAAGCTGTTGAAGTGAAACAATTTAATCGGTTTTCTTGAAAATCACAATTTGAAAAGGTTGCATATTTATTTACAAAAGTTAATGATAAATATTCCTTCTATATATATATATATATATTTTCCTTATTATATTAAAAGTTATAAATATATTTATATTCTTCTCTTATAAATTTAATTAATTAAATTATAATCATTTTTTATAAAAGATTACATAGGTAAAGGTACAAGTACAACAGTTTCACATCAAAATGACCAAAAGTTAAAAGTATAATTTATTTAAAAAATTTCCTCTTTTGTTTTTTTGTTTTTTGTATGATTTAATGTAATTATTTTATATTTTAAATTTTTATTTCATTTGATCTTTTATTTTATTATATTAGCAAAATATTTATTTTTAATTTGAGGTACTTTTAACTTTAATATATTTCGAACTCACGACTTCTTTTCTTGACAGAAAAATGTTCATTCTTAATTTTTTAAATTATTTCTAATGAATATTATTTTAAAAAACATAAAATAATTAATACTAAAATTTTAAATTGATTTATTCACTATTTAATTTTTCTGTTAAAATTTTAAAAACATTATTTGTATTTTCTCAACTTATGTTGAAATACATCATAAATTTATTACAAACAAAAGGAACATAATTAATAACTTCATTTGCTAGGGATTTTATATATAAACATTAAATATTATGAGTTTAAATTGTCTTTAGGATAATACCTTCAACATTAATATATATAGATAAATAGATAACAAAAAAAAAAAAAAAAAACAATTAACGTCTATAAAGAATAAGTTTAGGGTATAAATAAGTTTTCTATAACCATTTCAAAATATTTTTGGAGCATATTGAGGAACAATCATTTGAATTTTGAATTTTTGAAAAATATTCCGTCACATTCTTCATTCTCTTCATTTTTAAGAGTTTTTTTTTTTTTTTTTTAAATAACATATTCAATATATAATATTATTAACAATATGACTTAATTTAGTTTAGCTTATGCATCAAAATTTTAAAATACATATAATGTTGTTAATATAGAAAACATGATCTTTCAAAAAAAATATAGAAAACATGAAGGAAAATTTTATATTTTGATTCTGTAACTATTTTCGTTTATTGAACTTTGTCATAAATCTTACAAAATTCTATTAAGAATTTTGTGAGAATTTTCGATCGTTTAATTCATATAAAAAGCACATAAAAATCAAGAGGTAGGGTATTATGTTTTTATTGTTGTTTTTCACTTGACTTAAACTATTGAAAAATCTCACAAATTTAATCGGAAGGACCAAGTTAAAAAAACAAAAATAGTTATAGGATCAAATTCTTGATTTTTTAAGATTTTAGATTTAAGACCAAATTCAAAAAAATAAAAATAATTATAGGACCAAGTTCGAAAAACAAAAATAAAAATTTTTCCAAATATGAATAAAAACTTTTAAAATTAAAATAATTTACAGTGAACTTAAATTTTTAAATTACATAAAAAAAAAATATCATTAAAATATTAAATCTATTTCTCTCTCACCCCCCCCCCCACACACACACATATATATATATATATAGATTTATTTTTTCAAAAAATTTTCGAAATATTTTTTTATTTCCGTTGTGATTCAAATTCATATTTTTTCAAATTATAATGTAGATTGTTATTAATTGAGTTTACAACTTCATGTTCATCACACACAAAAAATCATAAATTCAAGTAATATTAGAAACAAAGAAATCTCAAATTAAAAAAAAAAAAAGAAAAAAAAAAATATAACTCGGCCTTTAGAATATTGAATTCAAAAATAGTTCAAAATAGTTCAAAACAGTTCAATTATTATTTATTTAATTTTTCCTCTTTCCTAAAAGTGGATAATTAATAATTATTTATATACTGCAAAAGAAAGAAATAAGAGAAGAATAAATTCAATAAAGTACATAGTACAAAAGTGGTCCTCCTCACTTCCTGTGGTCCCCACCCCCACCCCGCCTACCGCCAAATGGGTATAATATAATGACAAATTAAATTCAACTAATTGGTATTCTTGTAAATATCATTCAAATAAAATAAAAAATAAAAACAAGTTGTAATTGTTCTTTTCAGGCTTCCTGTATCTTCTATCCTTTTCTCCGAAACATGTTAAAATTTCATTATAATATTTACTACTAATTATTTTTATTAAAGAAAATAAAGTTAAATTATATATTAATTTTTATATTTTTAAATATATTTTTTTATTTGTAACAAATAAACATAGATATATTAATATTTAATATTTGCAAAAAAATATTGTAATAATAAATATTACACAAACTTCAAATAAGTAACTTAAAGACATATTTGTTTAAAAAAGTTTTTTAATATTTTAAATTATTTAATTTTTAATTAAAAAGTTTTACCATATGATTTGAACATTTCAATTATAGGTAAAATTATTTACATAACAATAATAATTAAATTGAGTTATCTTAAAAATTTATATTTTCACATTATTATTAATTTTGGCTAAATAGCATGTAATAAAACCTGTTTTGTATGTTGATTTAGTCATAAAATTAGAACCAATAATTTATTATTTTCTTACTTCGATGAAAAATTTCAACTCTCATTCATGAAGGAAATCAGCTACAGTCCTAACTGATGGATTGCATTTTCTCTCTCTCTCTCTCCTCTCTCTCGCTCTATATATATATATATATATATGTATATAGCTATGGCTTTGGCTCTTTGCACTAAATATGAATAAATAAAAGAGAGAAGAATATGAGACATTTATTCCATTTCCTTCCTTTTACACTTGCTGCTGCTTTCTTTGGGCACTCAACTTTCTATCTGTTTGCTGCTTTACTTTGTTCTTAGTTCTTCTTCTTCATCTCTCCCCCACTTTTTTTTTTTTTTTTTCCCTTCTTCTTCTTCTTCTTTTCTCTCTCTCTCTCTCTCTCTCTATATATATATTATTGTTGTTGTTGTTGGTGGTGGTACTGGTATTATTCCTTGATTCTGTTTGTGAAAGAAGCTGTTGAAGCATTCTAACAATGGCAGCTGACATTAGTCACCCTCCCATGGAACAGCTTCAGGACCTTGAGTACTGCATAGACTCTAATCCTCCTTGGCGTATGCTCATCTCTCTTTATCTCTCTCTTTCTCTTTCTCTTTCTCTCTAACTCACATACAGTTTCACAACAAGCATAAAAACTCAGTGACTGTAAAAAGTTTTCTTTTTTTTTCTCTTGGGAATGCCATACACGGTCGCCTGTTGATATATGCGACAAAGAAGAAGGTGTATGTATCATGTGGTTGTTGTTTGTTTCTGTTTTGAGAGTTTGGTGTTGTTTATATGTTTATGTATTCACGTTTCTCTTGAGAATAGGGACGGGAAAACTATGTTTTTTTTTGTTTTTTTTTGGAGGAGGGGGTTTATGCGAAAACACATTTTAAAGTATGGTCACGCACATTGGCTCGGTTAACTTGTTTCTCCGTCTACCGAGCCTAAGTGATTTGTTGAGCGCACAGAATGTCCCGAAGTGGAAGTTCAGGGATTTTTTCTTTCTTTCTTCTTTTTCTTTTTTTTTTAATGGTTTTCTTGTTCGTCTTTTATTATCTTTGAAATTAAAGCGGGAGAACTCGTTTGATTGAGTAAAGAAAGGGTTTTGGACTCTTGTCTTTTCTTAATTTTTTGAAAGAGTGTGATGTTTCTTTAGGCATTTTTGTTTTCGGGAAGCTAGGAAAGGTCATCTTGGTTAGCTGAAATGAAGCTTCTCTTGATTTGGTGCTTACAATGTGCGGTGCCTTTTTAGGTAGCTTCGGGGATTTTAAAGTTCTATAAATGTACTCAATTGCTATTGATCGTAGGTTTCAGATTAGTAAGCAAAGTTGTTATCTTTATCAAAATTACCGACTGTGTATTTTCGCTTTTGGGAATCCTTTGTTTTTCTTTGAAACAATGGTATATGTATGCACATTTTTCTTGATTTTTTTTTTTTTTGGAGTTTTAAAACGGTAATGGGATTAAATTTATCATTAAGCAAGTTAAATGATCAAGGGAATTAGGCCATTAAGCGATGTGATCTTCTCTTGTGGCCACACTACATTGGTGAAATCAAGAGATAATCTAAGCATCTTAGGGTAACCCTTTGGAGATTTCACTTTCAGAATAGGTAATTCCAAGGTATCCTCTATTTGTTCATCCTGCAATCGTAAAAATAATACGAGGAACCTCTTTCTTCTTTAACGTGTAAAACCTGATAGAAATGTTATATCTAGGATCTCAAAGCAGGAACTATCTATTTATGAAAAATTTTAATTTTTTATTAGTGGGCTCAGGAGCATGATACTACATCTTCCACCAACTACCCTTCAGACAGTGGACTGATATTCTAAAGAAAGACTCAGTTGCTGCCCATTTAAACACTACTTCTGTTGCTTCTACATATTCAAAAAGATTGATTTATTTGTAGTCTCTAAATGTTGCCTTTTTATCTGCCTTTTACCTCCATTTTAGCTCTCCATCTTCCTTTCTTCAATAAATTTTAGACACAGAAAAAGAAATTAGCTAATGGAATAGAAAAGAGAGGGATTGAACTCTCAGAAGCAAATATTGTACTTGATTTTATGATAGCAGTTTAGTTGAGCCAAAGGATATTTGGGCACATTATTTAGCCTATAAGGACCTTATTTGTCTGATTTTCTCTTGATGCAAAATTATTCTGCTGCAGCTGAAACTATATTGTTGGCATTCCAGAACTACATATTAGTCCTTGGCACAAGTGTGATGATCCCTACACTGCTTGTCCCTCTAATGGGCGGATCAGACGTGAGTGTGACTTTCTTTTTGATTCTGTCATGCATTTATTATTTAGATAAAAAATGGAAAAACTGGTCGTGTTAATCTGAGTAGATAATGAATGAGCTCCAAGAAGCACAGATATTTGTGAAACTGCAATTTCACCGGCCTTTCTTTGAAAGGGTGGAACTGATATTTTCTAATGGCTTGAGAACAGGAATAAGTACTTACTGGAACTCCAAAAATCAAGTTCTAAAAGTTTCTCCTGTTTTACTAGAGTAGAGATTCCTTTTGATCCCTTTTTCCCAAAAAGCAGACTCCCAAAATTAGATCTGTGAGGAAGCCCGTATGTTTGCTGATCTGGTTTTATGGAGTTCTTGAACTGCAATTGCCTAATCATTTTCTTCCACTAATGCCATACATGCACTCTTTGTTTTTCATTACCAGGGTGACAAGGCACGAGTTATACAGACTTTACTTTTTGTAGCTGGACTTAACACACTCCTGCAAGCCCTCTTTGGAACTAGGTTACCTGCTGTTGTAGGAGGTTCCTTCGCTTATGTGATTCCCATAATCTACATCATTAACGATTCATCCCTACGACAAATTGAAGAGCCACATGTGGTAACTTCTCAGTCTTTAACATCTCAAGATGCCTTTCTTATAGTAGGTGTTTTTTTCTTTTCATTTTTATTTTATCTTAAAGTCCAATAAATGATGGGAACTTATGAAGTTGAATGCTGTACCTGTCACTCTCCCATTTATTGCTATATAATCTCTCTGTTTTAACTTGTGTGTGGTAGTTTCATCAGGACTAGTTACATATATAACTGAGTCGAAGTAATCTTCCAATGTATGATTCAACTCTAGAAATCTTCATTTACAGTATAGGGCAAGCATGTTAATTTTCATACCTTACCGACCAATGAAAATTGAAGCTGCTTTCAACTGAATTTGGGGATTAAAAGTGATCACAATATGCTACTGTTTGCAGAGATTTGTACAAACTATGCGAGCTATTCAAGGGTCTCTGATTGTAGCTTCAAGCATACAGATAATTCTAGGTTACAGTCAAGTTTGGGGAATCTTTTCACGGTATGGTGTACCTCCCCTAATAGTAAGCTGCCTACTTTTTCTGTTCAGTTTTGTTGAAATTCTATTGTTTCATCTTCAATTGTTGTTTTACAGATTCTTTAGTCCCCTTGGAATGGCTCCTGTTGTAGGATTAGTAGGTTTGGGCTTATTCCAGCGAGGATTTCCTGTGGTATGTATTTCAACCTCAGAAACCCCCATATCTTCGACTGAACTTACTTGGTTAACCACCTAATATGGTGCAAGCAAGATAAATTTTTACTCTTCTTGAATTTCTTAAAAGTATGTGCTTCTTGACCTGATGCTTGTTGAAAATCCAATCTGTTATGATATGCCGCATTCATTTGTTAAAGTAGATATAATATTTGACCATTACAAAATACAACAGAAGACAATATATATATATAGCCGTATGAAAGAAAAGGTATACAAGCTTATACTCTTCATGATTGTCTGATAGGATTGACAAGAACATTTATGAAACTTCTCTGTGCTAGTCACTTAATAAAAATTGACTAAACCAGAAGATTTATGTTTGTTTTCACCGCCATAATAAGATGAACTTACCTTAATAATGTCATGCTTCTTCTGGCAAACTGTCTTTTGCAGCTTGGGAATTGTGTTGAAATTGGGCTACCGATGCTATTCTTGGTCATAGGTCTATCACAAGTAAGAAAAACTAAAAAAATAGGAGGAGTTGTCATCTGTTTGCTTACCTGTTATTATCTCAGGAATTCATGCAGGAGTTTTTCTGAACTGCAGTATCTGAAGCATGTTAAACCCCTGAGAGATTTTCCCATCTTTGAACGGTTTCCTGTACTGATCTGTGTTACAATTATCTGGATATATTCCACCATACTGACAGCTAGTGGAGCTTACCGAGGCAGACCGACTAAAACTCAATACAATTGCCGTACAGACAAAGCAGATCTCATATCGACCGCTCCATGGTCTGAATTACCAGAGTTTTCATTTCCTTCTAACCTTATTTAGCCTCTAGGTAAAGATGAAGTAATCGTATAACGTATTTTTATTTTTCAGGTTTAAATTTCCATATCCCTTGCAGTGGGGCCCACCTACTTTTGCCGCTGGTCATTCATTTGCTATGATGTCTGCTGTTCTTGTCTCAATGGTCGAGGTAGTGACAAAGATATCCAGATTCATCCACTTCCTATTGTTCTGTTTTCATTTTTTTTTTTTTTATAATTTTTTTAACTGTCAACTTCTTTTCCTGTTATTTATTGGCTTCAGTTTCTGAGAGAACTTCCTCTGTGTTTCTCCTTTGGCTAAAGTAAAAGAATTGAAAGTCCAGATCTCTAAAGTAAATGATCCACTAGTCTTCTTGCTCATTTCTCCTTTTTAGTTGGCAAAACACAGCTCTTATCGTGATTAGCAAACTTGCAATCACAGTTTTTTTTTTTTTTTAATTCAGTCCTTTGGGTGTTTTCTGCTGAAATGGTAGGGATTTTAATTAGCACTACTAGTTTTAGTAATATAGTGGACAACTTGGTCCCAAAATATGATGGGAGCCTTCTGAAAGCTTATGTCAAATACATGATATATCATGGTAATCAACAAAATATGTTTGTTTTTAAATTGAAGTATCTACATTGTCATGACTTTTGTGTCAATATTCATCATTTTACTGAGAGTGCTGAATTGGCATTGTGCATCTTGAGATTGCCAGTTCATAAACTCTTTCAGCATTTATTAGTTCCTATATATATAAGCAGCTTTTTGGTACTAGATGCTGTTACATGTTGAGGTACCCAGAATAATCATTTCTAGTGATTTGATTAATCATTTCCTGGCTTTCAAGAATACGTCATGACTTTGCTTGTGTGGATGCAGTCAACTGGTGCATACAAGGCAGCATCTCGTCTAGCAATTGCCACTCCACCTCCTGCCTATGTATTGAGTCGGGGCATTGGTTGGCAGGTGAGTTGGTATCTAACACTAACAAAAGATGCAGCACACTTTTTATTGCTTAGCAAGATGGAATAACCATCCATTTGTTACTAATAATGATTCTTTTATTATAAAATCAAGATGACTAGAATTCAACACATTGACATTTTTTTCATCCTTTTTTATTGTAGAAATAGATGTAAATAAAAATAACAAATAAGAAAGCACTCCCTACTTGTTTTGCGTTAATGAGGACAGGCTTTGTACAAAAGAACATAACACCCATTCATGAGTTTTAGGAAAACAAACAGAAAATCAAAATTTTATTGCAAAAGTTCAACCACTTTGGATTGATGATTCTATCCTATTGTCTAATTGCTTTACCTGGTTGCATTTCTATCAAACTAGTGGGGCGAATTAAAACCTTAGGGAATACCAAATTGTAATAAGCCATGACACTTTCTCCCGATCAACTCATCTTTCTGTGACAAGCTTATCAGTGAAATATGCAGTGTTTATCTCCTGGAATACCCCCATTCTAATGCTTGTGCTGAAAAGGGACCCGAATTCTTGGAAGTTGCATATCCTTCAACAACTAAGAATAGCTTTGGTTTATACTTTACAGGGTATTGGCATTTTGTTAGATGGTCTATTTGGGACTGGCACTGGTTCTACAGTATCTGTGTAAGAAATTTAATTTATTGCATTAGGAATGTTTGCTCCTCCATCATGCATGCTTTTTATCTTGATTATGACATGAAAATTTGGCAATATATATTGCAGAGAAAATGTAGGACTCCTCGGACTCACCAGAGTTGGCAGTCGTAGAGTCGTTCAAATTTCTGCAGCCTTCATGATATTCTTTTCAATCTTAGGTTGTTACTTCATTCTTAACAAATAACTAAAAAGAAAGATGAGAAAAAAAAAAAAAGAAGAAGAATACGAAGGTAAATTCAATATACCAATACATATAGTTCTAGAGTAGTAGTCTAATAGGTAATTGTTTTTGTTATTGCAGGAAAATTTGGAGCTGTTTTTGCATCAATCCCTTTTCCTATATATGCTGCACTGTACTGTGTTCTATTTGGCCTTGTAGGTATGCATGCATTATTACTAGATAAGAAGTAGTTTTTCCTACCAAGTAGGTAAATGTTCAATTGGTAAAATGTTCTGTGGGTTTGGTGCAGGTTCAGTTGGTTTATCATTTCTGCAGTTCACCAACATGAATTCCATGAGGAACCTCTTTATAACGGGTCTTTCGCTGTTCCTAGGGATATCAATCCCTCAATTTTTTGACGAATATTGGAACCAAAATCGGCACGGTCTCGTCCATACTAATGCTGGATGGGTTAGTATCATGTCCATCAATCCTTGCCCCTTCAATTCCCCTTCCTCACCGGGAAAAAAAAAAGAAAAAGAAAAAGGGAAATCCATCCATGGAATACTCCAGAAGCTGTCATTTTGTTAACTCTGAATTCGCAACTTGTGTGTTGTGCAGTTCAATGCATTCCTGAACACGATATTTGCATCTCCGCCTACTGTGGGATTGATCGTTGCTGTATTCCTTGACAACACGTTGGATGTGGAGAAATCAAAGAAGGATCGAGGTATGCCATGGTGGATGAAATTCAGAACATTTAGAGGAGATAACCGCAACGAAGAATTCTACACTTTGCCATTTAACCTCAACAGATTCTTTCCTCCTACATAGCAAAGTTGAGTCGTAGAGGAACTCCTCTTTTTTTTCTTTTTCTTTTTTTTTTTTTGTCATTTTTGAAAAACATATCCTAGTCAGTCAGTTAACCTTATAGATTTAGTGCTCTTTGAAGCTGAATTCAATGAACCATTTGACAAAGCTGATTTTTGTTTCTTCAAACATCATCCATTTTTTGTGGACCGATTGTCTAGCAAGGTCCCTGTTAGGAGGAATGTAAATCTATCAAGACTTTGTAAGTCTGACATTGAAGAATAAGAGTTAAGAAATCTCTCTCTCTCTCTCTCTATGTGTGTGTGTGTGTGTGTGTCTGAGATGAAGAAAAAAAACTCTAAAAATCAATTAATATCAACTATAGTAATGTAAAGTGAGGAATCTATTCCTCTCATCCAAAAGCAGGTTAGTGATAAATGCAATACGGAGAATTTGATAAGGCATAACAAGAATATAAATAAAAGAAAGGTTAATGTTATTCTATATATATATGGGGGTGTGTACTGTTTATACCTTAGGCCATGCGCTTTGCTATAATCTTGTTTTGGTTTGCGAACCAAAGTTGTTGTTCTTGCAACAAATTCTGATGGTTCATAGAACTACTGTACAATTGTCGATCATTATAAACTGAAGCAAAGGGATCATTCTCAGTTGCCGGCGCTGCTTTTCTGCCATTTGAACTTTGGGATGAGAAAGTAGGAGTTGCATGAAAGGTCGGTGCCGGGAAAGATGCGTGAAATGTGGGCACAGACGCAAAGGAATTAGGAGGAACATCTTGAGATTCCAATTGAAAATTTATAGGAGTTGGATTAGTACTGCTTGTGGTTGGTAATTCATTTGTATCTTGTAGAAACGGATTGTAATGATGTGATGATGGAACTGAAAGATCTGAATGGAACAGATTGTCTAAGGACGAGGTATCATTGGTAGTATTCCCCGCCATGGATTGTGAAGATGAAGATGTTAATGGCATTGCTGGGGATTCCAGTTCTAGTTCCCAACCAAAAATTCTTGTAGGATCAGCTGGTTCTGGGGTCCCAATATTTGCTTTGACATTTGGTGTCTGTTCTTCTACTAGTACAAGTTCCCAGCCTTGGGCGGAAGAACTAGAAGATTCCAATTTATTCTCCTCCGTTTCTTGATGAAGACCTGTAGCGGGTGGTGGTTGTTGATTTCCTTTTGTTTCGAGTTCTGATTCTAGTAGGCAAACATCTAAAGAAAGAAGATCGATGGAGCTTGAAATTGGTAGTGACTGAGTCGAACAGGAATCGCTGAGCCTATTAATTGTGTTGTTAAGTCCTCCCCGCGCATGCTCTTCGAACTTTTCAGGATAAGCCTCCAAATCAATTGAAATGGAGGGAGTAGTAAGGGTTGAAACTTCGGTGGCGCTTATCAAATCTTCCAGTGATGTACATTGGGAGCTTGCGTTTTCAGATGTCCTTTCGGAATATCCGTCCGTTGTTGTTGTTGTAAATGAGAAATCTGATTGTGCGCCGTAACTATCCTGCCGTGCTGCTGATCTTGGAGGAGGAGGACCGCTGGCGGCCGGCGGGGCGGGGAGGAGCAAAACTGGGTTTTGAGACTTTACAATGCTATTATAATCGTTACAATTGTTATTGTTCTTGGGTGGTGGTGCTGGTGGAAAGGATGATTGATCTTTCAGGAATTCCTGTAATGTCTCGATAAGTTCAAGGGAAATGGTTCTTATACTTGGGTATTCGGAGGTTCTCCCTATACCTATGCTCTTGCATAAAGAATAAAATGCGGTGAGCTCCTCGTATTGCTTTCGGGCTTTAACACAGACCTGATAGGCAACAAGGCAGTTCTGGTAATGGAGATGAAAGAAACTATCCAAAAGAAGGGAAAGACCATCAGATATATCTTTGTATAATTCAAAGCTCTCCTGCACAATTGCGTAGAGACTCGACTGTACGAATCGATTCATCTTGGCTGCACCGGTTGGCCTTGTGGCTATGGCACGTTCCAGTAATCTCTGCCAATTCGAGACTTTATCGAGCAACATTGTCGGTTTCATGTCGCGCACAGCCTCATTTCCCTTACGACTTCTAGAACCAGCATCGGAGACACGTCGACTTTGACAATAAGTAAATCGGCGCTGTAGCTTTCCCGTCAGGAAGCAATCTAATCTTTCGTCGAGATACAGAGCGAACGTCCGGACGAAGGCAGTAAAATCCCAAGGACTGGAGTTGGAGTCGTCGCGGAAGCTGGAAAGATTGAGAATCTTAGCACCTCTTTTCATGGCGTGTAGGACTTCTCGCGGGAAATAAGGATCTCCGTCTTGAAACAATCGAAGAACGAGCAAGAGTGATTTTAGGGCAACGATCCAATTCCTTGTCCGGCTTATTCTTTTCCCTATTGCTCGAGCACAAGCTGCTGCGTATACTTTGTTAGAGGAAACAAGCCGGAGGATTTCGTGTACATAACGATCGTCCATGGGCACATTGTCATGAGTGGTTGCCTTGAGCACTGCAACATCAAGATTTGAAGTATTGTAGCTAGAAACTTTGGCGAGGCTAATACTGGTACGATCTTTTACTGCACCAATGGCTTTCTTTAGCTTGCTTGGCATTATATATATATATATATGATGATTTTGATCTGAAATCCTTTGAATTTCTTGGACTTTTTCTATCTTTGGAGGGAAGTTTTTTCCTTGGAAAAATATGATCTTTGATTCTTCACGGGAAGATGAAGATAGGTTTTTTTTTTTCCTTCCTTCTTTTTTTGTTTGTTTTTGTGAGAGACATGATTTCATGTATGGATAATGCACATCCCAAGTGAGAAAAATGAGCTAAACCTATCAATCTAATTGCCTGGTTTTAAGGTAAAACTGTTGGTTGAAATTGATTGTAGGGGAGTTCACCGAGCTTGACCATTAACCCTTCCTCGTTAAAAATTATGGATTCCAATTTGCCCAAAGGAGAGTGTGTGGGGAGAATAAGGTGGTAGCTCAGTGGTGTGACTATCCTTGCTTAGGTGTCCTCCATCTGGCTTGTCAAATGGAGAACTTAGGTTCGATTCTCATCAGGGACGGCTTTATGTCGAATTTCAGTCATGTGTTGTAATATTGAGGGTATACCTTCATAGATCCTTCCCAAATTAGTTGATAAGGATATCGGATTACCAAAAAAAAAAAAAGAAAAAAAGAGAGTGTGTGTGTAGACTTTGAAAGGAATAGGTTGCATTCCACAATAACAAAAGTAAAACTGTTTTTGGGTTTATTTGGATAGTGCTCCTTTCAATTTTATATATATATATACTAATTATTCTTATTAAATAAATAAAATAAAAAAATATTTTAGCTACTCTTTTAATAAGTATTTTTTTTTGTGAGAATAAAAAAAAAAATTAAAATATAGGAAATCATCATAACATTTGATTTTTTTTTTTAATACTTAATATCCATACAATTAATATTTTACAACTATTAAATAATTATTTTCTTTAATTACTTAATAATTTTTAATTATTAGAATTGTTACTATTTTTTAACAAATTAATTTCTTATTTAATTTTAATATTTAAAATTTTTTATATGTACTTAATAAAAATATATATTGCATGATGGTTACCTAATCCCGTTATTCTCCACTATTAACTCTCTTATGTTACATAAGAAATCATCGGAGGACTGTTATTGGGACTCGATTGGGTGTACAAATCTCCAATGGTGATGGTCAGTATCTGGGTTTACCTTATTTGGTGGGAAGATCAAAGTCTAAAATTTTTGCCTTTATGAAAACACGAATATGGAAAAAGACCCATGGTTGGAAGGAAAAACTTTTATCCCGGGGAGGACGAGAGATTTTAATTAAATCTATTCTCCAAGCAATTCCAACCTATGCCATGTCTATTTTTAAGTTACCACGTGACTTGTGCAATGACATGTGTTCCATAATTCGCAGATTTTGGTGGCATTCTTCTGGAAAAGGAAATGGTATAGCGTGGGTGGCTTGGGATAAAGTATGTGCATCGAAAGCAGATGGCGGTTTGGGTTTTCATGATTTAGGACTCTTTAACCAAGCTCTTTTAGCTAAACAAGGGTGGCGTTTGCTGC
Organism: Marsdenia floribunda; assembly: GCA_035583425.1. NCBI lineage: Eukaryota > Viridiplantae > Streptophyta > Magnoliopsida > Gentianales > Apocynaceae > Marsdenia > Marsdenia floribunda. The sequence goes on along the minus strand of JAXGGT010000144.1, from coordinate 408,829 downwards.
AACACCCTGATTTGTTGGTGTCATGAGTTCTCAAACACCGTTATTACCCCTCCCGAGATTTTCTGACAGCTACATATCGTACTCAACCATCATATGGGTGGTGTTCTATTCTACATGGACGTGAACTTTTACAAAAAGGAGTGAGGTGGCGTATTGGAGATGGGAGTAAAGTGAGGGCCTTTGTGGACCCTTGGTTGCCAACACCTCCCTTATTTCATGTCATCACACAACCGTGCTTCTTACGTGACCACCTCTTTGTAGCTGATTTACTAGAGAATGGCAAATGGAAGGAGGATTTGCTGGAGATTTTGTTTCGTCCTCGTGATAGAGATCTTATGAAGTCTATCCCCTTGAGTCTGAGGGGTGGTCTTGATTGGAGAATCTGCCATTTTACACCAACTGGAAAGTTCACGGTATCTTCGGCGTGATACACAGTAGCAACCCAACTCTTCTTCAACACCGAATTTTTGGTCCATCATATGGGCTATGCAACTCCCTTTGAAGGTTAAACATTTCATGTGGCGATTATGTAGTGGTTCTCTTGCAACTAGACATAATCTCCTCCATCGCGGTTTTCAAGTACCTGCAATCTGTCCACGGTGTTTGCATGGTATGGAGATCGATACGCATCTTCTACTTGACTATAGTGTGGCTGAGGAAGTCTGACTTGAAGCACAAATCCACATCCACCGATGGTGCAATGCAGCTTTTTCTTGGCTTCATGTCTTGGACAATATCAAGCAAGCGCATGGAACCTCGAAAGGAATTTTGGAGCACGTGGCTATGATTTTTTGGGCATTATGGAATGCCAGAAATCTGTCGATCTTTACTGGTAAACAGGAGCTGCCTAAAAAAACGAAGGAAAGGGGACTAACGGTACTTCAACAGCACTGGCAATATCACCCACTTTACTCGATACCCAAGTCCCGTGCATCCCTACCCGTTGCGGTTTGGCAGCCCCCTACTGTTGGAGTGTTGAAGCTAAACACAGACGCTTCTTTCTCTTCGTTGGGTGCTGGCTTTGGCTTTGTTCTCCGGGATCACTTCGGGGTATTCTTCTCTCAGGGGCTCTGGTCTGCTTCCCTCAGTGTTCTCTGTAGAGCAGGCGGAGCTGATGGGTTTATAGCATAGTTTCCAGGCAGTAAAACACCAATTCTCTGGTGGCTTTATTATTGAAATGGATTGCCAGGTGGTGGTTTCTGCACTAAACAGTTATGAGAAAAGTCTGTCTCCGCTGGGCTATTTGGTGGGGTTGCTTATGCACGAATGTATATCTGGTACTGGTTGTATGGTACAATTTTGCCCCAAATCTGCAAATGTGGTTGCAGACAAATTAGCCAAAATAGGCCACTCTCTTTCTACTGCTGTGTCTTGGAGTCACAACTCTCACTTTTCTGTTTTACACTTGAGGCAGACTGGCTCCGCATTAATGAATGAAGTTTCTTCTTCCCCTCAAAAAAAAAAAAAAAAAAAAAACTCTCTTATGTTATAAATCTATTTAATTAGTGAATATTCTTTTTAGTCTCATAGATGCTCTTGACTCTTTACTTTAGAGTCTTTACGTTTGTATCTCTATAAATAGGATATTTATTCCTTAATGATTGATGATGACAATATATTCTCTCTATTTTCTTCTCTAATTTCTCTTGTTTTATATCACATTATCAGCACGAATTCTACTATTAGTTGTTTATTAATTTTGTATAAATTATTTAATAGAGTCTATATCACAATACGAGAACTTCTACTATTAATACTGCTCAAGAAGAATAAAGAGGTATGTTATATAAAAGGTATGTTGTTTTATTTTGATGAAAAATTTGTGATTCTTGAAGTCAACGAAAAAAAAAATTATCATAAATATTAGATGATGCTGAGAAGCATTTAATTAAGACATGTCCAGTAGACATTGTCATCCCAAATAGTTATTAAAGATGGATATCTTTTGTAAAAAGATCCAACTAATTCAACTACCAAAAGATAGTCGTAAGAAAAATTTGACTACCAAAAGATGGTCATAAAAGGAAGTCATCATTGAAAGATAATTATAAGAAAGATTTGACCATCAGAAGATGTCATAGTTGTAAAAAAAAGATATTCGACTACCCGAAGATAGTCATAAGAAAGATTCAACTACCCGAAGATAGTCGAAGATGGTCTCATAAGAAAGATCATAACATAGTTGAAAGATCTTATATATATATAGCTTAAATATTCGACCACCAGAAGACGATTGTTCTCCCAAAACTATAGTGATTTGAACACGCAACCTTTCAATATGGAATTAGACACTCTACTATTGTGCCAAGAATCTATCTCATCTTTTAGCTTTCACCTTTATTAGTTTTGTAATATTTATTTACTTATTTTTATTCATTTATTTTGTAATATTTATTCATGAGCTTTTATTTAGGATCATGTGTAATATTTATTTACAATGTTTTTTGAATTGAAGTATATGTATAAAGATGTATGTCTTGTAAACATTGCAACTATGTATACTATCCTTCAAGATAGGATGAAACATCTTATCAAAATATGTTGCATATGTTATTACAAATTTTGTAGTACAAAATTTATTAAATGCTTTAGAAGACTACTATAATTCTTGGTAATTAATTGAATGTTTCAAAAGAACAATTACAATATTTCATAAAAATAAATAAATAAATAAATTGACCATAAACCAGAAGTTTATTGGTTCAATATGATGCGAAAAACATTATTGAACATCATATGTACACACATTGAAAAATTGAAGATTTTTCTATCTAAATAATTTCATGTGATTCTTGTTCTCAACGCACATTATCTCATCACTAGATTATTTATGACTCTAAATAGACACATCCCATAGATAGTCTCATATATGTATATTATCAACTCGTAACCTGATGTTTGCGAGATTGTTTGCTCAAATAAGAAGACTACGAGCACAATATATTTGGATAATGTTATAATTGATATAAATGTAGAACATCTTGTAGTTCTTCTTCCTACACAACAATTAGTTAGCTAAATTGTTTGTTAAGGGATTACAATTCTTAGCTATTCATTTACTTATGATAACAATTTTTTTTTATTACTTAAGAGTAATATAATTTTGTATCCAATAGAATTTGTGCGCATCATGCCAACAAAAGTTCTCTAAATTTACAATTGGCTAATGGTCAGTAACCAAATATTTTTTGTCTTAAAATTTTTTAATATGCGAGATATGTTTCTGTAACTCCACCACAACGCACAAAGATAGGACTTCCAAGAATATTGGGAACATATTATAGATTTGATTATGCTATCATATGAGGAAACATCTTATCAAAATATGTTGCATACGTTATTACAAATTTCGTAGTACAAAATTTATTGAATACTCTAGAAGACTATAATTCCTAGTAATTAATTGAATGTTTCAAAAGAACAGTTACAATATTTCATAAAAAAAATTGACCATAAACCAGAAGTTTATTGGTTCAAAATTTTTTTACTATTTGGCATATTGGGTTGGGCATCCTGGTTTAATATGATGCAAAAAAACATTATTGAACATCAAATGTACATGCATTGAAAAACTAAAGATTTTTCAATCTAAAGAATTTCATGTGATTCTTGGTCTCAACCCATATTATCTCGTCACCAGATTATTTATGGTTCTAAATAGACACATCTAATAGATAATCTCATATAGGAAAATTATCTGGTTTAGTCCCTTAACTATTTACGTTTCCCCGAATTGGTCCTATAACTTTAATTTTATCTAAATTAATCATTTATCTATTTTTTATTCCTAAATTGATCATTCCAACCAAAATTAACCAAAATTTGATCACTTTACCGGCATATTCATTAAATTAAAATGGTATTTTGATCATGTCATGTTAGAAAAAAAGAAAAAATGGAATATCTATATTAAATTTATTCACATCTCTTTCCCTTTTCTTGAAAAACGTGAGTATTTGGTTAAAATATTATATCTATTCTATGTTTTTCTTGTTTTTCTAACATAAAATGACTAAAATACCCTTTTAATTTAATAGATATACCGGTAAAGTGATCAAATTTTGGTCAATTTTGGTTGGGAGGACCAATTTGGGAAATAGAAAATACATAAAGGATTAATTTGGATAAAATTAAAGTTATAGGACCAATTCGAAAAAACGTAAATAGTTAAGGAACTAAATCGGGGAATTTTCCAATATCATATATGTATATTATTAACTTGTAATCTAATGTTTGCGAGATTGTTTGCTCAAGTAAGAAGACTACGAGCACAATATATCTGGATAATGTTGTGATTGACATAAATGTAGAACATCTTGTAACTCATGTTCATACACAACAATTGGTTAGTTAAATCGTTTGTTAAGGGATTACAATTCTTAGCTATCCATTTACTTACGAGAACAATTTTTTTTTTTTTATTACTTAAAAGTAATACAATTTTGTATCTAGTAGAATTTGTGCGCATCATGCCAACAAAAGTTCTCCAAATTTACAATTGGCTAATGGTTAGTAGCCAAATATTTTTCTTTTTAGAATTTTTGAATGTGTGATATATGTTTATGTAACTCCACCACAAAGTACAAAGACAGGACTTCCAAGGAGATTGGGAACATATTATAGATTTCATTCTCCTATCATAAGAGGTATTAAATCTTTTTTACAATTCTAATGAATCATAATTCCCAATATTAGGGGGAGAGACAAAAAACAACTTGATAATATTGAAAATATTTCGATCACCATACAACGTAATGTGAACTTGAAGTTTAAAAGATAGTTCCATTGTATAATACAAACTACTACATATATTTACTGACCTAAAAAAGTGACTAATTAAGTCACGTATACTAGCTGCAAATGCTTCGTATCAATTGATGTCCTAATAGGACAATTCATTTATGAAATAAAAATGAGTTTATGGCATGCTAGAATCGTGATAGACTAATTGGTTCTAAAGATAAAATTCCCACAAAAGAAATGGAATACATGTTCTAAATGAGTCTACGCTCTTTCACAGTATATAACACCAAGTGTTGCAAAAAAAAAAAAAAAATCAAATTAAAGTTATACATTGTTAGTCTGTTACGCTATTCACATTAGTTACAAGGAATCCATATCGAGTGAAAGTAGCACATTGTCTTCTCAAATTTGTGATAAATACTGAATTGAAAAATTAAATTGAATTTAAGAAAATTGGTCGTTTTAGTCCTTATATTATTATTGTTTAGACAACCAATACTCCGGAAGAGTCATGAGACATAACAAATAGAATTACTCTAGAAGTATTTCAGGTACCTAAAAAAGAGGAATATGATGAGATCTCAATAAGTTATGTCTTTATGGAAAACAATTGAACTAAAAAAAAATTGTTGACAATATTTTATAGATAATGTAACGCTAGTTGTTTTGAATCATAATGATAATCATAAACCTACATCCGTTGATAAGTGTTGAAATAGATGTGATTGACTATCTTTTTGAAAAGGTTCAATTGAAACATAATTAAATTCAATTTAAAAATGTGAAGTTATTGGACTCGTATTTTAGACACCTGAAGATGTCACACTCATAGAGTACACATGGATATTTGTGTAATAACTAAATAAGAAGGACGAAGTTGTGAGATATAAAACACAACTTGTTGCACAAGGACTATTTTAGAATTTTAAATTAACTACGAAGTCACACATATTTTCTTGTGGTGGATGCAATCACGTTTTCGGTATCTCATTAGTTTGACAACTAATGAAAATATTAAATTTGTAACTTATGAACGTAAGTATAACTTATTCATATAGCTCTCTTAATGATACCTATATGAAAATCCCTGAAGGATCTAAGATGTTTGAAGCATACAATTTAAATTCTCGAGAATTATATTCAATCAAATTACAAAGATCTTTGTATAGTTTAAAACACTATGGGCAAATATGGTATAATCGTCTCAATAAATATTTATTAAAGGTAAGTTACCAAAATAATCAAAATTGTCCATTTATTTTTGGGATTTGATACAATTGTTGTATATGTTGAAACTCTTGAAGAGATTTTAAAAATTATAGATTCTTTGAAAAAGAAGTTTGAGATGGACAATCTCTTGAAACATAATTTTATCTTGACCTGCAAATCAAGTACTTGAAAGATAGAATTCTTTCAATCAATTAGTACAGAAAAAGGTCCTTAAAAATATTTTACGTAGACAAAAATATACATTGAGTACCCCAATGGTTGTTCACTCACTTGATACATAAATGAACATTTTTTTCTATCTCGTGAAGATAATGAAGAACTTCTTGGTCCTGAAGTATCATATCTTAGTGCAATAGATGCACCAATATATCCTGCTAAAAATACTAGACTAGATATAGTCATTTTTGTTAATTTATTAGCAAGATTTAGTTCATGACTAACCAAGAGACATTAGAGTGGAATTAAACAAGTTTTTCAATATCTTTGAGGAACAATTGATATGGGTTTACTATATGTCCACAATTTCAAATCACAACTTACTAGTTACTTATCTAATCCACATAAAACTAGATCTCAAACAAGGTATCTTTTATATATGGAGGCACTGCTATTTTGTGGCAATCCACCAAACAAACACCTGTTACTACTTCTTCAAATCATGCAAAGATTATAGTCATTCACGAAGTAAGTTGTGAATTTGTTTGGTTAAGATCTATGGTTTTACATATTCAAAAGACTTGTGGTTTATCTTTTAAGAAGAAAACTCTTACAATACTTTATGAAGACAATGCTGCATATATAGCTCAATTGAATGAAGGATATATTAAATAGGATTGCACAATGCATATTTCACTAAAATTCTTCTTTATTCATGATCTTCAAAATAATGGTGATATAGATGTTCAACAGATTCGTTTAAGTAACAACATGAGAGATTTGTTTACAAATGCATTACCGACTTCAACATTTGAAAGATTAGTGCGCCAAATTGAAATGTGTCGACTCAAAGATCTTGCATAACATTTGATCAGAGGGAGTGTACAAGGGAAGGTGCACTCTTTTTCCTTCACTAGAGTTTTTCTCACTGAGTTTTTCTTTAATAAGGTTTTAATGAGGCATATCCCTTGTACAATAGATATTTAAGGGGGAGTGTTATAAATCTATTTAATTAGGGAATATCCATTTTAGTCTCCTGGATACTCTTGACGCTTTAATTTAGAATTTCTACATTTGTATATCTATAAATAGGACATTTATTCCTTAATGATTGATGATGACATTTCTTCTCTAATTTCTATTATTTTATAACATCTTATTAGTTTAATAATTATGATTAATAAAATGTTTATTTTTATATTTTAAAATAAAATATAAAACTTCAAATTAGAATTTAAAAAAAAAAAAATTAAAAATCTTTATACTTTTTGTTAATGAAATAAAATAAAAATATTTTTTACTGCAAGTTTTACTTTATTAAAATAAACTAAATTAATTTTTTATTACTAAATTTGAGACATTAATTTTTAATTAATATTTTTTTTTTTGAAAATTTGAAGTTTTTTTACCAACTGAGTTATGTCTTGTTAACAATTTGTAATTATTTTTAATAATAAACTAATACTTTTTAATGAACATATATTATTTGTTATTGAGGAATTTAGTCCCTAAATTTTTGATCACTCGTGTATTTGACCCATTTTTTCATTTTTTATATAGTGAGTCCACAATGCATAATAAATTAGTGCATTTGGTCTATTCTTTCATAAAATTTTACTTGTCCAAACAACAGATTTTGCAAAAAAATGAAGCATATACACCAGCTTATTGTACATTAAAGACTTACTATATAAAAACAAAAAAATAGATAAACTATACCAAAATTATGAATATTATAAACTCTATTCACCAATTTTCCTTATTTAAAAGGATAAATCGCCAATTTAGTCCCTTAAATTTATGTTTTAATCTGTTATGGTCCCTCGTATTTATTTTTGTCCAAAGTAGTCTCTTAAGAATTTTGGAATTAATCAAAGTGGTCCTTTGACCGTTAACATCTAAATATTCCATTAACTTTACTTGTTTGTGCCTTTTTTAGAGAGTATTTTTGTACTTTTGTTCAAAATTAAAGAGAGTTTAGGATATCACGCGCAAGGAGAGTTAACGAAATATTTAGATGTTAACGGTCAAAGAACCACTTTGATCAATTTAAAAAAATTTAAGGGACTATTTTGGAAAAAAATAAATATGAGGGACCATAACAGATCAAAACATAAACTTAAGGGATTACTTTGGACAAAAATAAACATAAAGGACCATAACAAATCAAAAGATAAACTTAAGAGACTAAATTAACGATTTATCCTATTTAAAACTATAAAAAATTACATTTTTATAAATATTTTATTGATAATCATTTTTAAATAATTAATGGAATTAAAGATGGAGCGTTAATTTTGATAGAATTAATTAATTAATAGGGATTTTTTTTTTTTTTTTTTTTTGACGCACGTTTTAGTGATCTTGAACTATTTTCTTATTTAAAAAAATCATGAGATCCAATTTTATATAAATGCACTAAATTGATATATATATATATATATATATATATATATTTGGTTTTCTTTTTTGATGATTTCAACTTATTATATATTAAATCATAAACGTGATTATGTTAGATAAGAGTAAGTGTGAATGTCAATTAAAGCCACAACTTTTCATTAAATTATAGCTCTTCACTAAAAATACAGTTTTTCATGGGTTATAACTCTTCACTATAGCTCATATCCTTTCAGTTTACGTCCTTTCACGAAGGGTGAAAGGTTGTCTGATAGGGTGTATGCTTTATGAAAGGTTCCCTACGAGTCTATAAATAGGAAGTCATTCAATGATTTCAAAAATATCATAAATTGTCTAGTCTGATATAGTTTACATATAAGCCTATTTAGGTTTCCTAAATTATTTTAGTACTCTAATAGAATTGGTTCGTTGGACTTGCTGTTGTGCTTCACCAGTAAGTGAAAATCGTTTTACCCTAGGAGGCATATGTTCGAAAAATCTTAAGTACCGAGAAGAGGGACAAAATATGTCTTAAGGGAATAGTATTATATACTAGACTTGATTTCGTTTATTTCTTTATTTATTATGTCTCCTCCAAGTAAGTTATCGATTATTTGCTATGTCTAATATTTTGTTTTATTTTATAATAGTCATAATTGAAGTTGGCGTCATAAGTTTTTGTGTTTTAATTATGTTGCATTATACAATTCCAGACTGATATATATATATATATATATATATATATATATTTAATTATCTAAGTATATTGTAACAGTTATCTTTATCTATATCTTAATATTAAATCTTGAATGATCCGCTATTCAAATTTTAAATTTGTTGTCCAGATTTGTTTTTAGGATTTATAAATTATTGTGTTATATATATATATATATATATTTGTAGCGTGTATATATATATTATTTGTGATTAATATTTTCATATTAATAATATTAATTAAAATAATTAATATAGTATTATGATCTATATATATTCTCTAACAGACAATTATCAAATAACTTAAATAATCTTATTTATATAGATACATATTATACATTGATAGTCATTTAGCTGAAAAAAATTACTAATTATTACATTAATTTTATTTATAAATTGGTAAAAAAAAAAATATTTATTTTTTTTACGTGATTGGAATAAAATGAAGAAAAAAAAAAGAAATTAATTATTTTTTCCTTTTTTTTTTTTTATTTTTTACTGTTAGTCACTATTTTATTTGATAATAATCATTAGCTTAAATAAGGAGTAATTGGTTGGATAGTAATAATTTTATTTATATTTAAGAAAAGTGAGCAAAATTTAATTTTTCTTTTATATTATAATTATTTGTTACATATTTTAGATAAAAAATTAAAATTATTATACGATTATTAATCAAACAAATATTCTATTTTGACACGGGATTTAATACTATTTAAACATATTTATATATTTATGGTAAAAAATAAAAATAAGTTTTTCATTATAAAACCGTCCAAATACAAAAAAAAAAAAAAAAAAAAAAAAAAGAGGGGGCCAAAGAAAACTGTATTAAATAGAACAGACAAAAGTTGGCGTTGATTTTAAGCAACCAAAACAGATGTCAACAAATTGTATCGTCGATATAAATTAGGTTATCGTTTTCAATTTTCAGAGCAGTTTTTATTCGACGGAACATTGGACGACAGTCGGGAGCGGAAGAAGGGTAAAAAAATGTCTCAGGCTGCTGAAGAAGATAAGAAGCCCAGTGGGGATCAGTCCGCTCACATCAATCTCAAAGTGAAAGGCCAGGTTTTCTCCATGTGTCTCTCTCTCTTCTGATTTATATGGATTTTTTTTTTTTTTAGTTTCTCGGGGGTTTAAATTTTGGGTTTTGTACGAGTGGAGGGTTTGGCTAGAAGGTTTAGCTTTGTGGGGGGGGGGGGGGCG
>JAXGGT010000144.1:382402-398367 GCA_035583425.1 Marsdenia floribunda | reverse complement strand
GGTTTAGATTTAACCCCCCCCCCCCCCCCTTTCCTTTTTGCATTTAAGACTGATTTATCTATAATGGGTTTGGAGGCTTTCTTGATATCTGTTTTTTTTTTTTTTTTTTTTGGGTAAATCAGTGGGGAAATTCCGCTATGTCGAGTTTTTCCTTTCTTGAATTGTTGTTGTAAATGGAAAGAAACCTAATTGCTTGTGCTTTTTGTCCTGGTTTTGTTATTTTAGCCTGTTCTGCGTGATCTTTGCACTATCATTAGAGTAACATAAAAGATCTGCCCTTTTTAATATATATATATATATTTTCCCTTTCTTGGAATTTTAAGGGTGCGTGATGAAAAAGAGTGGGGAAGGGATACATAGGTATTGTGTAGTTATAGCTGCTGACACAGTTCAACATTACTTAGTGAATTAGGCTTCATTAGGACAGCCTTAGTTTGACCATTAAATGTCGTTGGGACAAGAACTCTACTAAAATTTCATTAAATTTCCCCTCTAATTTTAAATAGAGATGAATAGTAATCATTTTACATTTTCACAAAGCAAATCTCTACCTCGTATCTGTTTTCCATTTTTTTTAATCTATAATCATTATTCCACCAACCAAACCAACCTATCTTATCTAACCCAACTCACAACACTTTTAATAAATTGTTAAACTGTAATAGAATTAGAATGTTTGAAATTTAAGTAATGCTAAAGTTAAATGGTATCTTGTCAAACATTCTAATTCTATAACTTTTTTCCTCATATTTACTACGATTATTTTTCTCTAACAAAATGCTTGCCCAACTGCATATCTCGCTCGATTCCTTCATTTAGAACGGAAACTGGCTCTAGAGGAGGAGCTGATCCGATGGATGAAGATAGCGATCAATCGTTAGAACTCCCTGCAATCGGTTCTGGCTTTCTTCTGAAAGCATGAGAAAGGATTCATATAGTTGTATCAAGGGATGAATAATTATTATGGATAACATTGTTTTGATGTAAGTGGAAGAATTGGAGAGATAGAGAATAATACACATGGTTGCAAATTTGTTCATTCTACTTTGATGAGTTTAATGATTGTTTTAACATGAAGATCAATGACAAGTCTGCAGATGATTGTTGATTTTCCCAAGAATAACGATATGTCATTATTATTCATAATCATATTTTCACATGTATGTTTGCAGTGGAAACTAATTCATTTAGTTTGTGTGCCTCTCTGTGTGTGGGCATGTTTGTGACAGAGAAATAGAGTCATGTAAGCTAGTGAATACATACGCGCAGAGTACCAAAAGCTAATCAATTCTTTTGTTTAAATCTTATCATGGTGGCAAGTACTTCGGAAAGTGATCAATATGGATGTCAAAATGTGGACTCTGTAATATAGGCTTACAATACCTATCTTAAGTTTTACTTTTCAAATGAAAAAAAAAAAAAAAAAAGCAACTGCCAAAGCAACTGCCACTTCCCAGTTCTCTAAAATAGGTAAGGTTTCCATTCACGGTACCTGGACCATTTTGAACTACTTACGATTCAAGAACCAGCCCAGTTTCCCTTTATGATAACAATCCACAGCTAAATTTGCAAATTGTACTCTAATTCCTGTTTGTATGTCTTGCAATGGAAGCCAACAAACTGGAAATTTGCAATGTGCAATTTCTGTTTGTTCTCATATATTATTCTTTTTCTTTCTAATTCTAAGTGTGAACGTTTATGAAGATTATGGGGATACTTTTGCCCCTCCTTTTAGTTTGACATGATATTTCACCCTATTAAGCTTGTTTTTCGCAATATGGTCTTTACGAGGGGGGTATCATGTGACCTGTGTGTGACAATTTAAAACATAACATAAACTTTTGGGGCGTCTAAATTAGCTTTTATCTGTGCTCTATGTTCTCTTGTGGTAGAGAACAGAGATATAGGTGCCTTATTTCTAAATATGGAACTTCTTTTACCTAGCACATTAATCAGTTTGAAAATATTATTCTAATAGTACATCATTTCTATTGATTGACCAACAACTGATTGATGTACATACAGGATGGGAATGAAGTTTTTTTCAGGATTAAAAGAAGTACTCAACTAAAGAAGCTTATGAATGCATATTGTGACCGCCAGTCAGTGGATATGAATTCAATCGCTTTCTTGTTTGATGGGCGCCGTCTGCGAGGAGAACAGACTCCAGATGAGGTAACTTCCATCCCATACAGTGCTAGGATACACACAACTGCATTTAGGTTGTACCTGATACATATGTATATATTTTGTGTGTGTGTCCTACAGCTTGAGATGGAAGATGGTGATGAGATTGATGCAATGCTGCACCAAACTGGAGGGTCAAAGATTTGAGAATACTTAGCATTGTTCATCTGAACAAGCACCTTCTGGTATAAACTTCAACAAAATGTAATCATGCAACACTAGGATCTCTTAGGTGTGATGAACATTGCGATGATGTGTGCCTGACTTGCTTTTTCAAGTAGTGGACATGAAACTTAGCGTAGCTCTTATAATATTGTGACTCACAACTTATGTTATATTTTCATATTTTCATTCTGGGCGTACTCTCACTCCCCCCTCTCTCTCCCTCTTCTCTGTCAAGTGTAGACTTTTCTTAATTACTTTCCTTTAGTGTATGCTATGGCCCATGGACTTAGTAATGAAACATAGGCACTGCACTTAAAAGGAAGGAATTCAATGCTGGATACATTCTAAGTGTGAGCAGTGGTCAGACAGATTGCAGAACTATCCAATGGTTAGATAATAATCATGAGTGTAAAGAGACGTCGATTATAGGAAAGTAAATGTGAATCAAAGTCCCTTTGTTTTGATGAATGGGTTCAAATCTTTTTGTCCAACTGGTTTCTGGTGCGCAGATTTAGGCCCCCAATTTGTAAGTAACTCCCTTGTCTCCTGGAAAGGATTAGAAGAACCCTAGTATCAAGAATCACAAGGGATTCACGGGTTGCAAGCTGAATTAATTAGCTGGGCAATTTATTCTAATCTGTGTCACTCCCAGTTGCAGGGTTTAGGAGATTTGAGAATTTCCTTAAGTATTTTTCCCCGTTGTTTCTTCTCAAGTAGTGTAGAAGAAGAAGAAGAAGCTTTAATGGTCCTAAGTTGAAGAAGTCAGTTGTGGGTGGTTTGCCTCCCTGCTCATGAATGAGTTCGAGTTAAATTTATTTATTTATTTATAAATGAAAATAATTTTTTTCCTTCTATAATTATATTTATATTTTCAAATTTAATTTTATATTTTTAATTTTACGTTTTGAAAATATTTTGAATATTATAACTTTTGTAATATACGACCACACAATATTTAATTTAAAGTAAAAGGTTCAAAATAATTTTATGTTGTATTTTTGAAGTTATTATTATTATTATGTAAATTCTTCCTCGATTAGTCATCAATCCTTGAATATATTTATTTATTAAACTTATAATTTTAAAAATATGAAATTAGTCCTTGAATATGTAATATTAGTTTTACCTTCTAAAATTTGTTTCCGAATTTTCTTTCTTCTTTTAAAATAATTTTTGATAATACCGTAATTTTGAAATTCCCTCCCCCACCCCCCAAACTTCTTCTAAATTTTATTAAAACTTTCTTTTGTTCTTTTTTATACCACTTTGATTTTATATATGGAAAATGTGTAATTTGTAATGAAAGATTAAAGCATTTTTTTATATTTTTTATTATTATATATAAAAAATAAATTAGTTGTGAAATATTTAATAAAAAAATTATTTTAATTTCTTAAATTGAAAAGTGTAATCATAATTTTTTAAAAAATAATAAGAAAAATTTGTGGATTTAGTCTTCAAATTTGATTAATTCTTTTTTATTTGATAAAAATTTTTAATGTATAACAAATAGATATATTTGATTTTTCTCAACACAAAATTGATTTGTTTAAATAAAAAATTTTGTGAAAAAAAATTAAAAAATTTATTAAAAAAAAAAAAACATAAAAATTAGCAATTTTTCAAAAATTAAATTGATACTTTTTTAAAATTTAAGAACTCGGTTAAAATTTCTAGAGAAATTTTTTTTTTTGGGGGGTAAGGGGATTAATTTGCATTTCACTAATATTATTATTTCACAACAAGTAGCCAATGAAATCCCATAATTTATTGAAATCGCCAAATTAGCAGAGCGGAAAAAGATTTCCCAAAACCAAAAGCGAATACTCCTCTTTTCGTCTTTCCCTCCATTCTCCACCAAAAGTCCAAAAACGCAGAAACTCTCGGCTCTCACTCCGCAGACCACCAAAACCGGCCGTTCAATTCAAGTGATGAGCAAGCGAGAGGTAAATTTCTTCCCCTGCGTTTCGCTTTTCCTTCCGTTGTTGATCTTCCTGCTTCTTCTCCATTAACCCTACGTAGCAAAGTTATAGACTTTGCATACTCTGTCGTGCGAGAGTTTTTAAGCGGGTTTTGCTGGGTTTTTCTTTTTTTATCTTGCTGGTAAAAAGTGTCATTGTACTTCACTTATGATTTCGTGCTTTTGTTTATGTAATTGTAAGTTTATATGCATCTCTCTCTTTATTTTTGTTTTTTCTTTTACCGGTTTACTGTTTTGGAATGGAACTTCGCATGTTTGGAGTTTTAATGGAATATGATTACTTATTGGTTGGCCTTGCATTGGTTTCCTGACGTCCATTTCTCAGAATATGTCATCCCATTTTTCATGGTTTGGTAAGTAATTCTTGATATATATAAATATTCAATATATGCCGTGGGTTTGTTACCTTTTCCGTAAATCATGCGGATAATAATTAATTGTTTCCCGAGAAATATTCTCGGCAAAGATCTAGGATTTGGCTTTTGATTTCAGTACATTGTTATTCTATCTCCGTGACATTGTCTTCTCTGTTATTGTTTATGAACGAGGGGGACATTTAAAGTCACGTTTCGTAAGAGTTCCATGTTGTTTTCTTTTAGTGAAATGAAACTAATGTAGAATAAGGTTTAAAAGAAAAATGTAATTTTGGTGCAAATCGCTTTTGTAAAATGAATCAGAAAAACTAGAACTTTAGCCGATCATGAAAACTAGAAAACGTGTCTTCCAAAATGTATATAGTAGACTTTAATCGCTATCTGATAATCAATTTTATCCTTTTATGTATAAATGAGATTTTTGTTATTGTCTTATGTTTAGTTTCTTTAAGGTTTTACTTTTGATTTATAAATTGAATTATATATATATATCTTTTAGTAACAGTTTGCCTTTTAATTTTTGTAACGTGAATTTTAGTTTATGATTTTTAATTTTACATACAAATTTACCTTGACTTATTTAATTTCAGTATGTATTCCATTGAGTGGTTTTATATTTGACTTATAAATTGAATCTTGACACATTTGTGTCTATATAACTAATATAAAGATATACATTTTAATTTATATGGTGGACTTATTTATTTATGAAAAATTTCACTCTTACCCACAAAATAAAATTTTAATTGCTAGATAGATTCAAGTCAATGGTCAAATTTATTTTGGGGTTTTATATTGTGATCCATAAGCATATCGTGAGTTAGGATATCATAATATGCTTATTTGAATTGTAAATGTAAAATGCTAATGGAAAATATTTCCCATTAACATTTGATGGAAGAACAAAATGGATCACACCAAAAATCATTAAAGGTTCTGAAAAGTCAAAAGGAAAAAAATGAAAAATTGTTGTATTGGACTAAGACATCAAACTTAAAGATTGGTGACTTAAGGGTGTATTTGGATTGCAACTCAAAATGAATATATATATATATATATATATATATATATATTATTTTGAGTAAAATTCAAAATAATAAATGTTAAGTAACATTTTCTAAAGTTGAGTATTTATTTGGATAAGATTTTATTTTAAGAATAATAAGTAGAGTAGGTGCATAATGATAGTTTTATTATTGGAGTGATGTTGGATTAGAAAGCTTATATAATGGGGGCTTCAACACCTATGTAGACTATGCTTTTACGTTTTTTTTCCCCCCTAAAAAAAAAAAAATTATTTTTAGTTGTCCCAACAGCCTTATTATTATTTTATAATTCCAGCCTAACTAAGGACAAATTTCGTTTTGAAATAAGTATAACCTTTTTTCTAAATAAAAGCGAATCCAACTACAGGCTTATCTTTCTTAACTAAAAGTTTTGTAACCATAGGAAACTAAATTAGCCTCTTTCCTGATTCTTGAAAAATTCTGATAATTTAACTTATCATAATTTCTCTATGTTATTAATTACTTTTAAATGATGGAATTTGTCAATGGACAGATTAGTAGTATCAATTTTATGGCATTTGTTCTTTTCTGCAGAATCTTGCTCCTGTAAAAAATATATAAGATTCAGGGAGGTTTGTCAATTTTTGTGACTTGTTCTGACTTTGATAGTGATGCATCTTTTTTCTTCTATGAAAAAGCTGTAGGTTCTAAATCAAAATGGAAGAGGCAAGTCAGAGAGATGGCAGTTCTCAGCCTCTGCCTCCACAGGGTCTAGTGGATCCTCTCAATGTGAATCCTGAGCATGGCGACAGATGTAAACATACTATAATTAATAGGCCAGGGTTTGGAGCATCTGGACAGCGGATCTCTCTGCTGACAAATTACTTTAAAGTTTCTATCAAGCTTCCAGATAAAATATTTTACCAATATAGTGTATGTAAATATCCATGGTAATCTTTGCTTACATCTTATGCAAGTTGTTCCTACTGTATGTAATTGATTTTATGGCTAATTCATGCAGGTTTCTGTCTGTTCAGAGGAGATGAAAGCTGCTGAGAGCAAGGCAACTCGAAGAAAAGTGGTAGATAAGCTTTACCAGACTTATTCATCTGAGCTAGCTGGAAAGAGTTTTGCATATGATGGGGAAAAATTCCTGTATACTGTGGAGCTGCTGCCTCAGAACAACTTAGAGTTCATCGTTGTTCTTGAGGAGTCCATCATGGAACAGTCAGTAATTCTTTAGTTGTATTCCTTTTTCCATTTCAATGTTATATTTTGCATGAGATTTTCATATTCGCCTTCTGCCTTGTTTGAAATATATATTTTTTTTTTCTTCAAGTGAAAATGCTTATGAAAATGGTAGACCTTGTGAGTCTGGTAAGAGAATAAAACGCTTTCTAAAATCGAAAACCTTCAATGTGGCAATAAGTTATGCTGCAATGATACCCTTGAGGTCTATTTCTCTTGCCCTTCAAAGAAATGATCCAGAACATGTTCAAGATGCATTGAGTGTGCTCAATGTTATACTGAGGCAACAAGCTGCTAACAGGTGTGTAAGATATTTCCACTGTTTGATAATTCAAATATTTCTTTGCTTGATGCTATGTAATCGTGGATCTTGGATGCAGAGGGTGCCTTTTAGTCCGACAGTCATTTTTTCATGATGATTCAAGGTATTTTACTGACATTGGTGGTGGGGTTACTAGCTGCCGGGGAATCCACTCAAGCTTTCATCCTACCCTTGGAGGCTTGTCTCTGAATATGGGTATAGTTGAATACTATAGTTTATATACAATTCCTGTTTCTCACAAAAACTTAACCTCGTTTCTGCTTAAATTCTTTGCTGCAGACGTATCTACAACAATGATACTGACACCTGGACCTGTGATTGACTTTCTACTAGCAAACCAGAATGCAAAGGAACCTTGCTACATTGACTGGGACTGGGTAGATAACTATTGCTTATGTATACTAGTGTATCTCATCCTCATGTTTCCTAAACTTTAAGTTACACCATCAGGCCAAGAAGATGTTGAAAAACATGAGGGTGAAGGCTAGGCACAGCAATATGGAGTTTAAGATCATAGGCTTGAGTGAGAAACCCTGCAGTCAGCAATTGTAAGAGAAGTTGACTTTCACTCCCCCACTTTTAATTGGTAAGGAACTAAATGGTTTTTAATTTTCTCCTGTAGTTTCTCAATGAAAGCAAAAACTGCGAGTGGTGCACTTGAGGGAGGGGAGGCTGTGGAGGTCACAGTTTATGAGTATTTTACAAAATATAGAAATATAGAGCTTTCATATTCTGCTTACATGCCATGTCTTGATGTTGGGAAGCCGAAACGTCCAATCTATCTACCACTAGAGGTTTGTGGTTTTCTTTAACTTGGTAATTTTGCATTTGTTTCCATTTTTCAGATTAACTCATTGCAGAATATTTGATAAAAAAATTATTTTAGTTGTGCTCTCTTGTTTCTCTTCAACGATACACCAAGTCTTTGTCCTCTATGCAAAGAGCATCTTTAGTTGAAAAGTCAAGGCAGAAGCCTCAAGAGAAAATTCGAGTTATATCCGATGTAAGTAATTACAATCTTTCCATGATTTGTTCTCTAATTAATTAAATTGTTGTTTTACTCTTTCCTTGCCAAGTGACAGGCTTTGAAAAATTGTCATTTCGATGATGATCCTCTCCTAGCTGCTTGTGGTATCTCTATTGAAAAGCAACTTAGTCATGTTGATGGTCGAGTACTAGAAGCACCAAAGGTGAATTTTATTGGCTTTAAGTATATAGCCACTTTGACTTCACAAATATTTCACATTTCTCACTGCTACAGAATTTTCAATTGGCAGTTGAAAGTTGGTAGGGGTGAAGATTGCATAACTCGTAATGGGCGTTGGAATTTCAACAACAAGGTATCCTTGTTCCCAATATCATGCTGAAGCAAACCTATCATACAAGGCTCCATTTTATTTCAGAATGACATGCTTTCTTGGCCTTGGCTCTGTCAGCAGAGTTGCAGTGTTCTTATATTAAATCATCCTCTCCAACTTTCCAAGTTGGTAACTTAAAAAATGTGAATAGTTAGTATGGAGATAAGAACGATGGAATTTTCGTTAGCTCTATCAGCATAGTAGCAGGTTTATATGTTAACTTATTATTACAATGTTTCTTACTAGCCAAGTTGGCTACGTTAAAATGTCTATATGAAGTCAAATAGATAGGATGGATGACTGTGGTTTGTAAATCATTTTGGTTATATGCTAAATGTTATGCTTCATAAGACCAGTGACATGTATTCTCTGGTTTGATACTGACCATTTTTGTTTTGTTCTTAAAGCAACTGCTATATCCTACCAGGATAGAACGCTGGGCGGTTGTTAATTTCTCTGCACGGTGTGACACGAGTCATCTTTCAAGAGAGCTTATAAATTGTGGAAGGAACAAGGGCATTGTATGTTAAACAGCATTTTTGGATTCAACCTATATAGGTCCTTTTACATGTCCTCTGAAACTTTGGTTTCTATTCATTTCAGCATATTGAGCGCCCACATACACTAATAGAGGAAGATACACAGCACAGAAGAGCTAGCCCTGTAATACGAGTCGAGAAGATGTTTGAGCAGATTATGTCCAAGCTTCCTGGTGCTCCTCAGTTTCTCCTCTGTGTGTTGCCAGAGAAGAAAAATTGTGAAATATATGGTATTGAAACCCTGCACTTGTATTTTCTGGCTGATAATATACTGGGTACTAACTAAGTTCCCTCACTAACATAAAAGGTCCTTGGAAGAAAAAGAATTTGAGTGATCTTGGCATTGTCACTCAATGCATTTCCCCTTCCAAGATCAGTGATCAATACCTTACAAATGTGCTCCTTAAAATAAATTCTAAGGTAATTAAAGATGAAAAACTCCAGAGATCACTTTATGATTCATTCCATACATAACTGTGATACTTTTCGGTCTTTTTTATAGCTTGGAGGGATCAATTCATTGTTGGCTATAGAGTACTCTTTGTCTGTGCCCCTTATCAAGGATACTCCAACTATGATCTTGGGGATGGATGTCTCTCATGGATCTCTCGGCAGATCGGATGTTCCATCCATTGCTGCTGTAACTCTATGCTCAGATCCCCTTTTTCACTGGAAATCTTCTGTCATTTTCATCATGCTTAACATTTAATTTTTCCCTTGCTAACATGTGGTTTTTTAGGTTGTTGGGTCTGGATCATGGCCACTGATATCAAGGTACAGGGCAGCTGTTCGCACACAATCTCCAAAGGTGGAAATGATTGAATCTTTATATAAGCCTCTAGCAAATGGAGAGGATGGTGGCATCATGAGGCAAGTAGTAGGAGATAATTTCTCTGTCTAATGATGTATATAAACCCACTAAAAAGCTGACACACAAACCCCTTTCTCGATTGTACTAGGCTACAGAGGTTAAACTAGGAAGTAAATAGATATTAGATTGCAGGAAATTCCAGAATCGAATAGTGTTTTCATCTGAACATTTATCTTAGTGGTACAAGAGATAGATATCCAGTTTAACATCAAGCTGAGAGCTCTCTTTTCCTCTATGCCCTTCCTATTCTTTGTCCTTCCCATCCCCTTCTAGATTATGTTAAGTTTTTTTAAGGAGTTTGTAGTATTTTCTCATGAACAAGCTAAATTCAAGTATAATAAGATACGAAGGCAGTAAAATACAGAAAAAAGTGAAAGAGTTCTTCACAATAAGAGAGTGAGATAAACTCTAGGCGGCACTCCTTGAATTTTATGGGTTGCACAGATACGTTGCACAATCATGATGATAATAAGCATTTTGTAAACCATTTCTTGTATAAAATAGGCATAAATAATGATTAGATACTTTATTTATAAACTCAGGCAAACTCTTAAACTAATTTGGACTAAGACACTAAGAATTTACTTAAAATAGGAAGATTACAAAAAAGATGTCCATTAACCTCTTAAAGACTCATAAACTAAACTAAAATTGAATGTCCCAACTGATGACTGCCGCATTTCCAAGATAAAAGCAGTTTTTATCTTGAGCTGTTTTTTGCATCAGTATGACAATCAAGAGAATTCTTATGAGCCATCAAGGTGCTGAATGAATGTTATTGGGAATTCTTTTGCAGGGAACTTCTTATGGATTTCTATGACACAAGTAAAGGGCGTAAGCCAACACAGATAATTATTTTCAGGTATCCTTATATTAGACAGCTATCTTGAGTGGCTATATAATTTTACATATGCATTTGTGCATTTACAGGTGACTCCTTATAGTTTACATTTCTTAGTGCTTTTTATGCATGGAGGATTTTCTGTGGGTTCCATTGAAGTTAGTTTTACTATACTATTCAATATTTATGGCTATGTGAGACAACATGTGAAGATACTGTTTTACACTGTCTCTCATATTTTTCGTTTCTTTTTTTTTTTTTTTTCTCTCTTTTGCTTACATATAATTGTATGCTTAGTTTGAAAAGATATGAAGGTTTTATTGGCCAATATGCTTGAAATGGGCGCGAATGCTGTTGTTTTATCTCTAACTTGCATAGAGGAAAATTCCCTTATTTTGTTCTTGAGATATTTAAATTTTGCCAAAAAGAGTCCCTAATATATTGTTTTGGCTTTTAGTTCCTCAACAAATAAATATGTGCAATAGCATACCAATTTATGTAACTAGTTTTTGAGGGATAAACCATCAAATCGCATTTCCCACCAAAGTTTGTTCAATTTTGATAACTTGTTAAGTTTGTTTACTCTCTTTCTTGGAGAAAATTTGTGGCTCCCTTCCGCCAAAGAATTTTTGAATCCTAGGTTGAGCTTCCGTGTGTAAATTGGAATGCAATTTTTTGCCGGAGTTATCAGAAAATTGTGAAGGAATGTGTTTTTTTTTTTATTTAGTTTATTACAGATTTTATTAGTGAAAATAGCATTTAGGACTTCCATGGATTTTGACTACTTTAGGGACCAAATAAAATATAAACAAACTCAAACTTAGAAAAAGTTCACATGATCTGACAATTTTGCCTTGAAAAGTTGTTGGATGGCACCAGAAGATCTAATTTTTACCATTTCTAACAACCATAGCAAGGACCAAATCAGCAGTTCTCCCAGCCTTTTATTTTCTAATAAAATATTTTTTCAGTCTAGATATTGGTTATTATCGCTCCTACTACGTTAATGATGCTTCCTCCGTGTATCTCACCCTTTTTCTTTTCCTTTCACTTTTGGAGAATTGTCTACTTCTTTTACTTGTCATCTTAGGTAATCAACATTAGTATTTATTGCATTTTTTCCTTGTACCCATTGTAATTAAAAGCTTTGCAGCTACTAATTATTTAATCATTATCAGGGAATGACATTTCAAAAGGATGTTTTGATCTTTCTATATTAATTTTAAGTTCTTTAAAGGTGAGAAGTTTAAAGGGGAAAAAAAAAAAAAGAAAAACAGAAGATTGATTAAGGAAGATTACTATATTTAAGGAGTCTGAGGAGAGTTATATAAATGCACTCATGGATTGGTTTACTATTATAATAAAGAGTGCACTGCATAACATATTTGAAAGTCAGCAGCTGTTGAATTTTCTTGTAAATATTGGTATCAAGTTTTAGTAGGGCATTCAATTTTGGATTGTCGGAGTGTACACTTAAGCAGTTTAGAACAATTTGCATAATGAGATGTCCAGTGTTCTTATGGTGGTTAGAGTGGTAATGTGAGAAAAGGGAGTTAGAAAGGTTATGGAGCTGCATCACTTTATGGCTTACAAACCGAAGATTCTGCCCTTGAAAATGGATTGTGGAATGTAACACAAATGCTTTGTAAATCTGAATCACAGTATATGATGCTAACATCCTTCTACTGCATTTGACTTCTTCTTTAAGGGCATGGATTTGTATAGAACATTTGGTCAAAAATTAGCTTCTGACATTCTTGTAGTTGTTATCAAACTCGGTCACATTGTGATCTTCATTTCCATGATATGTATCTGTACATATATGTAGTTTCGTTTTCCCATCCCCCCTTTTCGCTGGGTCTACATGTACATAGTTAACTTTGGTCTTATTTAATCTTTTCGTTGTTCTCAGGGATGGAGTTAGTGAATCTCAATTTCCGCAGGTTTTAAATATTGAGCTTGATCAAATGATAAAGGTATTTTCTGTGCAGAAGTTTTTGAAATGTGATATATTTCTTTGAAAAAAATTATGTAATCTTATCGTGTTGTTAAGAGAATACCCCTTTCTATCAACTTTAGCGTTTAGAGTAGGTTGCAATTTGATTCTAATGTAACATGGTATTAGAGCCATGTTTGAATCCCTGCTATTGGCCTCATTTGTAAGTTTTTAGAGCAGGAGACAATTTAACACTTGTAAACTTAATAGTTTATCTTTGGCATCATCAAGTATTCTGGATGACTATACCCATTTCAATTCTGATGCATCGTCTTTGACACTCAGCTAGCATTCGGTTTTGATAATCATTTCTTCTGAAAACATGAGATTTAGATGATCAGCAAACATTAACCCTTACCATTACTACTCAGAGGTTCTAAAATTGCTGCAGGCTTATGAGCATCTTGGTGAAGATAAATTTCCCAAGTTCACTGTGATCATAGCTCAAAAAAATCATCACACAAAATTATTTCAATCTAGTGGTCCTGAAAATGTTCCATCAGGTGTGTCATTTTCTGGTGGTATGCTTTCGTTGTTTCTGCAATGTTGCTTATGCTTTCTTTTTATTAGTGTGCTTAGTCTCTCTCAAACTGATTCTGTCTCTCCCCCTCCAGGTACTGTTGTTGACAGAGAAATTGTGCACCCAAGAAACTATGACTTTTACATTTGCACACATGCAGGGATGATAGTAAGTTTCTTACTCTTATTATCCCTGCCTCTTTTGAACTCATCTCACCGATGCTGCCGTAAATCATTTCTCCTTGTCATTCTAGTACTTCCAATTTTGTTTAGAGAACTACTGACCACTGAATATGGATGCTAATTGTTGGACATGTCTGCAACTGATGATTTCTAGTCCTTTTCTTTCTCAACCTATCTCTCTCACACTTTCTCCCAAACCCGACCCTCATCCCCTCCCCCAGGGAAAAAGAAAGCTGCTGTATGACAAACTAGCATCGTGTTTAAAATCAAGGGTGATAAGTTTTCAGCATAACCATTGAGAACATTTATTTTTTCTTTCTAATTTATGCTTTCATTATCAGGGAACTTCTCGACCTGCCCATTATCATGTCTTGATTGATGAAATTGGTTTCTCTCCTGATGACCTACAGAATCTCATCCATTCTCTGTCATATGTGTAAGCTTTATCACTGCCAGCTACTTTGTTAATTGAAGCTTATTTTGTGAAACTGATTTACATTTTTGTTGTTGGGGTGTTTAGGTATCAGAGAAGTACTACAGCTATCTCAATTGGTATAGTTCAGTTGCCCTTCCTAAATTCCTGCATTAATCTGAAATACAAGGACCAACTATTAGAAAACTGTTTGTTGTTTTTTAAAACCAAAAATAAGGATAAAAAAGTGGAAGAGAACCCCAGTTTTTTATGCCTTACTATCTGACCCTTCTATATCCTTTGCAGTGGCACCTGTTCATTATGCACACCTTGCTGCTCAGCAAATGGGGCAGTTTGTAAAATTTGAGGATTTATCTGAAACATCATCAGGGCATAGTGTTTCTGTTCCTGAGCTCCCCAGACTGCATAAAGATGTTGCTGGATCCATGTTCTTTTGCTGAAGTGAGATGATGCTGATTGGACCTGTAAATACTCGGTAATTAGGCGTAGGGGATGGATAGAAGTCACACTAAAGAATTTTTGGCAAACTTGGATTCACTTAAATATATCAGTATGTATATGTGCATATATATACATATGTGTGTATATATATTATTGTCTGAATTCTGATGTTTTCTAGGTCTAGTATGCAGAGTATTCTATACCTTTCTCCTCAGCTTGGAAGTTGGAAATATCAATTTAGATATTCATTTTGACCACTGCAGTAGAGCAGGTTTTTAAATGACTAAGCTGAGAAAATTTTCAGGCGTCTTTTGGTGGATATCTGTCAACTAGTAAAAGATATCTAGTAAGAAATTATCACTTAGTCCTGTCCTTACTGATGTGCTTTATCATTTATGAAGGTATAATAACTGCATTCAAAAAATCTATGTTATATATTTATTCATATCAATAGCATTTGTTTTGCATATTGGCAAGTAGTTTTGTGCTATTGGATGCATTTTTTACGTGTAATTTGAAATCTCACTATTGCAAATTGTCACCAGTTTTTCAGACTACTAAAAACACCATTCTGAAACTATATCAGTTGTTAAATCTTGTGCGTCTATTATTGATTGAATGTTGTAGGCAAGTTAACTCTCAAGATTATTGCAATACACGGTTATTCTTGACATGAGTCGAATTCAAATCGTTCACTTGACAAGTTAAATAGAAGTATTTGAATGAGAGGAGCCGCCACTAGACTATTACCTTTATACCAAACTATTAGGATGTTGTCAAAATGCATAGCTTTATAAAGTATCAAATCCGTGTTCATAATGAGCATAAAATGTGGGCTGCATTAGACAATCCAAATGGCATGGCATGATTAGCCATTCATTATAAACCACTCATCACCATACCTAACTCGAATCCGATAATACCCACTCTTCAAGTCTAATTTAATGAATATAACAACTCTACTCAATTGATCAAGCAAATCAGCTCGTCCGGGCGATACGAACTAGAGCTATAGCTTCAATTGATACAATATTCTTACAATTTTCAACATTAATAATAAAACCAGCCTACCTTTAGAAAAATTATACAAGTTGATTAAAAGATATTGTTCTTCAACTATTCAATATTAATTGTCTGAGATCTATGTTGTCGTACTATACCACCTTTAATACCAAAATTTTTTACCAATAAATTTAAACTTTAATTATGCATGTTCTTCTTTTATGTTTATCCATACAATGTTAATCGCATAATAAGGTATATATTGTTCAAAGGTCTTCGAATCTAATATGCGAATATTATCTTTTATTCTCCTTCCCAAAAAAAAAAAATTAATTCATTCAGAATATCCCCACGATCAACTACTTGACACCGTCCTCGTTGTACTAAAAGGGATATTTCGAGTTGACAATGAGTACCTAAGCTCATGCTTATATTTTATGACATATTTACATATACTTTCGATGTGGGATGGGGTATCATAATTTTTATATTGATATT
>JAXGGT010000144.1:360615-382302 GCA_035583425.1 Marsdenia floribunda | reverse complement strand
TTTTATAGACTTTATCATATTTAGTCAGAAAAGTTTAGGTAAGACTTTCAAAGTGATTCTCGAGGGGAAAATCCAAGCTATTCAAAAAGAATCACAGCAATTCCTCAATCCTAACGAAGTAGTTCCTCTGAAATTCAATGAATAAAAACGATTACTTAGGATCATCTTGTGAATTTGAAGTCACACCGGAAGCTAGTGCTTGCTATCTAAGAATTGTTCCATGGATCTCATCGGAAATGTTTGATGCTTCTTGGGGCTTCATTGGCAACCGTGAAGTCACCAGATGAATTGCCGGGTAAATAGATCAAATCCAGACGCATCTGTTGCATCGCGGCAATACGGACTCGACCTACTCCTACCCACACTGGGGCACTGTAGCATGTCAGGGATAAGGAGGAACATACTGGAGTTGAGCGGTGGCAGCAATGAGCAGCAGTTGCTGCAATAACATAAAAAAGAAAAAGGGGAAGAAAAGGAAACCATAAAATAAATTGCATAATAGTCCCTAAAATTTTGTAGTTATTATGATTAAATCCTATTAAAAATTTAAAAGTCAAAATTTACAAAAATATCCTTAAAAATTTACTAACAGTATGTTAACGGAGATTATTGACGAAAATGCAAGATTTGTCCAAAAAAAATTTCAAGTGTTAAAGAAAAAAATTTTGATAAAATTCATGTGTTGTTGGGATAATTTGTCCTAAAAAAATATTAATTTAAATGGTAAAATATTAATAAATACAATAATTTATATATAATATATAAATATTATAATTTGTTCACTTGAATAATAATAGAGTTTAGAAAAATATTTGAGTTTATTTATTTAATAAACAAACGAGCCTTAATCAAATATAAACGAGTTCAAACAAGCTTTGTTCACGAATTGTTTAGCTCATTTACAACTCTACCAGAATCATTTATGAGGAAGCTCCACAACTATAGCATATAAGTGAAAATGATGTTAACTCTAAAAAAAAATACTTGACTTTAAAATAATAATTATAAGACTAATATTACAAATAAATGAAATTTTTCACGTTCGTCTTATAACCATTTTACTTTTTTTTTTTTTAATTAGATTTTATATTTTTGTTTTTATGATAATAGATCATATAAATATTTAAGATTTTATATAAAATTTAACACTTATTTATTAGAGTTAACCAACTTCAAGAAAAATATGACCACTCATTTACTAAACATTATTATTATTCAATATATATATATATATATATATATATATATATATATATTATTGTTGTTTTATTTATTTTGGATGGAAAATATAATTTATTAAAATATGCCTTTAAAAAATTATTCATGTAATAAATGCATAACTAAAGTAATTAAATTATTTGAAAATTTTAATAAAAATAATTAAGTTAAAAAATTGTACATAGTTATAAAATTTAATAACATTAAAATAAAAATATAAAATATAATTTAACGTAAAATAATTATAATATGAATGTAAAATATTCTTAAAAGCACAATTCTTTCAAGTAAAATAATTATTAATTGAGTTTGGCCTTATTATCAATTATCACACAAAATAAGTGATTAAAAAATTATTTTAAATAATAAGAATGTATTGCTCAATTGTTAATAAAATTATTTATTAATATTATAAATTCGACTCAAATTGAAGAAAAAAAAAATCACAAAATTAAAAGAAAGAAAAAATCGCTTTAAATGAAAAAAAAAAAAAAAAAAAAAAAAAAAAAAAATTCTGTTCGAAGATCTTCCCGTAATCGTCAAACACGCACGCTAGTGTAAATAAAAGCATAAAATGTATTATTTATTATTTATTTAAAACTAAAACAGAAAATCGGAGTTACACTTGAAAGAGTGTTGTATACTACTTGCTTCATATTAGCGTTTGATCAATCTTTTCCTGATAGTTTTTGGAGTGTAGATGTTGAACAATTTAGACTTACTGAAAAATGGTGATGCTTCGGATTCTTTCAGTTCTGTCTCTGATCAGATTGATGGTACTTTTTGGTTTTGCTTATAATTCTATTAGTAGAGAATTGTTTTATTTTCATTATATAATTTTTTTTTGTATACGATCAGTTGAAATTCTTGCTTTTATTTGAATTCAATTCAAGTACAGACTATCCAACAAAAAAAAAAAAAAAAAAAAGTACAAAATTGAATTTGTTTTGCCCTCTGATTGTCATTTTATTGTCAAGTGATGGCTTTGAATGTTGATCGCCTACTATTTTCTGGTAGATAAAGTTTTTTCTGTTTTATTTTTTTCCTTAATTGGTTGATTATCGTTTTCGTTTTGGTTGATCTAAAGAGTTATTTGATTTGTTGGGTGATCGGGAGCTGTGTTTTCTTACTTGGTACTTTAAATTTTGTTAGTGAAAGTTTTGGTTATGTTGATACTACGCTTTCTGGAAAGCGATGATTGCTGAGATGTTTTCCTTTCCTTTTCTTTTTGGATCAATAATCCTAAGCCATGAAGAAGTTGAAGGACAATGGCGATGGAAATGGCCGTGTGGTGGCAGAGGTCGATAAGTCTTCCCCATATCCTGATCGACCTGGCGAACCAGATTGTATACACTATCTGAGGACTGGAACATGTTCTTATGGAAGCAAATGCCGCTTCAATCATCCACCATATTCTGGCCAAGTATTCTGATTTTACCCTTTGATTAGTTTATGTGATAATTGAGATCAGTTGCTTAATTATCTTCTGATTGATCTGTGTTGCTACCTGAACAACTTCGTTTAGGGTTTTCAGAACAGCAGTGAACTTCCATTAAGAGATGGCCAACCTGAATGCAGGGTAAGACATTTGTCAAGAGTTTGCTTCATGAATTTTTCAAAATACAGGCTGAAAAATTGTGAAAGAAAAGAGAAGCCTCTGCCTTTATAGACATGAATTTCTGTATCTTCTGTAGCATATTTCCGGATTTAGAATAGTGGAAATTCCATTGTGGAGCTGTTCCTGACTGTGATCTGCTAGTATCACAGAGCTCATATTGAATTTCTTGGATTTTTCTTCCATTTATTTCTTAACAGATAAGATCTAAGTGCTCTAAAATAACATGTGAGTTTTGGGACCTCTTGGTGATTCATTCAGATATAGTGATTTTACCTATTCAAGACATGTTTCCTTGGATTTTATTTAATCTTCCTTCTAAGGGCCTGCCATTAATTTGATGGTTCGAATCCATTATTTTGTATTCTTTTACAAGCTACGAATTTGTTATGCTAGAATAATTCTTCTGTGAACACAAATAATCTTAAGCTGAAACGATGAATTTCCAGGTCTAAGAAAATGATCCTAGGTTGTTCTGGAAGTAGAAAGTTTTTCTCACTTTTTAAGGTGGAATATCAGGTGAAGTTTTTGTTTCCCTGAGCTTGAAAGCATATGGGAGAACACTTTAGAATTTTAATCCAACTTTTTGAGTCAGATGGGGTAACCTACTCAACTGAACGTAGAAGAATCGTGGAAGACTGGTAATGGATCAGCGACATCCATTTCCAGAGGCACTCAGAAATTGGCATTACTAATAAATAGAACTTTTATCTTTTTTCTTCTTTTGGTAAGATAAATAATGAAATTCTTGATTTCAATGACATACTGAAAGGGTAATATTTCAAAACAGGGAATAAATCAGTTTAACCTTGTAATTTACTGGTTATTATTGGCATCCTCCAGGTATTAAAGTTAGAACTGCTACTAGACAGTTGAGACACTAACTGGAGGTATTTTGTTTATGGAAATCGCTCCTGGCTTGTCTTTTACTAAGAACTTTTTCCTTCTGCAGTATTATCTAAAGACAGGCACCTGCAGATATGGATTAACCTGTAGATATCATCACCCACTAAACAGAAATAGTGGTGCTCCGCTTTTATTAAACAATCTGGGGCTTCCTATGCGTAAGGTGACTAGTCCCTTCTTGTCTTTCCTTATACTTTATTATCCGTTCAGGTGGCTGAAAGTTGTTTCCAATACTTTCTTTAATCTTCAAATTAATGTTAGTTATTGGTAGAGTTTTAAATCATGCTATATCTCAGGATGAAAAGCCATGTTCTTATTATGTACGAACTGGTACTTGTAAGTTTGGAGTTCTATGCAAATTTCACCACCCTCAACCTGGATCAGCTGGGAATCTTGTTACTGGTCCTCCTCCTGTATATGGATCTAATGGCTTAGCATTTGTGCCATCATCCATTGCACCTTACGCTGGTGGAGTTCCAAAGTCTTCAGAGTTTACAATACCAGAAACAACTTATGCATCTAATGCCTTACAAATTCACCAGACCTATATGCCTGTTCTTTTGTCTCCTTCTCGGGGCTGGAGCACTTACATGGTTAGTAATTCTTTTGTATCCGAAACTTTTGGTTTGAGAAGTTGATGCAAATGTTTCTTTTCACCATTTTATTAACCTTTTGCATTTCCCAATGCTGTAGGATAGAAATATTTGCAAAGGCTGTGTGGTTCATGAGAAGAACGTGTGCAAAATATGTGTTGTTACTTTACTTTTGTGTATACATAGTATTACTTATTCTATTTATTAACCTCTCTATTGCTTTATCTAGGATTAAGTGATAGTTTGTTTGCTGTGCTAGTTTCTTGATTGATTTTGAGTTATGAATTTACCTTGACCTTCTGGATTGTGTAGTTCTGCTAACTATGCTTATTTACATAGTGGATTTTCTTGTTTAGACTTCTTCACCATCAACAGCATTTTTTTGGCCTATCTCCACTCTCAGGTAAAAATTTAAAGTGCCATGTTTTGATGCAGTAAAATATGTTTTTCTTGAGCCTTTTGGCTAGAGATAGGGATTTTTATATGAATTTCCAAATGCATATCACCCAGACACTGTAAACTTTGGTTGCATGTCTTGTATTTTGATTTTTTCTGTTTGAGTTTGTGTAACATAATGGGACTCAATTTTGTGAGAAAGAACTTTTTGAGTGAGACATAATTTGATATTTTGAAAAATATTATCCACATTTCCAGCTCTAGTGTTGGTATGAGGTATATTCATGTGGTCTAATTGTCAATCTTTTTTGCAATTGGTTTTCTGCTCTTTTTTTTTGCAATTGGTTTCATTTTCAATGTGGACATACTATCTTCGTTTTTCCTAATAATAAAAAACCAGATTTTCTTCATTTGTAAACACCTCATTATTGGTTCTTCATCCTGATTTTCTCCCAAACAATTATGTGAACTAGATTTCAGAATGTCAAATGGGACTTGCATTGCGGTCATGAAGAAGTAGAAGCAATATCAAGTTGGACACATATTTGCATGGAATTCTCCTGCTAATTAGTCATGCATGATTAATCAAATTTCTTCAATGGCTGTTGCTGTCTACTATATTTAGGATTTCTTATACTGGCTGGTGCATATTTGATAAGTGTGGCATTTATATTAAAATTAACGACAGAACTTTAAGCTTGATTCTCCAACTCCCCTTAGCAACCAATGCTCTACTTGCATATGAGGCTTTATTGCTTCATTTAGCTAAATATTCTGGTTATAATTAACCAGAGGTAGAGAGGCATACCACTAAAAGTGTATTAGCCGTGATGTGACACGCATTTTTTACTTTAGGCAAGTTTCACTGTGGACCAAGTTTGCTTTTGTTCTTGGGTGGCTCTCAACTTTCAATTATTTTTTCCTGTTCCTCACACCAAAATTTCTTCCTTTTTATCGTATTCTTGTTGTCCAAATGAAACCTTTTCTTATTTTTTCATTTCTGAAAGTATGTCATCAGGTACATGGCATGAAGCCTAAAAATGGAAAGTCTCCCTGTGTCCTTTTAGTTTTCTGTTCAACGGTGTTAATATTTTTATGCTTTTGTTTGTACTAGGGAACCATGAGCCCCTCTTTGATCACCAATGTCCTTAGCCATCCAGCTTCTAATATTCCCATGCACATGTCATCAACATCTGTCTCTCAGCTACCTGATAGGCCTGATCAACCTGAATGCCGGGATTTTGTTAACACTGGTAGCTGTAAATATGGATTAGATTGCAAGTACCATCACCCAAGAGATAAAATAACACCAGTAGCATCAGAATACTTGGGTCCTCTTGGTCTCCCTCTAAGACCTGTAAGTCTTCTTTGAGCAACTTTTAGATATCTTAGTAAAGCATTGATTTTCTCTTTTGAATTGTTTGATTATCAGGTTTATATGATATCTGTCAATTTTTTAATTAATTTCTTGACTTAACCTTAGAAAATGCTTTATCTAATCTTAAGAAATTTATTATTATTATTATTATTTTGTTATCTGCTCTTGTGATTAATAAAAGCATTTTTGTTGTTACTTATTTACTTTAGAAGTTTTGTGCCAAAGACATGTTATATGATGACCAGATATCATTCTTTTCCAAAATCATTTCTGTATGGATCTGGATAAGATTTAATACATCAATGCAATAGAACATTCCTGCGTGTGATACGAACCCGCTAGATGACCTACTTTAGGAACCCGTAAATTAATTTGTTATGTGTCTGGAATGCTAGAAAAATAAGTTGTAAGATTAAAGATGAGAACATTAAGGAAAGTTTTGCACCTTGGTATCCTTGATCTGATCAGTGTGTGTATTATATATCATTTATAATCTTATTTTGAAAGCATAGATGGAAATTCACTTACTGAATCTTGGTTAATTTGTATCGTCAATTCATTTGCCGTCTCTTTTTAATTGTTGCAAGTACAGTTCTATATATTCTTGAATTATAATGTTGCTGCGAACAATGAAGAATAAAAAGGAAGAAAAGATCAAAAATGTTAGAGCACATTTTGCAGTTTGAAATTAATAGCTAAAGGAAAGGGGAGTATGTATATTGTGAATTTTTCCCATGATTTTTGTGTTACCATCTGATTATGCTCTCCAAATACAGGGGCAAGCTGTATGCTTATCTTATAGTATGTATGGGATCTGCAAATATGGACCAGCTTGTAAATATGATCACCCAATTGCTGGATATCTATATAATTACAATTTAGGCTTTCCCACAGTCTTACCTGATCCACCTGTCTTTCCATTCCAATGGCCATCACCATCTGTTAAACTGTCTGAAACATCTCCCTCAAAATCATCCAAGTATTCTGACCTGCCTAAGAAAGGTGATGCTGCAAAGAAAGATGAAAAATATTCAGATCCCAGTCTGGAAAATGTTCCTGAGAAGGGTAACTTTTGACCACACTCTTCACATGGATCATTAGTTTGCAATGAATCCCTCTGAAGTGACACAACAAGTTCTGTCCTAGCTGCAACTTTTTCATTTTCGTTTCTCAGTCTTGTCTGATGAGAATTCATTACTGGTGGTATCTTCAAGATGCAAATCTCTCTGTGCCACTTCCCTGAGTGGGAGAACTTTATTTGCACTTCTTTCTTTTGGATGAGACATCCAAGAAAGAAACAGCAGAATTGCATTTTTTTTTATTTTTTTTTCAATCCTTTATTTTAAAAGCAGAATTTTGTAGATAATAGCTAATGTTTTTTTTGTGTGTTAAATATCTTCGGCAGATACTTCTTGCAGTTTGTTTTTATGATCATGAGTAGCAGTGCTAGTGAAAATTCTAATTTATTAATGCCTCAGAAACCCCGTTGATATGCATGTTACTGAAAGTGTAAGTCTCTAGTTTGATATTAGAATTAATG
This sequence comes from Marsdenia floribunda, assembly GCA_035583425.1. Lineage (NCBI taxonomy): Eukaryota > Viridiplantae > Streptophyta > Magnoliopsida > Gentianales > Apocynaceae > Marsdenia > Marsdenia floribunda. The sequence continues at coordinate 374,656 of JAXGGT010000144.1, read as the reverse complement.
CCCCATTTGCCTCCTTGAACTTTCAGGATTTTATCAATTAGGATAACTCTTTTTGAAAATTAAAATAGATAAGGTATGGTATGAGGCATCAAGAGCCATGCATCTCGAATTACATATGCTGGATTAGGATAATCCAAACTTGATCCTGAAGCAAGTTACGCCTGTAAGTAGAAAAGAGTACGGCGGATATTTGCTAGCTTAGGAGCAAATAAATGTCCTTAAAATGCATAAGCTCCTCCTCTCTGTTTTTTTTTTTTTTCTTTTTTTTTTAAAACTTAATACATTAGGTGTCCCAAATAGGTATGACATTTTCAAGCCAAACACTCAAGTATAGAAAAACTTACTTTAGCGGCATTTAGATTGAGTTATCTGCCCTATGCTATATGACTTGCTCCTAACTTAGTTTGTCCCAGTTGAGGCAGTAGAATATTTTTTTTTTTTTTTTTTTATATTTTAAATATTCGACACTGAAAGTTATTATTTAAATTAATTTGAATTTAGTTTGAATTATATTTGCACAATTTAATTTTTGTTTAAAGAAAGGTCTCACTTTAATACATAGTATTCATAATGAGTGTTAAATTCATAACTTCATTAGATTCACTGTTATCGATTAAGTAACTCTTATTTATTACTTAATGACAAATATAAATTTTTTTGGAGGAAAAAAACTTGAATAATTGCATCCAAAATTTTTAGGGTATTTTTTATTATTTACATTTTTGAAAAATTTATACTGATTTAATCATGTAATTATTTTCGTTTCTTAAACAAAATCCTATATATATATATATATATATATTTACTTCAATTAGTATGTACCAAGTTTTTTTTATTTAAATTAATCTTTCCGGTTAAATTACTTGAAATTTTTGACTATTGCTCTAGTGTCCAGTTGTCGTAGCAAAAAATTGAGGGGTATTTTTGGTATTTCAAATATATCTTTCGAAAAATTTTTTGACTTGGTCATATAACTATTTTGTTTTCTTATATGAGGTTTTAAATCTATTTTTTTTACTTAGATTCTTGTAAGTATTTTCAACAACTTAAACTAGTCTTTCAAGCAAAATTATTTCAATTTTATGACCATTGCTTCGGTGCCCCAATTGATATGACAATATTTTGAGGATATTTTTGGTACTTCAGATATATCTCTTAAAAAAAAAATGAAAACTCAAACGAAAATGAAAACCCTAAAGCACTGCCACCGACTCCCCTATCATAACCTCTACTTCTGCCTCTACCTTCTCTACATTCTCCGCCACAACTTCCATGGTTGAAACTCTTCCTAAACTACTGTCAATTTGAAAAATCTCAATAAAAATGAAAATCCTAAACTACCGCCACTTGTACTTCCACCTCTACCTTCTCAACATTTTCCGTTGTAACTCCCATGAATAAAACTTGAAATCTCTGCCAATCTAACCCCCCCAAACCCCTAAAAAAAAAAATTTTTCTAAACCACCACTATCACCCCTATTTCTAACTCTACCTTCTCGACATTCTCCGCTGTAACTCCCATGGTTGAAACTCTCCCTAAACCACTGTTAATTTGAAAACCCCAAAAAAAAAAAAAAAAAAAAAAAATGAAAACCCTAAACCTCAATATAATTTTGTAATATTTGCTATATATGTTGAAGATATAAATCTTGTTAGAACTTCTGAAGAGCTCTAAGAAGCTACAAATTACTTAAAACGATAGTTTGAAGTTAAAGATTTTAGAAGAATCAAATTTTTTCTTGGATATGAATGATGAAATTTTTGTCCATCAGTTAACATACACAATTAAGGTTTTGGAAAGATTTTACATGGACAGAATATATTCATTGAGTATTCCAATGGTCGTGAGGTCATTAGATGTAAATAAATATATTTTTAGACTTTAAGAAAGTGATAAAGAATTAGTTGGTCCTGATGTAAATAAAGATATTTTCTTTTGAGTTTTCATTTTTTTTTTAATGAGATATATTTGAAGTACCGAAAATATCTCTTAAAATAATGCCACATCAGTTGGGCACTAAAGCAACAATCATAAAATTGAAATGATTTGCTAGAAAGACTAATTTAAGTTGTCAAAAATAGTTATGGTACTAATTAAAGTGAAAATAGATTTAGGAACTTGTATAAGAAAACGAAATAGTTACAAAATCAAACCAGAAATTTTCCAAGGGATATATTTGAAATATCCAAATACCTTTCAATTTTTTTGCTACGTCAGCTAGACATCGGAGCAACAGTCAAAATTTTGAGGTAATTTGACCAGAAGAATTAATTTAAGTAAATGAAATTTATTATAGGAAATTTTCCAAGGGATATATTTGAAGTACCCAAATACCCTTCAATTTTTTGCCGCGTTAGTTAGACACCGGAACAACGATCAAAATTTTGAGGTAATTTGACCAAAAGGATTAATTCAAGTAAACAAAATTTATTATAGGACTAATTGAAGTAGAAAAGAGGAAAAAAAAAAAAGATATAGGATTTTGTTTGAGAAACGAAAATAGTTACATAACTAAACTCATAAAAAAGCTTTCACATTTTAAAAAATAATAATATTAATGTATATTTTGTAGTAAAATGTTAAAATAGAAAAATTAATGGATATGGTCTAAAATATTTAAAGTTTTAATATATTTAGCTTTAAAATTTTAAATAAATTATATTTTAATTATTTATAGGACTTAAATAAATATAGTATTTAATTAAAAAATATTGTATTTATTTTTTTATTTTAATATTTCTTATCTAAAAAATTAAAAATTTATTTATAACTTAAAATATTAAAATAAAATATTTAGAATGAAACATACACTTATATTATGTTGATTAATTTTTGTTAAAACATTATTAAAATATTTAAATAATATATTTTTTTTCTATGATTGTATTTAAAAGTTTTATGATCAATTAGATTAGGCGTACTTTTTAAATTTAAAAATTTTATAATTTTTTAAAAAGAATTGAAATATATATTTTTTTTTACGTCTGTTATTTCTCGAATTCGTAATCTTTCGAATTATAAGTGAGATTGCTACCAATTGTGAATGATAAAAATTTAATATTAGAATTTTAAACTAATAAATTTAAAATTTATTTTTAAAAAAATTATTATGATTAATATTTAATATAATTCTTATCCAGATACATCCTTCGCTCAATTTATTGCTTAGCTCAAATTGGATATTTTTGTAACTATAAAATAAAATTTCCTCCATTCTACAAACAAGAAATCCTCCTCTCTCATCCTCAAAACACGCGCTAGACGTCTCTTGTCTCTGATAACTCTGATATCTTTCTTCTCTCTCTCCTACATGATCAAGCAACCTTAGAATTGCGTTAGTTGAATTCCCTATGTTTCTTAAAATTCTCAAGAATAAATGCAGAAATATCCAGAATTTATATGTAATAAATGTGAAAATCTGTAGACGACCGAAGTATTTGCATCGCCGTGAAGCCGAGACATGCTGAAATCTCTAGATGTTTGTACCTTGTGGTGGTTGGTGGTTAATATCTGACATCTGCTACTCTTGTCTTTTTTTTTTTTCTCGGTCTTCGCAGGCACGCGGTGTTACTGTGTATTATCACTTCGTGAATGAATGCCGTTAACCGTTTGCTATTAAGTTTTTGTTCAGGTAATTTTTCTGAATTTCTGGACTTTGTTTATTTTTGTGTGTTTTCAGTTCACGTTCTATTAAACTGTGGCTGTATTCTTAAAGTAGCTGGCTTAAATTCAACCGCGAGGCCTCAGTCAGTACCTGTTGCTGATCTTAATGGGGAGCCGTAACAAGGGCCCCTATTTTTTTCCCCTAACCAGCTTGCAAATTGGGTAAGGGTAATCCTTCTTCCTACTTCAATTATTTCTTTTGTTCTTTTGGTTAATCGGCTTTCAAATTGACATGTTTTACCTGAATGTGTGATTAGTTAATTTGTTTAATTTGTACTGTTGCTTTACTTTTTGCTTTTGCCATTTGATTTTAGAAAATTTGGGAACAATGGCAAAGCTAGGCTGTAGAGTATTATAACAAAGAGCTATGTTGTAGAGATGATTTCGGCTGTATTTGTAGCTTGTTTCTTTTTTCAAAGGTTTTGCTGTCTGTTCATTTGGATGGCATTGTCAGTTTTTTCCCATGATTTTACCTTTTTCTCTAGTTTAAAAATGTTGACACTATGGTCTCCCATGTTCTACAGAAACTACAACAGATGATGTACTGTCACAAAAATGTTTTTAACAAATGTATATCTCTTATTCTCAACCTCAGTGGCCATTTAGTGTTATGTTTGCAGTTAATGAGGAATAAGGACATGGTCGATGTAGCTTTCGGCAGTTGTTTTAATTTTAACTATCATTGTCACCTAAATGATAAAACGACTTGGAAACACTTGGTGTGACATTTGTTATTTGCTTCTAAAGAAAAATATTCCTTATTTGGAATTTTTTTTTTCTTTAATATTTTGTTTTAACTCTCTCTTTTTATTTTATTATTTTTTAACTCTTCTTTTCATGTGGAAAAAGCCACCTGATGTGGTGGGGGCTTTTGGCATGTACTCTTGCATGTTTACTAACTTGAACAATCATCTCTTGGATTTGTTTGTACATCAAATAAGTAATTAAAAGGAGTCATGCAATTAGAATAAGTAATTCATTTCACTACTTGTTAACTAGCTATATCCGTGAATAAATTGATTTGAAGCAAATTATATGTTAAGTATGGTCAATTTTAAATTAATTTTAAGAATTCTCAGATGTAGAAAGATCAATAAGAAACATCAGAATCATTTTATTCATGCAGCATTTATTTCACTACTCCTTTTCTTTCTCTTCTTTCTTACCTTTCCTTTTCTTGTGGAAAAAGGGATCTTATGGACCCTTACCAGCTTTTTCACTTGAAGCCTCATCTCTTGGATTTATAAACAAATCCACTTTGTACATTAGAATAAGTAATTAAAAGGAGACATTTGATGAGAATAAGTAACTCATTTTGTTACTTTTTAACTAGCAATATTAGTGATTTTTTTTTCTTGAACCACTGAAATTATTTCTTATAGTTGACAGTTACTAGGATTGCGATTGAGTAATATTTCATTGTAAATAGTGAATAGGAGAGAGAAAACTGTAATTGTTAATTGGATTCATTTTGGAAGAGAACACCAAAATGAACTGATCACAATTTAGGCCCAAATGACTATTCATAATTGAGATGGAATTAAGTTAGAAATGAGAGTCAATTGAGTTGGTGCCCAATTCCACTAGTCTTTGTAAATTCAGTTATATATACAGTATTATGGATTTTAAGTTGGCTACAAGGTTTTCCAGTTTATATTTTTTTTACTGGAATGGGTTTGTGGAAGAAACATGGGAAGCATGTTCAATTAGGATTAGTGTTTAAAATCTAGCTATTCCAATTAATATATATATATATATTATTTTTGTCACTGTATTAGTTCCTTTACTTTCATCTTCTGTTGTTTGTAGGGACTTGCAGTCCTATCTGTCGCATCTTAGCCTTTTCCTGGCTCCTGAAAGTGAGAAATTCTATATTCTTGTGGACAACCGACCATGGTTGAAAGATCTTGTTTCACGGCCAGCACATTTGTGGCAATTGATGGTCACTAAAGTTCGTATTATTATCTATCTTGTTCATTGTGATTAATATTCCCTAAATGATTCTTGTTTTGACGAGTTTAGTACTGCATTGACGCTTTGTTTCATGGTTCCATGTGTACCAGTCCAGGTTGTCACCTTTTGCTAATACTAGAAGGCAGAAGGAGAAAAAGGAGAAATCAGAAGTAACTTCCTTTTGCACAAGTCCAAAATCAAGTACTAGTAAATCAAACAGGTCTAGAAGATGGGGATTGCTGATTAATGCTGCAACCTTATCTCAGAAGAGGGCTTTATTGCCTGTAAAGAAATTGAGGAACTCCTTAATTTTGAATAGCAATTTGAAAAGAACCTTGTATGGGTTTATTGTTTTTGAAGTTTCATGGAGTAATGTTCGCGGTTTAAACTATTTTAATGAGCTTCAGGTACTAAAATACATATATTGAATGTGTCAATTACATTCTTAATAGTCATCCACAAAAATTTTAAAGTATAAATATTGAATTTCATAAAAATGGCAAATAATTCACTAAGTTTTGTAGATGTCTTTAACTTCATTATATGTATTAGTTTTTGTTAAATTTCCATCTCTTTCATGCAGACTGATACATCACTTGCTGTAGAAGCAAAACTCATGAACAGATGGGAATTTGATAGCATAGCACAGGCTGCTAGATTTATTTCATCATGGTACCCTGGTACATCCGGTGAGCAGATTCTGTTGAAAGAGTATCTGGGTTCTATGATAGGTACTATTTTTCATTTTTGCTTCTACTTAAGCAAAGAATGAACGTTTTCTTTGTTGGATTCATTAATTTTAAGATGGTTCTCTAGATGTATTTAATGAACTGGGGTATCTGTTTATATCACTTTGCAATGGTCATAGGAAAATTGAGAACAAGTGATTTTCCAAATATGACAAGGCTGTAAAAGATTTGTTCTTTACATAATTATAACATTACAGCCATAGAGATTATAGTTTGGTTGCACTTGTAGGAATCTGATTTCTCTATGGTTGGAACTGTAGGAGAGGATTTCTTTGATGCTCAAGAAAATCTTCCAAGACCCAGTTGCTCAGACATCGAAAATATTACTAGGGATGCTAGTGATGATGGGGATGATTTCTCTTTCTATCAAAGCAGCACTGTGTATCCAGTTAACATTGGTAATAGAACAAGTATACTACACACACCTACTCTGCCTGATGGTCCATGTAAGAGAAGAAAAGTGATGAGTTCTATTGATGCTGAAGTTGATTTTGAAGCATTCTCTGGAGAGGGATGTGGCAATACTACTCATTCTACAGATGAGTGTGAATATGAAACTGTATTTGGCACTTCTCAATACAGGGATGTTTTGCTTTTGTTTCGTTTCAATGATCGTGAACTGCCTTTTAAACTGAAGGAGATAATTATGCCCAATCTGCGTCTACTTACTTTACTAGAAGCTGGACTTCCATCTTGGGTCATCTTTGTTCAGTCTTATCCAGGGTTTTGCCATATCTACCGTCCATGGATGTGTCCTCTAGCAAGAGCTTTATATGTCCTCATTTCAGTTGTTACTGTTCTTATTGGATTCTATGACTTGTATAAAAATGTACCTCTCCTCAAGGCAACAGCATCACATTTGTTTGGCCCCCTTTTTGATTGGATAGAAACATGGGAAATGGTATCCAGAATTAAGTACTTGGGAACTATGTTATTTCTACATAATTTTCAAAAGGCTTTTAGGTGGCTCCTCATGATGACACGTGCTACCCAGTCATTTGTTTCTTTTCTGTTGCAACCAGTCTCAGGACCATTTCAAGCATTTTCCGATTTCTTCCTTCCACTCTGGAACATGTGCATAGAAGTAACAGGAAGTTTGTTTTCAGTGCTTTGGATGGTTATTGAGTCTTCATACTCTCTAGTGGGGAATGTCATTGAGATTTTATTGCTGCCACTCTGGTATGTCCTATCAGTAATTTGGGCTGTTGGTAAGTTGTTTGACAAACGTAGAATATTTTTTCTTTTTATGAAAAATATCATTCGGTTTATAACATCTCCTGATAATATTTCTTCTTCTACATGTGCTGATGGTGTAAAGCAACCTCTTTCTTATACCCAATATTTTGGATTCTGTGGGAGATACTCTATGCACCTGTTCGCCTGATCCTTTGGTTGCATAGCCTTCTGTTCTATATTTACTCTTGTATATACAATTTGACTAGAGACGTGTGGCTGGTAGTGAGTGGCATATTCCAGTTTAGTTCAAGTGTAAAATCAACAGTGAGCTCAACGGAAAATTCTATTTGGCGCTCTCTTTGGAATGACCTCTTCTCCCAGGTTGTTAGTCATTAGCTTGCATCTGTTAACATCCATGGTGAACTACTCTTTTACTTATGCTATTATAATTCTGACAGATTTTTCGTGCTGTCCGGAGCATTCTCAATGGATTTGTTGCCTTTTTTGCCGCCTGCAACAGGCATCGTCTAAGGTATCATTTCAGCTTCCAATTTGTTTGATTAGACACTTTTCATTTATTCACAAGCTTTTTGTACCATCAACTTGAATACTTTCCAACTATATATATCAGAAGATATTTAATCGAGAGGTTGAATACTTGGAGATCGGAGAATTTCCACCAAGGGTTAAAGAATAATTGTGCTTAGTGGATATAGTCTGAAGCTTTACAGGGTCAAGGAGAGGAGACAACACTTGTTTCATTCAGAGCACAGAGCACTAAATTGATTTGATTTTAACAAGCTATGTATTTGAAGTTTCTCATAATCTTGAAGCATTCACAAAACATTTCTGCCATTGCCAATTCTTATATGGGGCCAGATTTGGTTTGAGGCTTATCTTTGCCCTCTTTTATTTAGATCTTGTCACTGTATTTAACTGCGTCTTGTGTATTCAGCACCATTACTTCCCTCTAGGAAATTATAAGGGCCCTCTTTTGATTTCTTTATTTTCCCTGTTTTTCGAGGAACCTATTTTTGAATATAATGGTGATTTGTGAGAGATTGCCAAGGGGCTCCACTTCTAGGAAATTCTAGTTGACTGTATTTACGGATTATGGTAACTCCTTGTGCAAGAACCTCCGTTGCATGCCGGACTGTTTGGTTGTTGCTGGAGTGACTAGTCCCTTCTGATCTTTTCACCTTACTGGTAAAAGTGGATTCCCCCATTAAGTGCCTTAATTCCTTGGTGCCTACCTCCTTGTTGGTTCTCCTGAGTTTGTGCTCCAATTTATGGACTCCAGTTTTCAACTGATCAAGGTGCTTATGATGCCTTTCTCTGATACCAAATTGTTAAGGCCTCAAATAGGATCCCATGAAAGGTCTGTTAATAGGAAAGAGATCACTGGCTCCATCTCATATTTTACAGGAAATACTGGGAATTGTCTTAGTAAATATGATCCTGGCATTTAAATAGGGGGAGATCCAGCTACAATTATGGGAGATAGATAAAGAAAGCTTATTCTGTAGGGTAACTCCTTAAGTATAGTCTGCTTAAATAAAGCTTCCTAACCAATCGAATAACATTTAGAATAGGATTCTTATCCTAAAATAGGACTAATAAAGTATAGCTCCTCAATAGAAACTGTAACTAGAGTTCAGAAAATCAAATTCGTCCAAGAAAATATTATTTCCATTTTCCAGTCATATTTGTTAAAAAGTTGATTTATTCTTTGGAAAATCAGACTATAAACCCTAGATTTCTGTCTGATTTTGATTGGTAAGGCATTGGGTTCTACCATTTCCTGGGAAAGATGCATCCCTTTTCAAATTCTATGTAATACTCGTAAGTACGAAAGCCTTTACTATTAACTAATTCTATGATCGCTACGGAAAAGGGAATACTTAGGGTACTCCCGTGGCTACAATTGAATGTCCATATTTTTGTCGTCGATGTCAAGAAGAATATATATTCTTTTTATTATTGTTATTATTTTATAATGAACATGTTTTTCATATAAAGTGCTCAATTAGCCTTCACAATATAGGGATTCATTCAACTTACAGATGGATCTTATGACTAATTGTTTTGGTTAACAAGGGCAATGTGGTAATTTTGCTACGTCAAATGCTCTCTTAAATGTCTTGGTGACAAGTTGAAATTAGACGTTCAATTTTTGTGGGGAGAGAAAAATCCAAAACAAGCTTTTATAGCCTTGATGATGGGTTGTGGGTGCATAATAATGTAATTGAGTTTGCATAAAGTTTTGCTTCATGCTGTTGTCAGTTATTGGTAATTCATCAATTAGGCAGGTCGATTGTTTACCTATAACGTGTTAAAGTTCTATCAACTGCTTGCGAGTTAATGAGGCAGACTTCTCTTAGGATAATTATTGGCATAAAATATGATAGAATAGAGGGAGAAAAATGAGGAACAAATATTTTTAGATAACATCCGAACAACTTGCTACCCTCAGATATCCATATGCAAGTTGATTAACTTTATTTACTGCTTTTTTTATTTTCAGTGGCAGTTTCAGATGCAAGCACAGACTGTATACATGGATTTTGAAATCCAACAGTAGCCTGTTATCAAAGTATTTGCCTTTAGACAAACTATGTGGTAACTGATAGATTTTTGCCTTCAGTATTGCCCTCTAAACTGATACATGGTTCATCAGGAAACAAGTCATTATTCCTGCCCCTGTTTATTTGTGATCAAGAATTCTGCAGTAATGTGAAGGATTTTCTGTAACTTGGAGATTCATAGGCATCCATGTCTAGGGAAGAGATTAAAATAAAATATCTAAAAACTAAACTTAGTTTGCAACAAAATAGCAATAATCAGATGCCCATTTCTGGAGAAAGAAATATCATTGTCTAATGCTTTTGGTTGTCTTCAAGCAGCTACGAGATTTTAAATTATCTTGGTTTTATCTATTTGTGGTCTAGTTCTAGGTAGCTTTAAGAATGAGGATTCTTAGGTTGCCACTTAATTGCTATTCCCAAATCTTGTGAAATGTGTTAGTGTTTGTGTAAACAATCATCTTACCTTATCTTTTAGATGAGCTCCTACAGGATAAGTGGACCTGGATGCTTGGGATAGCATGAGACTGCATGTCTCTTCCATGGCCAAGAGTTCCCTCTTGTTGCTTTCACACAGAAGCAAGAACTTTTACTCGAAAACTTCTGCTTTTTAACAATCCGTTTCTGCTGTGACAACCACAGTCATCTTCTTGTTTCTTTATCTTAATTGTGTTCCTTTTCTTGACATTCTTCCCTTTTGTCACATAACTTTGCAGAATCTGGTCCTTCATTTAACTGAATTTTCTCTAAAATATTGTTTTGACAGCATATATAATCATTTGGTGGCTTTTGTTAGAAGAGTACATCAGCCTAGTAAAAGATTGGGATCCCATGATTCTTGTTCTCATAAGAAGTCGGGATCCTTTGTTTTGAGCCATGGAAAACAGACATCTGCAGCTTGGTTGGTACGTTTTCCTGTATTTTGCAAGTTCCAGTTGAAGTTTAGAGTACATAGTGCATTACTGGACAACCATGTTTATATATATCTTTTATATCCTCACAGTTCTATAAATAGTTTGTATTATCTGCTTATTATCCAATGAACATCCTTTCACTCGAATGTCCAATCATCTTTGATGCTTGGTTATGTTATTCTCACAGAGAAATTCTGCTTCAAAGGTTTGCTTTTGCTTGTCCTAGTTGTGCTTGCAATATACTTTTTCCTGGGAGTGCATGTTGTCAAAAACCATATATTCAGGACTATGCTGTCTCAGATGTTTTTTTTTTTTAAATGGGAGATTGTTTGAATTTTGATTCAATGTCAGATAAGTTATCATTTTTTTGTGCTAGAAACTGTGCTATTCTACCTCTTTCTTTTTTCCAAGAATATATTTATTCATGAAAATTGTGATTTTATGAAATAAAACAATAAATCACTATATAGGAAATTAAGATTTACTATTTTTATCACCTTTCATTCTCTCTACAAAGCTTTTGATGCAAATTTTATTGAAGGGCAGTGCAAAGATGCCTGGTGGCTAGAAAAAATAAAATAGAAGTCTGAAGTCAAGTTGGTAGCCAGGGATCCTACTATTGTGTTCTCTGCACATGACTCGTGATCTTGTAGAACAAGCAAATTGTAAAAGGATGTTCGTTCTTAGAATTGTCGAAATCAATAGAAAATGTAGGTCTTGGAATCTGTTCTAGTATTTGGAGCCATCACTCCAGGTAGAGCCTAATCAGCTTATCGCAAAGTCTTGTTGCTTTTTCATATTGATGGAAGAAGCGAGTTCAAGTGTCATTCATTAGTGGACTTGTAACTTGGAGCAACATCGGCTAAGAAACATGTGTTTCCTTTCCTTGTCAATCCTGAGAAACAACGAGTTAAAGCTAATCAAAAATCATCATTATTATCCTCTTGAATAAATCTTAGATTGTAATATGCCAGCGTGCAGTTGTTTCTGTTTTTTAAACTGATGCAGGGATATTGTTAACAAAAAAATATACTGCTTTTATGCAGATGGACGGTGCCGCAGATGCTGAAAAGCATGCAAAATACAAGAAGATCAGATAACGTTTTTGTAAAGAGCCTATTTCTTCACCAAATACCATTTTCCCAAATGTACAGATGAAAGAAGGTAAACAAGAGTCTGACCAGTAAAGAGTTTCTCTAACACCTCATGAGGTCTTTTTTATTATTATTATTATTTTATTTTTTTCAAAATAACGATCAATAATATGAAGGAAATTAGAAGATGTATATACCGGATGTATTACTAGGAATCTCGCAGATTGTAGTAAATAATAATAATAATATAATAAGATTATCTATTTTCCCTCTTGCAATTTCTTTTTGTTGAAGATGGCGTTCACATTTCTTTTTTTTGGTACTTGTAAAAGATTGTTGTGCTCCATGGTTCATTGATTCATGGACGGACCTTCAGTTTAGTTGTTCAATTTTGTAAAATATAATAACTAATGGACATTTGGTAAAATTCAATTATGAATATTCATTGTTTAATTATAATTTTTAATTTGTTGTATTTGTTACTGAATTCTTTGTACTTTATTTTTCCTGATTTTAGATTTTAATATTTTTTCCTAAACAAAAAAAGAAAATAAATATTTATATTTTTACTATTTGGTTATTTTTATTATATACTTTATTATTTATATGTAAATAATTATTATTTTTTAATTAAAAGGTACTATTCTACAATATTTAATTATTGTACACACTATTAAAAAGTTAAAATAAAAAGCTAAATAATGACAGTGCTAACAAGAAATTTTGAGCACTTTTTATCACATCATGATAAAGCCTCTCTAATGGTAATATAACATTTAAAAATATAATAGAATAAAAGATGCATTCAAAAGAAATGTAATTATGTATAAAAGTATATGTTAACTTAATTATGTATATCTTTTGTAGTACTTTTTTAGTTAATTTATATGACCATCTATTCAAATCTTTTAAATGCAAAAATAAACTCTAATGCGTATATTTTGTATTATAAATGAAACTATTATGAATTAAGTTACAATATTTTTAATTAAATTTTATATTTTATTGTAAAATTACTTTATTTTATTTAAAATAATAAAATATTAATTTTATCTAATTATGTTATTTAATAAAAAATTTATGAATGAATTTAAATTATATATTTCAAATTAAAGTGATCATTCAATTTAATCTATAATTAGTTCATATTAATATATTATATTAAGCACACAAAATAATTGAAAAAAATTATATTAAATATTATTTAAAATTTAATGAAAATTTTTAAAATATATATTTTAATTTTTTGAAATTAATATATTGTAAAATTAAACATTACATATTTAAATATAATAAAAAAATTAAAATTTAATTTAAAATTAGTAAAAAAAATTAATTAAAATTAATTTATTTATTTTTCCAACTGTACCTTTCAGACTTTCTCCTAAAAAAAAAAAAAAAAAACAAACAAACAAACAAAAGAAGAAGTGTGCCTTTCAGACATCCCATAAAACACAGAAAGAATTCGCCATAGCTTTCTTTAAACCCTAAACCCCTTGGTTCTAATTGTTTTTCTTCAACTTTACACCTTAAAGCCTCTCTCCATTGTTTACCTTTCAAGTTGAGCACGATGACCAGCAAGGGCAATGATGAGCAATCTTCAACAGTAAATAATGGAGCATGGCGGAGGCCGCACTTAATCAAGGAGAAGGATTACAGAGCGTTGGAGGACCTGTTCCGGCACCACATTGAATCTTTTGACTACATGGTTGAGCACGGCCTTGAGACTATGCTTCTTAATATCAAGCCTGTTGAAGTCACTGACTCGTCCTCTGATCAAAGCCTAAGAAATATCCTTTTATTTTTTTTGAAAGAACTTTCTGTTCAAGAAAGAAAATTTGCAATCATGTTTTGTCTACTTCATTTTTTCTTTTTGGGACTTGAATTTACTGTTTAGGATGGTTCGTAA
>JAXGGT010000144.1:317767-333848 GCA_035583425.1 Marsdenia floribunda | reverse complement strand
TAATTATTTTGTCATATGTCTATAATCAATCAATAACTATAGAACAAAATAATTAATTGATAAAATAAAAAAAAAAATTCATAATATGCATTATGGTATGAAAAAAATTTTAAAAAATTATTTATAATATTAATAAATTTAAAAATATTTTCAATATATTAAAAAATTAATTTAATATTAAATGTAACTTGTTTGTAAATTTGCTACGGAACTATATTATAGATCAAAAATAATTTTGAGACGGAATTAGCTATTTTTCCAATTGAAAATAAAAATAAATGGATTAGACAAGAATGATGGGGTAAAAGAAGAGTTGAATCTTCCGTTGTACGATTATGGAAGAGCCTGAATCTAAAACTAGCAGTCTTCCATCGGATCTTTCACCTCCGGAATCTCTACCCGTAAGCCTTCCTATTCTAATGGAATTCTTTATACTTATTTGATTCATTTTTGATACGTCATAGCGTGCCAATGATTTTAGTTCGTGGAGGTGATTTGCTCGGCTTCAGGCAAGACTAGGCGTTTTTCTTTTGGAACGGAAGCCGGATTTGCTGTGAATTTGATTAACAAAACTCTCCTAAAAGAAGGACTTTTGGGGTTGCCATTTGCATCTCATATTGAAGCTGTGAAAGAAGGGGAGGAAGCTGTAAGCTTCGGTCCTAATTCTCTTCTCGTCAATTATGGCCATGGTTGGAAGTTGCGGTCTGCTATTGACTTTGATGGTATTTTCCGTGTGATTACTAGTTATGTTAATATTTACATGAATGAAGTTAATCTGGAAAGTTCTGTGGAAATTTGTTCTGATATTTGTTCGTTTCTTTGTAACGATGAAAATGAAAAATTCAATTCTATTTTAATAGGTTATCCAGAGTAGCATTTTCTTTTCTTTCTTTTTTTTTCCAAATTTATTTTTTTAATTGAAACAGGTCTTGCCAAAGGAGACAAAGGCCAGCCAGGAGCAAATAATAAGGTATGTGGTTAGATTTTACTAGAATAATAGTTTAGAAGTGCTTTCCAAATGATAACAGCAATGAAGCTTAGTGGATTCTGATACTTCACATTATTAGAAAAAGATAGTCTGTGATTGAATTGGAACCTGTTTCTTAAAGATCGTAAATTGTTGCAATCCTTGACTCACACAACCAGCGCATGGCATAGCTACAATCTTCACAGGCACAAATATTTTTATTATCCATAGATGATAATATGTTTTTGTAGATTCTTCATAATTTTCCTCAGTTCTCCTTAGTACTTGACTACTGGTATTTAAACTCTGCTGCGTTTTAGTGTTCGTTTTATAAAATCAATTGATTAAAACACAATAGGCACTTGGGTATAAATGAATGATAAATGAGTAACACTGACTAGAAAGTTCCTCAGACCACCCTAACCTAACACCTAAGGAGCTATTTACACCACTCAATTTTTTCTTTGTTTAAAACCCTGTAATCCCCCCAACAGTAATCAGCTAAATAGCCAAATGAAAGAGGTGGAAAAAATCACTATTTTGTGACTGATGGAATTATTATTTTTAAACATTACAATAGAAACTTCCACCATGAGTAATTCTTATAATACTTCGTAGATGACTTTAACCATGAGTCTGAGAGCTTCTTTCACTTTTCATATACCTACTGCTGTTTTTGATCCTTTGTAAACTGAGCTTTGTTGAATTAGAATGCAGTTGGAAATTGCTAAAAGATGAGACTTTGGGATCTTTCTCATGTGTTATCTGTTATCACTGTTATCTCTATCATTCTGTGACTGCAAGGTTGTTTTATATTTTGATATGACACTGATGAAATGGTTAAATTGCTTTTATTGATGATTTATTTTTTTTTTTCTTTCCGTCTGTTCGTTCTTCCATTCTCTTTTTGGTGCATGTGAACTGCTTTCTGTATGTGTGGGGCCAAGTTGGTTAGATGGTTG
Source organism: Marsdenia floribunda (assembly GCA_035583425.1). Taxonomy (NCBI): domain Eukaryota; kingdom Viridiplantae; phylum Streptophyta; class Magnoliopsida; order Gentianales; family Apocynaceae; genus Marsdenia; species Marsdenia floribunda. The sequence goes on along the minus strand of JAXGGT010000144.1, from coordinate 331,919 downwards.
CATCGGAGTACATATTTGAACCCAAGAAAAGAAGGGGAATTCATATAATTGACATACTAAAGAAACTAGGGGAGTAGTGACAATGTGTAAATTCTCCACTAAAGGGGTGATCCTGTCTGTTACAATAATGAGTCAGTGACACCAGAATATCCTCCACATTTGTGCTGTTAAACTGATAGTATTGCCCATTAATTAGTGGGGTACTTGGAAAATTTAAAAAAAATAGATGAAGATGAAATTGATAATGGTGATGATTTTTTCGAATGGCTTGATGGTAATAAATATCTAAAGGAGTTAAAGCAAGTAGCAATTGTATTTGATCAATTCTAAAGTGTTCTGGAAGTGTTAATAAAATGGCATCAACTTGAAAAGGTTCATCTAGACTTAGATGAGGTGGAGGACAAGGAAGACTATTTTGGACCACATGGAGAGGAGGCAAAAAGGAAGATATCATGGATATAAGCGAAAAATACCCTATATTCATTCTCTTTTTGAGGATTTTGTGCTTGTTTGCTTGCTTATTTTCATAGTTCAAACTTTTCCCTTTGTTTCATGTTTTTAGGTACTTTCTTGGAGGACAAGAATCCTAGTTAGTTGTTAAGCCTAGTATTCTAGTCTTAGTGATGTAGCATGGCGTGGGGTTTGTTATTATTATTTTTAATAACTACTATTTATGGTCATAATTCAGTTTTTGAGTATTCTTCTGGTTCTGTTTCATATATGCTTTAGAAATCTACACGTCTTTTAGCTTTTAACTTGTAGAAAGGTAGTCTCTCGCAACAAGTCAAAGTTTGCTTGTTTAACTATATTACTCTGCACCACTTGTCTCTATGTAATTTATTTTCCATTTGTCAAGAAGAATTTTGTATGTTTGAAACTATATGCAAATCATTAGGTTGCTTTCATCCTCAATAACCAAAGACATGCTAATTTGCCCAAATCTAGGATTTTTGATTCTCCCCCCTCTAGTAACAATGCCTTTGACATTAATCAAAGGGCCATCCCTGATAAATTATCTTGAAGGTTGCAAAATTGTTGTAGTTGGATCTTTCTAAGTAGAATGAAGAAGCATGGAGTAGTTTAAAGAGTATCAGTTTGATTATGAAAATTTTTGTACATGATGAAACTTGAGATCAAGCTTTCCTCCAAGCACCAGAAAACTGATGTTGAAATCCTTAGTTTAGTTTTATTTTTATTTTTTTTAGGATTATTCTTTTTCTTATAATTTATTAGAATACAAGGATTTATTTGATGAATTCTTGGAGGTTGAGAATCCTAGTTAAGTTAGTATTCAAGGTTTAATCTCTAAACAATTTTACTTTCTAGCTGTTTGAAAAGTTTTATCTTCCACTGTTATGTGGAAGAGTGATTGTCTCAGTGGTCTTCCTCACATACTTTGAATGTTTTGTTTCTTTTGTTTTTTACTCTAGAAACTAAATACCTTTTTATGAACCAAAAGCTCTTCCTTCACGTATGTACTTGTGTACCTCACGGAGGATTTATGCCTTCTATGGGCAAGGACATTTCCACTTTGATGCTTTCTATGCCATCAACAATGCTACCCTAGAACTTAATATGGTTTATTTGGTTTTAATAGTTAGTAAGATGTTGACTTAAGTCATACTTCAAAAACCTTTATTTTATTTTATTATTTTGCATAAATTGCAAGAAGCCATTTATGGCACATATAGAGATTGGAGAATTGGTGAGATATTGCAACAGTGCTAATGAAGAGAGAACAACTGTTGCTATGTTGGGTTTCCTAATACTTTAGATGTTAAAGAATATGGAACACTGGAATATCCAGTTAAGTGAATGAATTAAGGCAGCGAGTGTATTTTTCTCCCAAAATTATTTGTAGAAAATTTGGTTTTTTACTTACTATAATGCATTGGGGCTATTTTTAGCATCCTGGAACTTTACCTGGTATCAACTTTGTCCTTGAACCCGAATGAAGTTATTGAATTGGACTTGGTCCTTATCATCACTTCATGAGTGTATTACTACAATAAGTTAATTCATGGCAATCACATGATAAAAAGGTAGAATCAGATGACCTATAATATTTTGTGAAATATCACCTCTATTCTGAGTTAATTGCTCTCTGGCCTCAAATTATTGCTGAAAAAAATTTTAGTATGCAGAAGTATTTCTTTGTCAATTTAGTTCCACCATTCTTAGTTGGGCTGCAAATCGGTTTCAGGGACAAAGCTGATCCAGAATACCTTGGGGGGACTAATACTAAAACCCTGAATTCATTTTGCCTTCTCGTACCCCAGTTTCTGCCAATCAACTCTTGTATCATACTCCTCTTTCCTGCACGAGAGATCAAATGAAATCTGCTCATTATTGCATTGCTTGTTAAAACAGAAGAAAATTTTTGTTTTCTAATTAAGAAATAAGACTGACTGATTTTGGAGAAAATGGACAAAAGTGGTGGTCATAGATATATCTCTATGTCAGATATGTGACATAGTTGTGCTTTCCTCTTCCGAATCTGCCCCCGAGATTGTACATTTAAATATAGTTGGAATGTTTATGTCTTGATCTTCAAGAAGCAAATTCTGAATTTAGGGAAGTATAAATGTTAGTTAATATACTCTGTGCTTTTTCTACTTCCTTCAACAACCGATGGTTTACTGTGGCTTTCGGATATGAAAAGAAGAGTGTAAATGAATTTTTATCATGCCTGCATGGTCGTACATCAGATTGGAAACCAATGGGCCATGATTAACTAACATGGATTAATATTTTTCGCTTTTGCAGAGCAACGATGGTTCACATTCTATGAAGAAAAAGTCAGTCTCACTCCCACCTGTCAGTGTTCTGTACATTTCAAAGATATTTCTTGCATTTATTTTCATATTTATATTTGGTGCAATTTTCACAATGGCTCTGGAAAACCTTCCTCAGCTAATCTCGTACATCAATTCATCATTATCGCTATGGTTTAGCCAAGCTTAATTATTTCTTTCATAAATCTGATCGTTTCTAGTGATGCTGCCCTGATGTAATAAAATCCCAATGCACAGTTTATTGTTCTATTTTCATATGAAATGAATCGTCTTTTTGAGGGTTATAGACTTCTGAAAGAAGTTATGGCCTATAGTATTGTTTACCAAATGCCAATGAGCTTTCGGTTGCCTTGCCACTAGGCTTCATATACAGCAAAATAGTAACATCTGTTTTGAGGAGGGAATTGGCACTTGGCCAAACAGTTGAATAGTTGTGGAAAAAAGAAGCTAGCCTACTCATGATGTTGATATGTGTTCTTATATTGTCGCTAGAAGAAGCTTACTGTCAGCATATATTTTCTTTTTTAAATTTAAAATATTATTTTTATTTTTATATGGTGAAGTTTATAGGTGAGATTGTTGTAAATTGAATTATGTTTATTTGTTACGCTACTTACTATTTGTGTTTAATTTTTTATGTAATTAATTTTTAAAAAAATATTAGTAATAGAAAAAAGAAAAAAGTAGCAAAAGGGTTAAAGTGTTGCCTATGAATATCATTTTTAAAAAATAAAATAAAATAAAATTTTTTTTTGTTTAATATAATTAGAATTTATAATTTTTTATTGGAAAAATTGGTCATTTTAGTCCTCAAATTAATTTCATTTGGACAAAAAGGTCCCTTTTTTATATTTTTGAATAAACGAATTTCTATTCTTTTTTTATTTGGACAAATGGGTCTTTTTGATTAATTTTTATTTAAAAATACAACAAAATAAGAGAGAAATTATGAGAAATTAAAAGATAAAATGAAATAATTATCATCAAAGTATGTAGAATAATAATAAATTATGTTAAAATTAATATTTTTTTTTTAAATAAAATTGGTCAAAGGATCTGTTTGTCCAAACAAAAAAATAATGGGGATTCATTTATCCAAAGATAAAAAACAGAGATCTTTTTATCCAAATGAAATTAGTTTGGGGACTAAAATGACCAATTTTCCTTTTTTATTGTCATTAGTGAAACTGTTACTCGTACCACAAGAATTTAAGTACGTTTTTTACAAACTAATATATTTAAAACTATTATTTCATGTTTGTATACATAATATCTTATTTTAGAAAGGTTTATAAATATTTATATATTTGGTTTGAATTTATAGAAACAGAAGGCAAGAGATGAAACGCGAACGTCTCCGTAGTAAAAGTTAATTGTTATATTCACCACTGTAAAACATATCAAATCAAGCAAGAAGAATGTGATCTTCCCATGTAGTAAAAGAGAAATTCAGCAAAATAAATATATATAAATAAAAGCACAAAGTCCGTTTAATTACCAAAATACCCGCACCTGAAATTTCAATTTTCTCCGTCCTACGAGCCTAAACATGTAAATTCGTTCATGGTCCCAATCCCCGAGCAACAAACTTTAGGCGCCAAAAAAACCAAAACAAAATGCAATATGAAGCAAACCTCTCTGTTTCTTTTATTTTTTCCTCTGAAGGATTGGATTCTGGGACTGTTTTCTTCTCTTCCTTTTTTTTTTTTTCTCCCCATTCAAACCCATAATCATATTGGAAAGAAGATTGAGAAGAACCAGGAAATTGAACGAAAAATGTTGCTGAAATTTCAAAATTTCGCTATTCCAGGATCAATTAAGGGTCTTAATTATGTACCGTTTAGAGAAATCATTCGCTTATTTATTAGAGAACTCACCGAGATGAAACAAGAAATTGCTGGTGATATAAAGATTTGGTCTGCTTCAGTAACTAGTGAGCCTGATGGAGTTGTTTTTCCACTCCATGTCGTTGAAGAAAATATCCTTCAGTCCTCTCTTAATCCTTTCTGTGATCACTGTAAATTTGCAGGTACCATGTAAATTAGAATGATTTTCGTGTTTTTTTTGCCTTGGGTGTGTTTTCATTTTCTTATATGAAGAAGTTTGATGAATTCCGACATCATGTTTTGGTTCTTGATGATGCAGGATGGGGTCATCATTACGTGTCTAAAAGGAGGTACCATTTGATAATTCCAGAGAAGGATTGGTGGTTTAAGAATTTGAAGTCAGAATTCTCTGAGCTTAGAACTCATATTTTGTATGGTTTGATTCATTGCAATGGATATGGGCATTTGATATGTGTCAATGGATTTAAAGTGGATTCAAATATTTTCTGTGAAAGTGATTTGATGGATTTCTGGGGCCGTATTTGCTCCAGTCTCAACACAAGGTGAGTTTAAATAATATATGTATATATATATATTGAGATGATTTTGCTGCTTTGCAGTATTAGAATCTGTTTTGAATCTGCACATTTGAGTTGACATAATAATTTTGCAGGAAAATTTCCGTTTGCGATTCTTTGGAGGAGGGGTCGATGAAGCTGAGACTGCTTCATGTTGTAGCTTTTGGGAAATCTTGGTTTGGTAAATGGGGATTCAAATTCAATCGTGGAAGCTATGGAGTTACGGAGCAAGAGTATGCGACTGCAGTTGATGATTTAAGCTTATTAGGCCTTGACGAGATTATTGATTATTTCAGGATTAAAGTGGCGGGAAAACATATCAAGAAGATCATTGATAAGTATAGTGAATTGAGTGATACTCCACTAATCACCCTTAGTGATTTGTTCAAATTTATGCTTGGATTCAAATGCAGAGGTTCAACTCCAAGTGGCAGAAAAGAGGCAGTGATTCGAGGTTCTACTGAAGAACTTGGAAAAACAATTCCAGTGAAGTTTGATCTTCTCGCTACTTTACTTGCAAAAAGCAGCAGATGGCCTCAGAGAAGGATTAAACAGGTATTAATGGTGATTGTAAATTTTATGAGAGAGGAAAAGGCTAATGGTAATGGAAAACGTGGCATTTCTAGACAAGAACTGCGCGAAGAGGTAAGAAAAAGTGTCGGAGATACAGGTTTGATTGACTTTGTACTCAAATCTATAACATGCTTTGCCATGGGGAATCATATTGTTCGTCGGTCCATTAATTCAGAAACTAGAAAGTACGAGTTCAAGCTTCTGGAGATTGCTAAGAGAACAAAAACAAAAAGGTTCCTGTTAACAAGTTTCGCTCCAGATTGCAGACGGCATGAGAAAACAGTACAGCACAGGATGCCGTTGGAGGCGTTGCAAGAGAAGGCTAGGGAAGCTAGTACAGATGATGGGGTGGTCGAGTTTTTGTTAAATCTAATGACAGAGACTGCGGATGGTGATGAAATTACCCATCCCTTCAAAAGGGCATATGAAGGGGATGTGTATGAGGATGTCCTGTTTTTGTATAGCAATGTTCTGTTTGGTTACGATGAATCAGAGAGAGTGAGTTTGGCAAGCAGGGTTGTGGTAGATAGCAAGCAATTTGTGAAAGAATGGATTATTGAGGATCAAGAAATGAATCAAGGGATGATGGCTCTAACATGCCAAGTCTTTCCCAGTTTTGAAGAGTTAGAGACAGAACTGACCAGGCCTCTATCACCGGGCGAGGTGGTAGTAGTCCCGCCTTGGGTTACCGTTAATGAATTGAAGAGTGTGTCCGAATCAGCATTCAGAGATGTATATTGCATCATGGACAAGCTGGTGGTGACACAGATAGGAGGTATAAGAGCAATAGAGGATGACAAGGTGCTGTGTAGTACACTGAAGCCTAATGGCCATGTATATATCAGAGGGACTGGACTCGACTTGGATACGAAGCTCAGATACGAAGGTGGAGTCTTAGAATTGACTGTGGACTGCATCTGTGGGGCTAAAAGAGATGATGGGGAGAGGATGAGGGAATGTTACGTATGCCACGTATGGCAACATACAGGGTGCAATGGCATTGATGATGATGATGACGATGATGATGAGAGTACAGCTGCACCTGCATTTATATGTTCAAGTTGCAGGCATGATGAATTTTGAGAGCAGGTATACAATATAATAAATCTTCTGAAATTTGCATTTTTATTCTCTCCAACTTGATAGTGTCGTCATTGGCAAAGTGTAGTCTATCAAATGATGTTTGCTTTGGATCTGTCATTAGAATTTATCACTAAAGATTATTATTATCATTTATTAATACTCATTAATCTTTATAAGAGAATCATGATAAATCAAAAAGATACAATATTTTAATATGTGACTGGTAAATAAAATTTTAAGAGAGAGATAGATAAAAAAAAAAAAAAAAAAAGGGTACAGAAGTTCGATCCATCTGGTTTAAATAAAGAGCCCACTCAAATTAATTAATTACACTAAATGAAATCCTACCCCAAAACATTCATACTAGGTACTCTCAAGTAAATGTTCTTAACCTTCTCCTCTGTCTTTAATAGCCAGTTGGAAATTCACATTTCCCGTACTCTGCAACCACACAAACAACACATGTTCTTATATATATATATATACACATAAAAAGAACCACAATTTTTATTATTACTACTGGTAAGAAAAAAAAAAAAAAAAAAAAAAAATTCATATGCAGTGTACATTTGAAAAAAAAAAAATTCTTTTTTCCTTTTAAAACATATTAATTATATTTTTAATATTTAATAATAATATTGTCAATTTTAAATCCAAAAATATATACCTGTTTTAATATCCCAACCCCAACAAACAAAAAGTGAATTGTCAGTTTTCTATTTTAATGACTATCTTAAAAGATATATATACCTTTCATTTTTCTTCCCTTGAATTTGGCCTTACCCAAATATATATATATATATATATATTCTTGAATTTTAAGAAAAATGCGTGAGTTGTACCACTACTATATACACTTCTTCAGACATAAACCAAGAAATGAAAAGAAAACAAATGAGTCCACAAAAAGTCAAAAAGGTACCAAATAAAAGTTTCATTCTACGGCAGCTTTCACGTGCCCCCACACCTTAACTCTACGCCCAAATAAATTTCCACCCTTTATATTACTATTTCTTTTTCTTCTTTTTATTTTGCAAGAAAGTAGGATCTTAAGTGATATAAAGAAATGCCTTCTAAAAAACATCTAATCCACAATTTTTATTTTTTTTTTTAAAATTTTTTACTTCAGATAGTCAAAGTGTCAAACTTTTTCAACTAATAATCATAATAATTAACCATTTTTCTTGATATGTTACCCCATAATTTGTAAGAAAAGAAAAAGGGAGGGACAAATTTAGAGTTACTTACTGGGCGGGATGGATACGATGTATGCAGCTCCACCGAAATAGCATGTACCAATAGCACGCCCCTTCTTTTGGTAGTAACTGTTGAAAGCAAACGATGCATGAGCTTCTAGTGTATTAGGATCGTAACACGTGGATCCCGGCTGGATCGGACGGCAGTCCGCCCCTCCCTCACCGCATGCGTAATCTAGAGCAGACTGCAGCTTCCCCTTTTCCTCGTCTCCGTTGGCCACACACCAGCTCTGCCCCGAACCCCCCTTCGACATTCTCTGGCTACCGCCGGCCACCGGGAGCTGATGGTCCTTGTATTTCTTCAGACCTTCCGCGGTCAAAGGAATGTCGTAAACTTTATCTTCGTTTGGGTAAAATAGCCCGTAATTTCTCTCTGAGGTAGGTCCGTTTTTCTTGTTCTCGTTGAACAGTGCGAACAGGTAAACCGTCAGATTCGCTTTGGGTCTCAAGGGAGTCCCCCCGCCGGTGAGTAGCCGCCGAACCAAATTTCCGTTGTAGGCAGCAGCATTTTCCACCGAAGCTCCTAACTCGTTTGAGTCTCCTTTGGAAGGCCACCCGGTTTCGGTGACGACGATGTTAATGTCGTCGTATTTTAGAGCTGACATTGCTGCAAAGACGGCGTCGATTTGGGCGTCGAAGAGACTGAAGTAACGGAGGCCATTGCCCGGATCGACGACACCTGGATTTTCCCGGAACAATGCGTAGTCCAAGGAGATGACGTCGGAGTTTGACTCGAAAGCGAAAAACGGGTAGGCGTTAACCATAAGGTACGACCCAGTTTGGCGGAAGAAATCGAGCATGGGTCTAAAAACAGGTTCGATGAGTTCGGGTCGGAAAGATCCGGACGAAGATGGATAGGAGTTCTGAAGAGCGCTGAGTGCAATGGGGGAGGATATCTTGATAGAGTCGTGGAGGTTTCTGTTGACGAGTGCAGAGTGGATATTTTTCATGGCGGGGACAAGGAACTTGGTGGTGTTATGCGGGTCGACGAAAACTTCATTACCGACTGCAATGGCTTCGATTTGGGTGTCGGGATGGTAGGCGAGGACATTGCGTTGAACCCAGGAGAAAGCAAAGGAGGGGCGTCTGGCGGCATTGAAAAGGAGCTCGTTTGGAAGATTCACCACCACTTTTATACCGGACCCAGATAAAGCCTTGAGAACCGCTGGGTCTGTGTCGTAGACCTTGACTCGTTCCAATCCCTGTGATTTTATTAGCTTCACTACCTTCGCTGCTGATGGAAGATTGTTTGCTATCCGTCCATAGTTCACTCCTATTGAACCTCCATCTGCAGGTATCATGACCAACCAAAAGTTGCTTCAAGTATTAAACTTTAGATACATACATATATATATATATATATATATATCCTGTACAAAAACACACACTCCCACATTATACACTAAACGAACCTAGTAGCATTACCTAGTGTGTAATGTGATCTACATGAGCAACAATTATAGGAAATAGAAGAGAAAAATAAAAAAATAAAAAAGAGAACTTTCTTTACCTGCAAAAGAAGAAAAGGAAAGAATGACTAGAAGCAAGAGAACCCGAAAGTTTTCCATGCTCTGAATCTCAAGAAGACAGAGCACGAGAGCACCAGAGAGAGAGAGAGAGAGGGAGAGAGAGAAATCGAACAGGTATGATGAGCTTATAGTGTAGTAGTACACTACCAATACTTACCATACCACTACTGCTGCCATGAAATGAATTATTAGGAGGGTTCTTGTTCTGGGTGGGGTGTGAGGATCGACTATCGAGGACGTGCTGGTGGGGTGGGGCCTACTTGTCAGGAGAAGATGAGAAGAAAAGATCAAAAGCGGAAGTGCGGACTCTGCGGTTCATACGTTATAGTGTTATAATGTTAAGAGAAAAAACAGATAAAAAACTGAAGGAAAATATGATGTTCTTTTTTTTTGGGGGGGGGGGGGTGTTAAATTTTTAGATATCAAATTTCTTTTAGAGAAAGAGGTGGGCACATGCTATATGTTGGAAATGTTGGTTTCACAAGAGGATAAATAAATTTAATGAGGAAGAAGAAATCTAGACGTTGCAAATAGTCACCATGTGCCCTCACTCCTCAGTGTACCTAGTACTTCCTGGACAGAGGTGACTGTACGAAAAGGAAAGCAGCACGCAAAAAAAAAGTCTTTAATGGGCTGTTCCTCCCAGTAAGTAAATAATAGTTGGGCCATTTTCTATGATTGTTTTTTTGCTTTATTATTTTCACTTTTTCTTTTCATTAATTCTTTTTGACAAACACATTAGTTCCTTCTAATTTTAATTTTAGTTTTTTTTAATCTTTAAACTTTTTATAAATTGTGAAATAAGTTTTTTTAATCTTTTAATGCTATTTTCTTATTTCAATCAAGTTTACAAAAAAAAAAAAAAAAAAAAAAAATTATATGATCAATTATTATTAAATTACAAAATAATTAAATATATGAATTTGTCTTTATAAAAGAAAAATTTTGTTTGAAAAAATCATTATTTTACTTTCAAAATTGAAGAATCATAGAAAAGAGATTTCGTTTGAAGTTAGAGAACAAAAAACTTTATTCTGAAAATATTTGTTTTTTATTAGGTAAATAGAGATTATCATATACAAATTATTTTTCTTTTACAAATTTAAATAATATAAGAAGATATGATTGAAATGTTCGAAATTATACAATTTTTAAATTTTAAAAAAAAAATAAAAACTATTTCATCATTCTTAATAAAAAATTTCATGACCTAACAATTTAAAATTAAAAAAATCTAACGTGTTATTTGAAGAAAAAAAAAAAAGGGTTTGTTTAGTTGAATATTGTTATCCTTTGGATATTTTTATTATTATTTACGTTTAACCCTCGGAGTGGTAATCATATGGCTCATAAATATCATCACATGCTACATCTCTTTCCAATCCCTCAATTTGGATTCCCCAAATGTCCCGTTTCATTACAAATGATGTAATCGAGGACTTATTATCTCAATACTATTCATCTCCATAATACATATATATATACTATTCATATGTATGGAATATATGTATATATTGGTATTTTTTATATTTTATATAAGTTTTATAATTAATTTTTTAAAAAATATTTTGGTCTTTATATTTCTATCAACTTAATTGGTTTAATTTTATTTTATAAAAAATTTAATCATAAAATTACATATAAAGTAATATATATATATATATATATATATAAACTATTATTAAAATTACAAATTTTATTATAAAAATGTATTTTTTAATATGTATGAATAAATTTTTAATTTTTAAACATAAATTTTTATTTAAATAGAAAATTAAACTATTATTGTAAATTTCATATATATATATATAATGTAATACAAATATACTAATTCAACTCTTATTATTATTATTTTTTTAAAAAAAATTAATTAACTATATTAAAAAATAAATTTTAAATATCAATTTCATATATCTTATAGTTTTTATATAAATTTATGTGGTGTACGGTATAACCTACATCCTTTTTATAATATTTTCTTCTACAAATCAACATCAAAACCAAAACCAAAACCTAAGAAGACACAAACAAACTCCTGACCAAAAAACTCAACCTTTCCCTTGCCAACTTTAATAAGATCCCCATTTGATCCCACATAGGAGGAGGAGGAAGAGCAAGAGCAAGAGACAAATAAATTAAAGTGGTTCAAATATAAATTCAAAAAATGCATACAAAGAAATGATGGATTCATTATTTAGCATTATGAATTAATCACTTTGTTTTGGATCTTTAAATTGATCTTAAAATTAATTTATATCTAATTAATTAGTTTTTAAACTAATATTTGAATTGAGTATTTATTTATTTATTTGTATAGACTTTTATATTTTAAAATAAAAAATTCATTATTTTAAAAAATAAATTTAATCTAAATATGTTTGTTAAAGTGTAAAGTATATTATGAGATAAATGTCATATATTAATATTTTTAAACAAAAAATTCAATTATCATTCAATGTATTTTTATTAAAGAGACAAAAAGATAAACTTAAAAAGTTACAAAAATTGAATAAATTTGAGAATATTAAGAGATAAAGTAAATAAATAAATAAAGATGATGATAAAATAACAATATTTTCATTAAAAAAAAAGAGGACATATCTTCAATAATGACTACTTACATCCTTATATATAATAGATATAATATAATATATATATACATATATGGGAGTAATGAATCAGTGAAAGAAATATACAATAATAATAGAGTTAAATTTTTTATTTTTATTTTTAACAAGAAAACAAAAATAAATAAGCAAAAAGTCACAAATAAAAATTATTTTTTAATCTTATCAAGAATAACATAGAGGTGAAGAGAAAAAAATATAAAAATAAAAATTGATAAAAAATAAAAATAAAAATAATATATAAACAAAAATTAAAAAAAAATTATATTTAATTACAATGGGACTATTAATATATATATATATATATATATATATATATATATACAAGAATAATCCTTTTGATTAAAATAAAATGAACAAATTGGTTTCATTTTAAAGAAAAAAAAAATACAAGAATACATTAACCATTTAAAAATTTTTAAAATATAATATGAAGAATATAATTTTAGTCAATTATAAAATATTAAGCTAAATTTTGATAAATAGAGTAAAAGTAAACTTTGAAAGAGATAGATAATAATAATAAAATTAATACTTCTTTATCCTTTACTATAGTTAGAATAATATATATATATTTTAAAAAGTATGTGCAATAATTAAAGTCGGAAAATAATTAAAATAATATGGTTTTTAATAAATATAATTACAAAATTACCATCACAAGGGTTAAATTACAAAAATGCTAAAATAGTTTTAAAATATTACTATGATTATCATTAGAAGAAAAAAATTTTCCAGAAGAAATCATTGTAATCTTATATATAAGATATAAGATATATATATATAATTATATATAATTTTTTTTATAGAAAATTAATACATTCTTATCTTTTAAAGAATTTAATTGCATTGAAAAAACAAAAAAAAAAAAGAAAAAAGAAAAGAAAAAGAATGACTCTAGAGGGAGATGAAGAGAAATTTAACAAAAATTACAAAATTACCATTACATATGATAAAATTACAAGAAAACTATGAATGTTATCAAATTTTACTAGTCATGCCATTAGAACAAAAATTGTTTCTAGAAACATAAAATGTAATCTTATATATATACTAGTGGTATGTTTCGCCCCTAAGTACGAAATATACCAAAAATTACAATTAAAATAATATATACTATTTTATTTTAAATGAAAAATATTAAAATTTTATTATTTAAATGTCATAATTTTTTTTTTTTTTAATATTGACATTGTTTTATAAGCTATACAAAATAATGATTGTCGATTTTATTTTATTTTTTCATCTTAAATTCAAATTTCATGAATATTTAAAAAATATTCAAATTATAACTCAATTCAAAATAAGTAAATATAAAAATTATTTAATTATTATTCTATTTAATTTAATAAATTGCTAGAATTATGTTATTTATCTCTGACTTTAATTTTTTTTTTTCTAATTTTAAATATACTTTTATATAATATGCATTTGTTAATTATTAAATAAACATTATAAAATAATTGGGTTTTAAGATAATTTAATAATAATATGAGATGTTGAAACTTTATAAATTTATAAAAAAAATTTAAAAAAATTAATCCAAATGAACAGTTTTTGTAGTTATTGAACCTACTCAAATTGAAATAAATAAATAAGATGCACATCTCTGAAGTTAATAAACAAAATATTCACAATAAATTATAATATAAATAAGGAAAATTGACCATTTTAGTCCCCAAACTAATTTCGTTTGGACAAAGGGGTCCTTATTTTTTATTTTTGGACAAACGAATCCCCATTCTTTTTTCGTTTGGACAAAGGGTCCTTGTTTTTTAATTTTTGGATAAATGAATCCTCATTCTTTTTTTATTTGGACAAACGAATCCTTTTGACCAATTTTATTTAGAAAAAAGTGTTATTTTTAACATGATTTATTATTATT
>JAXGGT010000144.1:279244-299277 GCA_035583425.1 Marsdenia floribunda | reverse complement strand
ACAAAGTGCTGTCGCATTGTTGGACTTCCAGCCGGTACAACTATCCATGTCAAATTTGATGGTAGTGCAGGCTAGGGTTTTGGAGCTTTTGTTTGCCCAGGATTACACTTGAGCTTTTATGTTGGGAAGGGATTATATGTGGTGAGAAGATCATTGTTTATCCTCCTACAGGAAGCAAGTTTGACCCAAAGGATAACACTGTGATAGGGAATGTGGCTCTCTATCTGGAGAAGCTTACTTCAATGGAAAAGCTGCAGAAAGTCTCTGTGTTCGGAGCTCAGGAGCCAAAGCAGTTGTAGAAGGATAATATTATGCAGTAAAGTTTAGTGTTTTTGTCTTTTTTTGTGTGTGCGTGTAAGATTATTTACTCGATAGATGACGTCGTCATCCTATAAATAAGTGCATCGAGTTCAGATTATTTACTCAACAATAGTCCGGTTTCTCAGACGGTGTACGAACTACGAAGCATCTCACCGTTATCGTCGCCTCTAAATTATTTTTACACATAATCGTTTAGGTTTTTGCAAGTTAATTGATATGGAGAAGGGCAGTAATGGAGTAGGGGCGAGTTGCTTATCTGCAGCATCACGGCAACTCAGGTGTTTGGTTAGGAGAAAGAAAAATGAAGCAGCCACTGGACGTGTCCATTTGGCGAGGAGGCTCTCCGTTTTTGACCTTGTTGCCATCGGTGCGTGCGTTACTTTCTCAATTTCAGGATTGAGAATTTTAAGGATCATGGCTTCTTTTAGAATTTTAATCAAGTGACCATTTTTTTTTTTTTTTTGTTTTTTTCGATTACTCAACCAGCAATTCGTTTTTGAAAACTCGATTGCTTTGCTAATGGGTATGAAAGACGTTAATTTTGTTTTGGGGTGTTTTGATGTTTATTGAAATTCTTAGAAGCTGGCTGGTACCGGGTCGGAATGCTGTTTGTTTACCAATGTCATTTGGCTAGTAAATTAGTAATACTAATCCCAAAAAGAATATTGGTTGTATTTCAATTAGTCTTTTTTTTTTTTTTTTTTTTTAATTTATTATGTTATATTATGTTGATGGTAACTGAGCTGAGATTATGTTCCATCTTGATTCACAGCGTCCAATGGATTTCTTGATCAACTTCCTGTTTTTAATTAGAATCATTGTTGAGAGTGTGTTGAGCAATACTTGGGTGTGTAACTTTTGCTTTGAGTGCGAAGATTATCGCAAATGCTTTCTCATGCTCTTACATTTATATGCTTCTTTCCAAGGACTATCAACTCATCTATCTTCTAGTGAATTACCAATAAAAGATATTTAAAAAAAAAAAAAAAAAAAACTCGTTCTCTTATCTTTCAGTGATTTTGTCTTGTTAAAGAAAAGAGTAGATGCAGTCCCACAGCAAAACTGTAAATTTGTGTGCATTTAATGTGTAAATTGTGATGCTGACCAGAGACATAAATATTATACGGGAAGCTGTTTTAATTTTCTTCAGTCTCCAGCTAATTGATGTAGTTAGGAATAAAATTTGCCAAGTCATGTGTGGGAGTTATTCTTGTTCTTAAAAAGGTAAAATATGGAGAAATATGTTTTGTAGGAGAAATACTAGGAGTTACGCACCCGAGCACACGCGTGCATCTGTTTTGTGTTCTTTTTTGGCACTTCAGATGCCGCAATTCTGTTCTGAACTAATGCTACTTATGCCTCATCTAGCAATTTACTTGAACTTCTTTTTAATACAAAAGTTAATGATTTTGTTCTGAACTAATGCTACTTATGCCTCACCTAGCAGTTTACTTTAACTTCTTTTTAATAGGAAGCCTACTGATGTTCTTTAAAGGACTAATCCTTATTGTTCTCAAGTTTCTTTATTTAGGAGTTGGATCAACAATAGGGGCTGGAGTGTATATTCTTGTTGGAACAGTTGCTAGAGAGCACACAGGACCTTCTCTCCCTGTTTCTTTCCTATTAGCTGGAATAGCAGCTGGACTCTCTGCATTCTGTTATGCAGAACTTGCATGTCGTTGTCCATCTGCTGGGAGTGCCTATCATTACTCCTATATCTGTATTGGAGAAGGGTAAATAAGACTTTTGATCTTTCAAAAATCCTTCATAATTTCTGCACTTTGGGATTTTAAGAGGAATCATGAAAACTTGAACATTCAATCCCCTCTATCCTAAAAGATAAAAGGCAAAAGAAAGAAGGAAAAATGAAAAAAAAATACCCGTTATCATTAAACTAATACTGTACATGTGTAGCATCATATCTACGTTTGATCAGGTAATGATTTAATTCCTTATTAATATTTATGTGACTCTTAATTGCTTTCCTTGACATTGGTTAGTGTTGAAGAATATGCTTCTCTCTTCTGCTACATGACTTTTCATTCTTTCACTCTAAGCTTTTTTCATGAAATATTTAGCTCAAGTTCTTGTGTTCCGTTCTATATGAATATTGGATGAATAAGGTAGGCATGGTAAAATTTAAGTGAAGGCTAAACTTTCTAGTCCCGAACACTCATTAGAGGCCTTGAACAAGTATCTTTTTCTTCATTTGGGATGCAAAAAGAAGATTTTCTTATCATAGGTCATCTCTCTCCCACTTGCCTGAGAATTTCAAGGAAAGAACAGAAAATCAAAGTAATAATAGTGGAAGAGTCTGAAATTGATGGATAACCCAAAAAAGAGGAGGAAAAAAAGGGAAATTGAAAAAGGAATATTAGAACTGTATTCCTCCTTCCTCATTGTGTAATTCGTTTCAGGTTATTTAACACTAAGTGCCTTCTTTTTGAGCAGTTATGAAATTCCAAAATGAGCAATGTCATGGACAAGGCCATAAACTCATGGTCCAGAACATCTAAAACTTTACCTTTTATGCGTTGGCTTCCATAGCTAGGTCTAGGTAAATTAGGAAATTAAACCAGAACATAACTGATAACTTTTCAACTATTAAACTTTCCTGTTGATATTAGTTAATAGTTCGATAAAATTGAAACCCTGAAGATATAATTCTCGCATACTTTTTCAATACCTTGCGCCTCTGTGGACAGAAACATTCACTCCATTTTCCCTTGAGAAAATCTATCATGCACTGAGGAATGCATCCCAAACCTCAAAACATGCTTTTCTAAATTAAGAATTTGTTCTGCCTTGCTTCCTGTGAATTCTGTTAAATAATGTGCCTTCAATATGTAAGCTAGTCTTTTTGGTTTCTGAACAGTGTCGCATGGTTGATTGGTTGGTCTTTGATACTGGAATTTACTCTTGGTGGGGCAGCTGTAGCTCGTGGGACATCCCCAAATCTGGTGAATGACTATCCTTCAGGCTCATATTAATTTGATGCATGTCTTCTCCTTGTTTCCTCCATTGTGCAATTATAAGAGTCAAAGGGCAAGTTATCTTTCCATATGTGATGTGTATTATATATATTTATATATATATGTATTATGTATGTAGGTATGCATGTATGTATCCATATTTATATATGTATATGCATATATTGCTTCTTTTGCTTTCATAAACTTCTAGTTGGGGAAAATAGTAAAAGAAAAAATTCATATTGATTAAAAAGACAGGAAAGCTGGTATCCTGGATTATGAAGACTGGTAAAAGGGAAAAATAATTTAAGGGGAAAACTGAATCAAACAGATGGAAAAGAAAATGTATGGCCTTTTGGGCTTTTATGCTTAGCAATCATATTAAAAGTTTACAGTGCTGGAGATATTCTACAAGTTCTTCTCCTAAACTAGCTTAGGCAATTTTGTTATGCACAATCCTCTTGGAAACATTCTTTGAAGTCATGAGTTTATCCTCATTGTATACTAAGCTGAATTGTTTGGATGCAAATTTTCTTTCCTTTTCTATTGAATTTCACTTCTAGATCCAAAGTTCAATTCCTGAAGCTCTAGGATTTATTATTGAATTAAGAAATTAGGGTGGACATCTGACCTTAGGAAAATATCTTATGAGAATTTATGGAACTTATCCTTATCTTTTATCTGCCTTTTTATGTTCATTGTCAGTTTGTAGTTCTCTAGAATGAATGAGACTCCTGAATTAGTTAATGGGAAGTAAGTTTTATCAAACAATGAGATCTTGGTAAAAGAATTATACAAAGGAGATTTAGTGTTATGATACTTTCAAGTACACACACACCCCCAGCCCCTGTGCAGATTGAATGTCTCAAACACTTACAGAATTAAGTGTAGTAAATGTGCTGATTTATATTGTTGATTGTGCTTTTTGCATGTTCATTGCCACATTCTTCCTAAACAATGTTTTCATTCTTATTGTGCCATGAAACACTTGATGTGCATAAGAAGATGTAGACTTGCTACTTTTACGTGTATGTTCTGATCTTTTTGTTTGTTGCTTATGTAGTACATCATTTTTTGAAGTATTCTCGTAACTGAATGTCCTGGGGATGTTCTTTCTATTAAATGTTTTGTGTCAACTACTTTTAACATATTGTCATTTGCAGGCCTTGTTTTTTGGAGGTCAGGATAAACTTCCTGCACTTTTAGCCCGTCAAACCATTCTTGGCATTGTGGTTGATCCCTGTGCTGCAATTTTGGTTTTTATCGTTACTGGACTCTTGTGCACTGGAATTAAGGAGGTACTTTTCTTTTTCCTCCCCTGTTTCCAATATCCTTTTACAGAAGTTCTGCATGTTTTGATAAATAAGAGCTTATTCACAGAGCTCATTGGCCCAAGCAATCATTACATCAATAAACGTGTGTGCTATGCTTTTTGTTTTTGTTGCTGGTAACTATCTTAGTTTCAAAACTGGATGGGCAGGCTATGTACATCCAAACAGGTATCCTTGTGTTGTTATTTTCTCTCTCTTACATGAGAGGCTCAGTATTGTTAGCTGAAAAACTTATTTCATTTGATTTTTAGATACTTCCCTTTTGGTCTGAATGGATTACTTGCTGGATCTGGAACGCTTTTCTTTTCATACGTTGGTTTTGATTGTCTGACCAGCACAGCTGAAGAGGTACGAATAATAAATTTAATAAGTCATTTGTGAACATCCTAGATGAGCACATGCTCCTATGAGAGTGGATCCGTGTAGAAACATATGCATCTTCTTGTTGAACATGCAGAAAGCTATGCATTTGTTCTTCCATCACTTGTGTTCCGTGCTCTTCTTGGTCCAGTTATGTTCTTTATTAGTCAGTGCCCAACTTGTCATTTTTTTTATTTGGGCAATAAAGCAAGTATATACTGTAGAAGCAAATACAAATTTTGAGGTAAAAGAAGAGAGGTGGACTAAGTGGAATTAATATGCAAAACCTTGAATACAGTAGGGGATCCTCAAATCTTTGACCATAAATGGAATAAAATCAATGAATATACAAAACCATTAGTGAAATAAAATATAGAAAACCCTAAATCCTTAACAAATGGTCAAAACTGAATCACAGAAATTCCTCAGGAATGGGAATAATATTATTGTAAGTAGCAAATTGTTTGGATGAAAAATTCCCTTCATTAAGAAGTCAGAAAATTTAAATTCTTAAATTTGATATTTTGAATGAAGTCCTGTCCTGCAGCCTTTCTCAGTCCGTTGAACATGATTTTCTTGGAATGAAAACGAATTGAACTTTCATCCATTTACCTGCTCCTTTTAAAAAAGAAAAGGAAATAATAATAAATAATAACTATCATCTTAGCCCTTTCAATTGTATTCAGGAAAATCTATTAAGTTTTAGAGTGAAAAAAATTAAATTAACTCTGTTTGGGGAGGGAAAAAAACTTAATGTGATTGACTGGATGATAAAAAATATATAGAGACGAGGGAAAAATAAGAAAAACATGATGAGCAACTCATTATTGCCTGAGGTGGTAGTATTTATGAAGGACTGAAAAGGTGAACGAAACAAACAAACAAATAAATAAAATTGCGGTGGGTGGTTGGAGTGCTCTTTAAGCCAAAGGTATCTGAGAATTGCGAAAGTTCTCTTTCCAATTTTAAGCTCATGCACTCATGGTTAAATTCTTTAGTTGCTGATTTTTTTTTTTTTTTTTTCACACATTTGTTTCTAAATTGATTGAACATTGAGAAGTACTTGGAAAATAAAAAAAAGCAAATGTTCACAAACTGCAAAATACCAAATATTCTATTATTTTGCATAGTATAATATAAGTTCATGCAAAAAAAATTGTATTTGTGCCATTATGCGTTGTGTTCATGTGTTCCTTTATCTGGCTCAACTAGATGTTATTGCAAATGGCTTATTGCGAACTGACTATCTTACTCCTAGTCCACACAGATTAAATCTAAATTAGTATATCCTTATTATGAGAAAGCTTATAGGTGCCAAAATTTCTTGTAGGTATACATTTGTTTGAATATGTTTATAAATCAAGAATACATTCAACTGATAAATGCCCAA
The DNA here is from genome assembly GCA_035583425.1 of Marsdenia floribunda. Classification (NCBI taxonomy): domain Eukaryota; kingdom Viridiplantae; phylum Streptophyta; class Magnoliopsida; order Gentianales; family Apocynaceae; genus Marsdenia; species Marsdenia floribunda. The sequence goes on along the minus strand of JAXGGT010000144.1, from coordinate 292,903 downwards.
GTTTTCTTTGCATCCCAATTCCAGTACTCCTGAAGCAATACCTATTTAAATGAAACATAACATTACATATGAGATTCTGAAAAATTTTCCTAACTGTTGTACTTGGACTATTTGCTTATTTTTCCTTTTAAAAGAATCTGATAAAAATTGTCCATTTAGCCTCCATAGGAAAATTGAACTTGTCGCAGTATAGAAGTTGTAAGAAGTATTTAACAGATGTAAAAATGATATAAGGAAAAGAGTGTTGTTCATCCATCTGTAACTGACCTTGTGTTGGAGTCGCATTATAGAAAATGTTATGTGAATATAGAAATACTAATTTAAGACAAAACTCATTGCAACCTATGCCCCTCTTTGGTGGTTTGAAAGTTTTCTGTTGTATTGAGTGACTGATCTAGTGCATCCTTTTGAAGTACAATTGCGTCCTAACGAATGAAATATATTGGGTTTCCAATTTTGTATTTTATTTCCACTATATTGCTATAATCAGAATTAATATTCTCGTTGAATAATGTGTCAAAACATTTCTGTGGTCAATAATTTGTAACATGTTATGTTGATGATATTTGACAGGTGAGGAACCCTCAGCGTGATTTGCCACTTGGTATTGGCTTTTCATTGTTCATATGTGGCATGTTATATACGGTTGTTTCTGCGGTTATTGTTGGTTTGGTGCCTTACTATGAATTAGATGTAGACACTCCTATTTCTTCTGCCTTTGCAAGCTATGGAATGGATTGGGCTGTGTAAGCAGAGTATCTTCTAATAATTTCTCTCTCTACTTCTTTATTATGTTCTAAGATTATGAATTATCTCTTCTTTTTCTTATGTGATATTTTGTGTTGCTTTTCTTATTTTGCAGATACATCATAACCACTGGAGCAGTAACTGCTTTATGTGCAAGTTTGATGGGTTCAATTCTTCCACAGGTGAGTTCTCATCCGAGATGTAGTTCTCTACTTGAGTCATTCTAAATAGTCATTCTAATTTTGATTTTTTTCTTTTCCATTACTTTGACAAGTTGAATGCCTCATGAAAAGCATATGGACAGTCTCAAATTGTCACCTATTCTAAAAGATTAAGATGATAGATAGGGGTTGAATTTAATCACTTAACACACTCCCTCCCTCAACTTGTGCGACGAACACAAACTTTTTTGAGTCATTCTAATTTTGAATTTTTCTTTTCCATTACTTTGACAAGTTGAATGCCTCATGAAATGCATGTGGACAGTGTTAAATTGTCACATGTTTAAGATAATAGAGACAGGTTATATATAATCACTTAACCTAATTCCTCAACATGTGTGCTGAAACAAATTGTTAAGTATATACTCTATCTATTAGCTTAAGCCTTTCGATATGATAGAAATTTAATATGATGTCAGCAGGAGATCCTGTGTTCGAGCATTAGCTCCACTTCATTTGTTGGTTATTATCCACGTGTTGGGCTTACTATTGAGAATTTGTGTCCGGCCTCCACGTGAGGGGATGTGTTAAGTGTGTAAATATACCCCCTGTCTACCATCCTAAGGTAGAAATTTAACACAAATAAAGCCAATGGGGTCAGGGAGGAGATGTTTAATTGTGAGGATATGATAGCTCAAGTACATTGAATGGTTTTTAGTTCTTCTCTGTTAAAAGCCAAGCATGTTGCTTTGTGGGTAATAAATGTATAATTACAATGCCTCTCTCTTAGTTTAAGCTTTTACGTGGGGTGGAAATTTAACAAGAAAGGTCCTGTATTTGAGTCTTCTCTATGGTTCATTTATTAGTTATTATTCGCGTGGGACGTCTCATATTGAAAATATGTTTAACTCACACTTCAGGGAGTGTGATAAATGTATAAATCCAACACCTCTCTATTAGCTCTAGCTTTTAGATAAGGTGAAAATTTAATAGTGAGAAATGATGTCTAATCTTTTCAGTGAAGCCATGCATGCTGTTTTCTGTTGTTTTTCAAACTAGAACAAAAGCAGTTTTTTCCCCCCCTTGTTTAAGCTCTTATATTGTGAACCTCTAAATCTTCTAGAATGATCTGTTGAAATCTGTTAAATTCATCTTCATATGTGATCTAATGATCTGATGTTCGGAATTCACTGCTCTTTTTCGCTTAAATCAGCCTCGAATATTGATGGCTATGGCCAGAGATGGCTTGTTGCCATCCTTTTTCTCTGATATCAATATACACACAAGAGTTCCAGTCAAGAGTACCATTGTTACAGGCTTCTTTATTGGGGTCCTGGCTTTCTTTATGGATGTCTCACAATTGGCAGGGATGGTAAGCTAGTAATTTATATCAAGTGAAGGTCTGATCTTCAGTTTTGTTTTTTAATTATGTTTATGTGATGCTGACTGATGTTGATTGAATAATTATGTAATGTTTTGTCTGAACAGGTTAGTGTAGGAACATTGCTTGCATTTACCATTGTTGCTATTTCAGTCTTGGTTCTTAGATATATTCCACCTCTTGAGGTGCCTATTCCTCTATCACATCAGCATCCAGTTGGTTCAGTGACATATCTATCTGTTCATGATATCCAAGAGACTGTTGGTGACCCCATTATCTACTCTGCTGATGCTGGTGACATTAACTATCATACTCTGGAAAATGAGAACACAAATCGGAGTCCTCTTCTTCGGAAAAAATGTGATCAAGGTACCATTGACTTTTTTTGGCTTTATTTGATTGGAGCTTTGTTTTACATTTTCTGTTTTTGATTTGAGATGGGTTGAGAATTTTAATGGATTGAGTTTAATGTGAAAATTTCTTTTGTTTTGAAATGAGAATTAGACTAATGTTTTCACATTTGTTTTTGGTAATCTTGCATCAGGATGTTTGATATGATTTTAATTTAGCACCATGTATTATATAGTTAAGTAATAATTTATAAGAGTATTTAAATAGAGAATTTTTAATGTAAATATGTGGGATCAACACGTGTCATTTAGGAAAAAGATTTGAATATGTTTCCGATCTTGGATTTAAAAGCATTTTACAGGATGAATCAAAGAAAAAAATTTATTGAAGAACCCATCCGAATTAACCTGGGCCATCTTGAAATTGTGATTTTTTCTGTTTGAGAAATCATTTGGGCAGTTGATTTTTCATTTGGAGAAAAGATATCATTTGAGAACTATGAAGATTTTATTAGAATTTTTAAGATTTTGTCGAACTCAAACTAAAAAAGGATGCAATGTTAAAGATTTTTCCCTTTTTTTCTTTTTTCATTTTGTTTTGATCTTATGAGGATTATTTTGCCTCCCGTGTGCCATTTGTCACGAAGGCTTAACCTACGAGTCATAGTTGAGGCTGTTTTACCACTAAACTACACCTGCTCGTCCGTACAATGTTAAAGATGAATTGTTGATCATGGATGATGATAATGAATTATTATTCCATCCTTCTCCAACATCATAATCCATGATTCATAGATGATTGTTGATTATTTGTTACTGATAATTAATTATGTTTCCATAAGAATTGTGCCCTCTGGCAACGTAATCAAGAAGTTCAGTTGGTTGCTCCAGTGTTTGCTTCTAGGTTTCTACATGCTAGGACTGTAACCACGATCTCTGCCTACTTGGGCAGCTTTCAAAAATGAGCTAGTGGCTCTGATACCACCTAAAGAATATAGGAGAGAGAATTTCTTGATATATTCATTCAATGATACAGCACTAATATACATGTAAGACTACGATGAAGTAGGAAACTACCAAATACTATAAGAAACTACTAAATGCTTATTACAATCAATCAGAATTCCTAAAGATTGTAATCCCACTAATTGAGTGATTTGCAATATATCACTACAATAGGTAAATAAAGCAAGCCGATATAATAGAATATTCAATGATTAGTTTAACTAGGATGGAAACAAAAAATTTTGAATCAATCAAGAATACTGCAATACTATGTGCATTGTAGATTTCTTTACTCCTGCATAATCCTGCATTTTTCTATATGATGAGATTCATCCAGTTAGAAGAATCACCAGAAATTCTTTTTATAATTTCCTGTATGAAAAAAATATGAAGTACTTTTCAGATAAAGTTAAGAGATTAGAGGTAAGACAACTCAGTTATAGGTGCTTATCCAATTTAATGCCTAATTCACAGGATTTGACAGCAAATTCACTTATCACTTAATTGACTTATCTGAAATCCTATTATGAATATCAAACAAAATAAAAGTGAAATCATCATAAAATTATTTTTTATCTTAAATTTATTCATAAAAATATATCACAAAAAAATTGAGAGCATTAATATTATATATTTAAAAAAAAAAGAAAAAAAAAGAAACTTATTATTTTAAACAATAGTTTAATTAACTTTTTATGCAATAATAAATAATGTCGATTAAAATATTAATAAATTATAATATTTTAAGTAAAATTAAACACAAATAATAGTATTTAAATTTTTTTATTGAAAAGAATTATTTTAAATTTTTTATTTTTACAAAAGTTATATTTTTATTATAATAATTTAGAAAAGATCATGAGTGAAAATATATTCTTGTGTTTCTTAACTTTTTTGCAAAGTTAAAGTAGCAATAATATTAAATTTTCAAAATCTTAGACATGCAATGTTGAGTTGTTATCAAACGTCAACAAATTCAGCATCGAAACTTCAAATTTCAGTGTTAAAACTTTAATTATTTCAGAGTTCAGTTTTATTAAATAGCCCCTTAATGAGATAATATATTTCCTGCATGATTCATTCCTTAGGTAGAGACACACTGCATAGACTTGTATGGAGAAAGAGAAATACTTTAGAAAATGCTATGTACTCTCCTGACACGAAGTAGTTTACAGTCATTAAGTTGTGGGCATGTAACTTAAGTACATTTGCTAATATTTGTGGGGGACATCAGATGCCCATAACTAAAGAAGGTAAAGTATCATATTCATGTGATTTTCTTGTTCTTTAACAGTACATTCCCCTTGATGCTAATTTTAATAACTTGTAAGAGAGAGTGAAAAGGAAGAGAATATTGTAACAAGTATGGGAATTGAAGCTCAGCATTTGATTACTGATTCTGTAGTAACTATTGTCTTTGAAATTTCCAACTAGATTTATGTATGTGAGAAACAGTTACTTGCATGCAATGCTTAAGTAACTCTACTAATTTTGTTAATTCCTGGTGTTTGTAAATGCTGTCCATTGCCAGATCTAGATAGCGAGCAAAGAAGGCGAAAAATTGCTGCCTACAGTATAGGTTTCATGTGTTGTGGAGTTTTGGTATTAGCATCTGCAACTTTGGCTAAAAGTCTCCCCTGGTACATCAACTGTTTGGTTCTTACTGTTCTTTGGAAATATGTTGATGAATTCTATATGTTATTGTAGTTTTACTTAACCTCCCAAATGTCTCACCTTCTGACAACTAACCTAATGGTGAAGCATCAACTCTGCAATAGTTGAAAGATCTTAAACTTTAGATTTTAATTTAGCGGTAGAAAGACAGGAGAAAAAGAGAAGGGTAGAAGTATTCTTAAGGAGGAATATTAGATTTTTTTTTTTTTTTGCTTTTCATGCTTACATTATTTAAAATTTACCGCTATAATGTATTTCAATTTGATTCCGTCGGTTAATTTATTTCCTTGTCACCGTATTTATCTTGACTAGCGGTTGAAGAGAAAACTAAGAAGTCCATGTGTTACAAATTTTTCCAATGGGCTAATCAGCCAGTTTAGTCCTCAAAGTATTTTCATTAGGTTTGATTGATCACTAATGATTTTTCTTTTTTTTTTTTAGATCTCTACATTACAATCTGCAGTGTAGGTCCTTATAACCTAAAATAAGAAATTTATACCTAAATCAATTGGTAGTATTTTATCTATTTTTGGTAAAATGGGCCTATGGTGCAGATTTTAAACTATAGGGATCTAAAAATAGTTTAAAATAATCATTAGGGACTTAAAAATACCAATTAAAACAACTTTGGGGGACTAAATTTGCTAATTTGCAAATTTAGCAAATTTGCAAATTATTCAATAGACATCATTATTCTGGAATAAATTTTGTTGAGGTGGCTTAAGGAAATGCATTTCCTGCTCAGTATTGGTTAATTTGGTTGTGGTAGATATTCTAATATTTTGACGTTTCATAAATCAGAAACAGTTAAGAGTGACCTTTGGAACAACTAGATCTTGCTCCAATAGAATGTAGGAAGGTCAGAGATTCTGAAGTGGAGCTTCAGTTACCTGTCTTTTCTACATGCTGAATTAACTGTTGCATATATAGCATGAAATGGAATACGGGCAGTCTACAGAAACAAATTAAAAGATACACATCTGATTTTTCTTGGAAAGCAATTTACAGTAGTTCATGTTGTTTGCAAGCTCAATTTCCGTAATATAACCTTTAGAATATCAAAATTACACCTGTTTAGAAATTTATGTTCCTTACTCTGAAGAAATAAAGATATCACCATTTTTATAAATGGGAATTATGCTTCTAGTAGGACTTTCCTTTCTTATGTGCATAACATAACTAAGTAAAACAAGAAGAAGGGGAGGAAAAAAAAAAAAACACAAACAGAGACAAAAATATATTTTAATGCTAAATTCTTGGCTTGATTATGCCAACAATGTGGATATCTATGCTAGGGAGGATAATAATGCAAGCCAGACAGATTATCAGAGTTTGTAGATAAGATGATTGATAAGCTAGTCTTCTCTAATGGAGGTGTTTTCTATCATTATCTGAAGAATATAGATTGACTATCCGTCTAGATTTGTCTTCTGTAAGCAGGAGATTCTGGAAACCTATAACATATCTGTTAAGTTTAACTGAAATACAAAAAAAAAAAAAAAAACCAAGCTCAACTAGACCTCACTCCTAAGTATCCTGCTCAAATGTATTCCTTCCCTCCATTATTTTATATCTAAGAATATACTCATACAATTATATTTACTTCTTGTATTTTCCTTTAGTTTAATTTATCTTAATTATGTCATGGATTTTGTGGTCTATAAATAATTCATCTAATTTTCATCTTCAGATTTGACAAAACCATAAAAATGAACCCATATGTACCAGAAAATAGATCACATCACTCCTGCTAATCCTCCTCCTCTTGGCAAGATGGGAGAGACACCTGGGAGAAGAGTGCCATTCGGATCTGTCAAAGATTGTTGAACGCTATTTCTTTTTTATTAATTATGAACAGAAGGAGATGAATTTCCAAGAGTTATAGCAAATCTAGATGAAAAGAACTGCTATCAATAGATTGATGGCTAAAACCATCTTGAAACATTTTCTGATGCATAATGCACTTCTACTCAGAAGAATAAACAAAGCTTGTGCAGAATGATCAGATAATGATAGGAAAATGATAGAACCTCTTTTTCTCTATTTTCAGCCTTTTAAATCTAATAAAAAATTTAAGATATACTGCACTCTGTTGTTTTTATTTTACCTTTTTTAATTTATGAAATATATAAATGATTAGGAACCTATGTGATCTCTATTGCACCCTTTCACACACTAACATAAGTGGGTTATCATGCAGAATTATCTTAAAGTAAAAGGAAGATAATTTTTAGTTAGCATTCTCTACAATTGAATTTTGTAGTGTTAGTATTATTTTCTACCTGAAAAGTAAGCTTTCTATACGTGGCTGGAGGATGCTTTTAAGTTTTGTTCCTCTTTATGTCTCTTATTTGCATGCTGGTGAAGTTATTAACCTTTCTTTAAGTTCACTCTTTCTTTTTTTAATTTTTTATCACAATAGTTTTCTTCGCTTGATATTTTCTGGAGTTGGTGGCTTGCTTCTGTTGGGTGGGCTAATTGTACTCTCACGTACTGATCAAGCTGATGCAAGACACAGTTTTGGGCAGTCAGGAGGTATGTAGATCTCATAATGATGTTACTAATATAGAAAAATCCAAAGGTGAGAATGTGGAGGGTTCTATTACCCTCTTCAAATGTTAGGAAGCTTCTTATTTGATTCCACAGCTAAGAAGATTAGATTATGGTAGTGTTGTTCCTAGGGAGTTTCTCTCTCAGGATGTTTACCTGAAGTGGAGGAAATGTGTTCATTTTTACTTCCAAGATCCTGTGCCATCACTGACATGCTCTACAGTACAGAAGAAAAGTCAAGGAAAAGTTTGGACAATAAAACAAAAAGGAAATAGTAAAATAAATTTTAGATTACCTCCTTTATTTAAAGAAAAAAAGTAGATATCCCTGATATTTTTACGTGCTAGTCACTTTTAATTCTCTGAGATGTTGTTTTTACCAAGTTCAAATACTGCATAATTGCTCATATTCTTGTCACTCTTGGTGGTGGTTTATGTTTCTTTGATGGTTATTCCTATAATACCCGTTTTCTCCTTTTGCTAGTGGTCTATGCTCGTTCCTTTTATTAACACGTACGTGTTAATAGTTTTGCTTTTCGAATTCTTAACAGGTTTCTTGTGTCCATTTGTTCCTTACATCCCTGCAGTTTGTACTTTCATAAACACATACTTGCTCATCAACCTTGGGTCAGTACTTAATCAACTTTTTTCTCATATCCTGGAAATCTTGAAATATCGTTTAGCAGAATTTATGTTACAGCACTGAAACCTTGATTACTTGAATACAGAGCCGGAACCTGGATTCGTGTTTCTGTATGGTTGATGGTAGGAGCCTTGATATATTTATTCTATGGCCGGCATCACAGCCGACTCTTAGATGCCTCCTCTACACCTATTGTCCCTGCTGAAGATGGTAACCATTAATGAATCATTTTGTTTCAATTCTTAAACACCATTAACTCAAATGATATAATCCCTATTTATGTAGCTGAATTTGTTAGGTAAGTGGAAATTTTACTTTCTAGATTACATGGATGGTTGTAAATATGGTATTCCTGTGTATAGAAGTCCCATATAGCAACCAAGCTGAAAACCTCATGCTGGTGTGTTCAAAATATGGCTTCCATTCAACATCAGATTTCTTCGGCTCTCCCTTGTCTAATGTCATTAATATTTTAATCAGCTTGGATTATCTTATACTTTAATGAATTTCTGACACGTAATCTATATATTGGGCAAGTTGCCTGATTTCAAGTGATTCAAGACAGCAAGTTTCCCCACAAACTGTCTTCTGGAATGCGACACAGCATTTGATGACCGAAGACAATCAATTTGAGAATGCCATTCATTCAGGTCCACAAATTAAAATAATCCTTCCATTTTTTATTATCTTTCTTTCCTTCTGAGTTTTCTCACTTGTTATCTTACAAATTTAATAATTTTTGTTTTTTTTTTATATAATATACTTATTTATAATTAGTATTAATTATTTATTTTTATATAATATTAAAATTTAAAATATTTTACGGTGTGTTTAGATCACCACCTAACTGAAGTTGAATAAAGAATTTTTATTTCTCAATAACTTAACACATTTGAACAATATTTTTTTTAATTATTTGTCTCCCAATTATATCTAATAGATGTGGCACTTCATCTACATATAATATATATATACATATAAGTAGAGTGTAGGCTCCATCTTAATTAAATAATATTTATATTACTAATAAAATAATATTACACCTTTTTTCTCAAGAAAAAAATTATTTTACACAAATAATTATTACACTCGATAAAACTTATGTATTTGACCCCACTTTTTCCAAAATAAAATTCATTTTTAAAAAAATTACAGACAATATACATTTTGAATAAATGTTTGTCTCAAATAAATCATTTTTCAAGTATAATAGTAATCCAAACACATTCTTAATTTTTTAAATAAAAATACATTAATTATATTTTACGAGAAATAATTATTTTTAAAATAATAATAGTTAATAAGAAAGTGTAATATCAATTAGTAATTATCTCATTTATAATTATAAAAATTAATGAGAGTGTCAAAATTTTAAAATATATATATATTGTTTTTTTTAAATGTTAAAAGTACAAATGTGCTTTTAATTTTTAAAAAATAAAAAATAATAATAATAATTAGTAAATATGAGTTTTTTTTTTAAAAAAAAAAAATTTGAGGCATTTTTGCTTTTGTTGTTTCTCAAATTCATAATCGCTTGAATCATCAATGAAGTTGTCATCAATTGAGTCAGACCGGCTTGACTAGTAAATATGAGTTATAGTATATTAATTATAAAAATATTACTCACAATTGAAAAAAAAAAAAAAAGTGGAGGATGTATATAATAATAATAATAATAATAAGAATTGGATTATGTGAGAAATAAAAAAGGCTTCCCTTATGAGGAAATTCCAATTGGGTTGGCCTTTTGCAAGGAGGAAGAGACTTTTCTTTTTCTCATTTCCCAAAACCACACGCCACCATCCACGCTCTCCTTTATATTCTAAGAATCTGCCTTGTTTTGCACATTTTCGAATACTCAAATTCCAACTTTCTCCCTGTGCTCTTAGATACTTCTAGAAATACATATATATATATATATATATATATATATATATTAACTTAATCATATTATTTAAATTTTTTTTTTTTTAAAAAAAAAAAAAATATATATATATTTAGACTTATCAAAAACCAACATAAAATTAGTTAGAAGAATAGTTTAAAATAAAAGTTAAAATTTTAATGTAGTTTGTATGATTTAGTCAAACGTTAGAATAATAATTTTACTTTTTAAGAGTATGAAAATTCATCATCAGACCACAAAACTAAACCTTAGTTAGTCCATTCTTATTCGATTCTTTTCTCATCTGTTATCCTTGCCACGATGATGATCATTATGATTATTTTATTATTTATTTATTTATTTATTAAAAATTTTCCTTTTTTTTTTTTTTTCCCCAAAGAATTAACTTTCTAATTTTTAGTTTTCTAAAGATATTTTTTAATTTTCCAACGATTCTTATTAAAAATTATTTAAATTTTCTTCAAAAAGATATATACGTTTTTTTTTTTTTTTTAACTCAATTTTGTTAGGAATTAATTGATAGAACGTATTTTAATTTGATAAATTCATATATTTTATGTTTATTTGAGAAAAGATTATTATAAAAAGTTTAGTTTAACAACGAATGTTATTTTTGAAAATATGATCCCTAATTTATTAATTTATTTTTTGTCGTTTTTTTTTAAAAAAAAAAAAAGGAAAAATATTTTATTTATTCACTTAAACTTAGACTTCTAGCTATTAAGATAATAAGGGAGGGTCTTGATCCTTATTTTTAGATTTGAATTTCTTTTATTTAATTAATTATTTATATTGGATAGAATAGTCAACTTATTTAGAGCCTATTTAGTTTTTAAATAAATTTAGGGATGTAACATAAATTTACAGGATTTGAGGATTTAAATTCGAGGGATGACATTTAGAAATGTGATACCCGTCCCACATCGTATGTTTACATGAATATGTCATGAAATATAAGAATTAACTTAGATATTTATTGTCAACTCGAGATATCTTTTTGGTACAGTAAAGACGGATCAAAATAATTGATCCATAAGGTCCATAATTGTGGTACAAGCTAACGTGTTAGGATTAAAAGTTTGTAGGTTCAAATAAGAGGAGATTGACACTTTTAAATTTAAACGGATGGTAAATGAGTTAAATTTTAGTTAATGTTTTTTCATATTTAATACTTTGTAGTTTTAGATATAAATATTATTTGATAAATTTGATGAATAATTAATATAATACTAATAAATAGTGAAATTTTAGTTATATTATTGAGGTTAAATAGATTAAATTTATAATTTTTGAGTTTGAATTAAATAATTATATTAGATTAACACAATTATTAAATAAATTTAATTCAAATTTAAATTTTAAACACAATTGTTTACGTAAGTTCAACATGATTACCATTCTTATTGTAGTAGTGCAAATATATTCAAATCTTTCCATTTTTTTTTTTTTAATTTTTGTTTTTAGCTTTTCTTTACAAATCATAATTTTTACTTTTGTTAAAAAAAAAATTAAAAAAAAAAGGAAAAAGTCACATGAGATATTTCCACTAACTTATTTTATCATGTCATACGAATTTGGTGGGATGCAAGATTTATTGACACGTTATCTAAAATACCAAGTAAAATATAAATGTTAAATTAATTAAAAAAAAAAAAAAAAAAAAAAAAAAAAAACCTCGTTACAAGTGAATGTTTATGATTTTTTTTTTAAAAAAAAAATAAAAATTATAATCGCATTGAAAATTTTATAAAGACATTCAAAATATATTTTTTATGAATCTAAGTAATTAAAAGTATATTGTATTAATTAAATTAATACATATTTTATTTTTTACTGGTATTTTAAACAATATCTTAGAGAATATTCTAAAATATTTAATGCGTAGTGCACGTATTGTATTGAAGATTTTTTTCTCCAAATTAAGTCTTGAAGAATTAAAATTTTATATATGGTATGAAATCATCGGTCTCTATTGTACAATTTATGTCGAATTTGAATGAGTCAAAAAGCAATAACTTCAAATATCAAATAATTTAACTAATAAATAAATAAATCAGATTCTCTATATATTTTCTCCAGCTAAGCATAAAAAATTAAGTTATATATATAAATACAAAAATTAGGGCACAAGATATCTTAAAAAGACATATTTTAAAATATTATTTAAGACAATAATAAAATTAAAATTCGTGTTATTATAATTATCTCAAAATTACCACCATTAAATTCAGTTAAGTCAACATTGTTTAAAAATTTTCTAATGCGATTGTAATTTTTACTTTTTATTTTTTAAAAATTTTTATAGTACTGATTTAACAAAATTAAAGGTATTAGTTTTTTAAGGTTAATTAGACTGACACATATTTTAATTTTATTAATATATTAGACAATATTTTAAAAGATGTCTTAGGAGGCTCGCACCATTATTATTTCAATTCTATCAAAATTAAGTAATATATATATATATATATATATATTTTGAAATTTGAGGCATTTTGCCTCTGTTCTATCTTGAACTTATGATCTTTCTGATCATAAGTGAGACTGCTACCAATTGAGTTACACCTTATTGACAACAATCTTATACTTACTATGTCTAAATTTAAACTTGTATTGTTCTCTCAAAATAAACACGTTTTTTCAAAATAAAACTATACAAAACAATTAAGGAGATTTAACTAACTCCATAAATCTATATATAAGGATTGTATAGTTTTTATTTTTATGGTATTTAGATTTACATCATAAAAATATAAAAATATAACATAAAATATAAATATAAATACACATCCAAATTTAAATATATTTATTATTAATTTAAAATATATTTTTAATATAAGGAAAATGTATTGGGTACTATAATAAGTACCATCACATCGCAATAATTTATTTTTATGTATGAACTATGAATATGTGAATAGATGACCTTTTGGAAATACTATTCCAAAAATAGACAAATAAGACTTTTCCTTCTGTTTTAATGATGATTTGAAGTTTTTAGGTTGAAAGTAGGTTGGAAATAAAGGCAAAAATCTGAGTCATGTCTTTCTTATTAAATAAAAAAGAGATTCTGATAATCTACTTTTAAATAATATATATTTTAATATATATATATATAATTCATATTATATTAGGAAAATTGGTCATTTTAGTTCTCATACTAATTTTATTTAGATAAACGAGTCCCTATTTTTTAATTTTTGGATAAATAAATCCTCATTTTTTTTTCGTTTGGACAAA
>JAXGGT010000144.1:263034-279144 GCA_035583425.1 Marsdenia floribunda | reverse complement strand
CTCCCCTGGAGAAATGGAACCTTATAAGAATAAGATGTGTAGGGGAAATGTCACTCGCCTAAACGCGCGTGACGAAAGAAATCCAAAAATCCAAAAAGAGCCAACACCATTAATGAAGTAGAAAGAGAAACACAGCCAATTGGGCAAAAAATTTAGAAATAGAAATACCCGTAAATTATTGATTGATATTACGTCGGCTGTCCCTGTATTCTGTAGTGCGTGGGTGTCGGAGAGAATCTGGTCGCAGCCTCCATGTCTTCTTCTTATATAATCCTCGTTTGATAAGTGGGTGCAATCCCAAGGCCTCATACAGAATCGGTAAAGAATCTTTCTCTCTCTTTCTCTTTCTCTTTCTGGTTCTGGTTCTGGCCATTGGGGTTGCAGTGGGTGCGTAGCGTACATCTTAGTTCCGTTCCGTTTTGCTCCCTTCGATCATCTGTTGTTTGCTTGTGTGCATACTACGTAATTCTTGTTCTTGAAGATTAAATTTAGAATACATCAAAAAAGGTGAAAGAGCTAGAATTTTTGGGGGATATATATCTCGAGGAATTTGCTATGGGTTTAATTTTTTATGGCTCGGTTGATGGTGGCGGTGTAGGATTTTTTAAAGGTCTAATACGGAGAAAGCAGGTTGATTCTACTCATACCAAGTCTTCATCTTCATCTTCATCTTCTTCTTCTTCTTCTACGTCTTTGGCAAAGACTTTGACGGTTCCTCACCTCATTGCTATAGGTGATTTTCGGTTAAAACTCTTTACTAGTTTTTTTTCCCCCCTTTCTAAAACGGAATGGCTTTTATTTGATCGGCACATGAATTTTTTTTTTTTCCTTTGGATTGGAATATAGGATATCATCCCTTTTCATTTCCAGTATTTATTGATCACCTTGTTTCCCTCTTCTGTATCTGTCCTTTGTTTATTTATTCATGTTTTATCGAGCTTAAGAGCGGTTTACTTCTTGATGTGTTTGTGATAGAGATGTTGTACATATAAGTGCTTCGAAGTGTCAAGATTTATACCATGCAGTTAGATCCTGTATTTCCTACCTTAAGTTGTCTGATCAAGTGCTCAAAAAAATGCAAAATTTGGAGTTAAGCATCTGATGTTTTATTTAATGAACTAATTCTTGGGTTGTTCCTCGATTCTTTAGGAGTTGGTTCAACCATCGGTGCTGGGGTGTATATTCTTGTTGGTACAGTTGCCAGAGAGCATTCTGGGCCGGCCCTCACTTTTTCCTTCTTAATAGCTGGGATAGCAGCTGCTCTTTCCGCATTCTGCTATGCTGAACTTGCTAGCCGTTGCCCGTCAGCTGGAAGTGCTTACCATTATTCGTACATCTGTGTTGGTGAAGGGTACCCATTTTTATTTTTATTTTTTTCTTTAATTCCTATGATGAAATAGTTGTAAAAGTTTGTTTCTCAAGTCTTGTTCTGCGGTTGATGTCATGCTTTTATTTTCTTTGCTCTCAATTAGCTTGCTTTCTTGAGTTTTCTTTGGTCATTTGTCTTTGACACACCCCCTCTTTTTTTTATTTTTTATTTTTTAGTGTGGCTTGGCTGATTGGTTGGGCACTGATACTGGAATATACTATCGGAGGTTCTGCAGTTGCTCGTGGCATATCTCCAAATCTGGTGCGCACAGCCCCCTAACTTTAACCCTTAGTTGCTAAGAGGAGTTGGTAGAGCGATAGTTTTTGTTTAGTAAAATGTTACCATATTACAATATGAATTGCTTTTCTCCTTGGTGTTGCTTCAAATTTCTGTTGTGGTTAATGGAAATTCTAATTGTTAGGGAGATACCTTTTATGCTTTGTTTTTAATAAAGGGAAACTCAATAGCTTTCATTACTTTATGTCCCTGACATTATTTTAGTAACTTTTGAATTCATCTTTATGAAGAGATTCTTTTACCATCTCTTTCTAAATTAGTGATCTAGAAAATATGCCAATCCTATCTTTCCAGATTTTATCTGTTCTTATTTTCTCTTTTAGTCTTTGCTCTTTGGAGGAAGTCTCCCAAGTTTTCTAGCCCGCCATTCCATCCCTGGGCTTGATATTGTTGTAGATCCTTGTGCGGCAATTTTAGTCTTTACTTTCTCAGGGCTTCTATGCGTTGGAATCAAAGAGGTACATACTCTCGATGTTCACATTTGCTTCTTTCCTGATTTGTTCTTAATCCGCTGCTAATTAAAATTATTTACTTTACCAGAGTACAACGGTACAAGGAATTGTCACATCAGCAAACATTTGTGCCATGATATTTGTCATCATAGCTGGTGGATATTTGGGCTTTAAGACTGGATGGCCAGGCTATGAACTTCCTGTTGGGTAAACATTTCTTTCAAATGGTCAACCCATAAATATTTTTGTGAGTTGAAAGTTTGTTTATCATCTGTTCTAAATGGTTAGGTATTTCCCATTTGGGGTTGATGGCATGCTTGCTGGGGCTTCTACAGTCTTCTTTTCATATATTGGATTTGATTCCGTTGCTAGTACAGCTGAAGAGGTATCCTTCTTTCTTTCTGAGATACTTAGTTTGAATCCTATGACTATATTGGCCTAAAATTTCAATCCAACAGGTGAAAAATCCTCAACGAGATCTGCCAATGGGGATTGGACTTGCACTTTCTATCTGTTGTGCATTGTATATGTTGGTCTCTGCTGTAATTGTTGGCTTAGTTCCTTATTATGCAATGGATCCTGATACTCCCATCTCTTCTGCATTCACAAGCCATGGACTTAAGTGGGCAGCGTAAGTAAATATATCATACAGCTGTTATGTTCCTTTTTAGTGTTTCAGTTCAAATGTCTTGAGATTTGATCTTCCTATTTCTATTTTTCAATTCTAATCCTCCAGTTCTTGGTTTTTATTACAGGTATATAATTACTGCTGGGGCTTCAACTGCTCTCTGCTCGACACTATTGGGTTCTCTCTTGCCTCAGGTGTGTATTATATCATAGAGAACACAATTATAATCATGATTAACAAGGTCTACTATAACAAATTTGATCTTTTAGCCACATCTCTGATGGTTTTATGATGTGGAAATGCCAAATTATAACTGCACCTTATGCTTTATTCCAATAGAAAGTGTAACATTTATAGGTCCTCATCATTTGTTTTTGGACTCTCTTTTATTTAGCAAACTGCTCCTATTTTCGCCAACAACTATATATTGATTTACTACTTAAACTTGTAAATTTTTTGAAATGAATCTTCTAAATTTTAATAATAGTTCATGAAATAATAAGTTGAATATTTTGTTGCTAAAACGTTTGAAATTTATATTTTCTATATTCTTGAGTATGCCAAATGACTGGTATTGGTGATCCGTGTAACATGTTTGTATGTGACCTTTTTCATATTACCTTCTGTTTCTCCTGAGAGGTCCTTGTCTACGATCTATTTAGGTCCTTGAATGTTTCAGAAGGTTACTGTTATTTTAACCTGAAAATTATTCCATGCCTTACATTCTTCTTGGGTTACGACGTAATTAGGATTGCATTTCGGTCAGAAGAAATCTTCTCTAGCTTCTATTTGTGCTCTCCTTCTTCATATTCTGGCCTGCACAGGCAGCAATGCTCTGCATGTTTCTTTTTCTGTCGTTGCTGAGATTCTGGCATTATATTTTGAAGTTATGAGTTAGAAAGTTAAAAACTGTACATTTAAGTGAAAAAGGACCTCTCTTAGTATTCGTACTCCCCCCTTTCTTCTCTTATTTCTCTCGTTGTAAAACTTGAATTTCCTTTACTAATATAAATTTTTTTATTGATTTACCATTCTGTTGTATATTCCTTTCTGATAAAGATCAAATTAACGTTCTTGGAATTTTTCTTTTAGCCACGAATATTAATGGCGATGGCAAGGGATGGATTGCTTCCTTCATTTTTTTCAGATGTTAGTAAAAGCACTCAAGTTCCAGTCAAGGGTACTGTTGTGACTGGGTTGCTTGCTGGAACATTAGCTTTCTTCATGGATGTTGAACAATTGGCAGGAATGGTATGTGTATGAATATCGTTGTTTCCAAATCAACAAACAGAAAGCTATAGTTCATATTTCCAAAGACTACTTTATGAAATTTTATAATCTTTCTTGTGCTTTGGCTACTCGAGAATTTAGATGTTGAAATTCATCAGACTACATCTACTCGATGGACTGCAATGTGCTTTTGATCCATAAATTGTGTTACTATATTCTTTGGCATTCCTAAAAGAATTTAGAAGTATATTTTGCTTATTGGGAAATATATTGTCCTGCAGGTTAGTGTTGGTACACTACTTGCCTTCACCGTGGTGGCTATCTCAGTTTTGATACTGAGATATGTTCCACCAGATGAGGTTCCTCTTCCCCCATCTTTTCAAGGGGCAATAGACTCAGTAGCTCTATGCTATGGCAACAGGAAGATTTCGGTGGAGAATGTCAAAGTTAACAGTCTCCTCGATGAGAGCACCCCACTTTTGATTAACAAGCATACAGCTGCTGGATATCTTCTTGTTGATAAAGCACTCAGCAAATGTTTCAGTATGCATTTTTTACTCTAGATATCTTGAACAGAGCTATTTTCATTAAAGTGATCCTAGATATACTGAATTATTAGTCTCAAATCAAGAAGTTTTTCTGCATGCAGCTAATTATGTTTTCTGTTGTCACATGAAACCTGAAGCCGCTCTTTCATATATCATTTACTGTGTTTCTGTTCTTCTTTTAGATTTTGTAAATGTGGAGAACAGGCGAAAAGTTGCTGGGTGGACCATAATCCTTACATGTGTCGGTGCACTTGTGCTTACATCTACTGCTTCAAATGTGGGTCTCAATAGGTGGGTGTCTCTTAAGTTATTTTTACTACTCACATAGTTTTTGAAATTATCTCATAACTAGGTTGAGCAAGCAAGCAGGGAAGGAAAGGTGTATGTTATTTGATGATCAAAATCAAATTATTCATAGAGGGCTAAGCGAAAACGTGATTGTTCATATTTGAAGGAGTTAATAGATGGGTGTGCATGGCCATTGCATATTATTTAATTGTTTCTTTCGTCAAGAGTTTTGTTAATTTTATCATTCCCAATTATATTGAAGGTTTAATTTTTAATCCTCTTTATTCTTTGATTTTCTTCCAGTGCTCTTCGATATACTTTATGTGGAATCGGTGGCATTCTTCTATTGTCTGGTCTGATTATTCTGACTTGTATAGCCCAGGATGATGCCCGTCACAACTTTGGGTACTCAGGAGGTACGATCTCTTGTGCAATTAACATGAGCTTGATTTCTATTGTACCTTGCATAAGTCTCTTTGAATTTCCTTGGAAAAAGAATTCTATTAAATAAGGATAAGTTTGGAAAAGTAATAGGTAATTCGTTGTCATTTCCTAATAGAAATATTTATTAAAAGTGTGATAAATAGTTCCGGACAGACCTGCAAGCTCTGCAGATTTTGCAATTACTCTCAGAAAAGATTTTGGAAATCACTAAAAAAGTTTTCTTGTTTAGGGCATGTCAATACATTTGGGGTTAGATTTTATTCATTCTTTTATCATTTTCTAATGTTGTGCTGAGGTGTGGAAAAACTAAGAGCAGAGTACTAAATATGCTTTTCTTCCTTTTCAGGTTTTATTTGCCCGTTCGTTCCTCTGCTACCAATTGCCTGCATTCTTGTAAATATGTATTTGTTGGTTAATCTTGGGTGAGTATGTAGCCTATTTTCTATCTTTTGTTAGTCATGTTGCCCTTCAATGGTACAAATGTGGAAAGGTAAACCCATATTCACATGTTTATATTTTTGGTCTTCCATATCATAGACAAATATGTTTTCTGCTTCTTCATAACAATGTTCTTGTTTTTAGTTTAAAAAACAAAATGTATCTTTTCTTCCTTAATCCCAAATGCTTTCCTGCTTTGAAATAAAAAATAGTTTTTGTAATCATGTATGCATTCAGGAAACTATGTGGTATAGTATTTGCAAGTAGAAGTATGTTTGATCAGCAAATTGTAAATGTCTACCATCCTTGCTTCTCATGCTGAGATGCTTCACATCTATGCAGTGCTGGTACCTGGACCCGAGTATCAATATGGCTGTTGATAGGAGTTGTCATTTATCTTCTATATGGCCGAAGGAATAGCTCCCTCTTGGATGCAGTTTATGTTCCTGCAGCCCATGTAGATGAAATTTATCGGAACTCTGCAGGCATGCTTGCATAGTTCTACTACTCCATGGGTTTATTAAAGCTCAAGCTTTAATGCATGGTTTCCTGAATTTGTGTTCCTCCCATATAAGAAAGAAAGAAGGGGTATGCAATATATTAGTGTGTTCCAGATTAATTTCTCTTTTCCTGTTGTATTCTGAATCTTTGTTGTACAATGGAAAGGGGTGCTTTGGTACAGTTGAAGTAGGTGAAATAGAGTAGGGAACACAAGATGAAAATATAGGTTTGTATTATTCTTATACAGTAGCTTAAAGGGTGGGGGGTTTATTTTTTACTTAATAGTTCATTCTTGTATCGTAGTGCTTTGTGCTATATTTAGTGGGAAGTGATGGTTCCAAACATTTGTAAATAACTTTGGAATATTGAAAATTTTCTTTCCTCCGACCTTACTATTCGTTATCTGCTAACTTGACAAAAAAAATAATTATATTTAATAAAATATATAAATATATATTACTCTAATAATAATATTATTATTATATTTAATAAAATATAATTTTTTTACACTTTATTTATTATTAGATAATTTTTTCATTTGGTCTCATTTTCTTTCTCATTTTTCTTAGTACAGTTAACATAAAAAATTCAATCCAAACACACAGTGTTAGTGTTAAAAAACTTAAAATTAAAAAAAATAATAATAAAAAATAAAAGAAAAGCAAGGGGTTTTACAAGCCGGCATCCTTTTCAGCAAAACCCTCTACGCAGTTCTCCCTAGCCATATGATTTCGCCACTCCAAAGTGCCTGTAATGGGTGGCGCTTCCAGGTTCATAATGCTCCTCACCGTTCCTTTGCCCTCCGTCCTCCACCACCAATCCTCCCTAAAATTCTTTCGCCGCCTCTCTCTCACCACCAGTTCTTGCCACTTCACTGTCTCTTTTCCCAAGTCTTTCCACTACCGCCGACTCCACATTCCACCTCACAGCGCTCTGCGCGAGGCTAATACAAGTTCAATCCAGAAAGGCCTTCATCCCTGGCCCGAGTGGTCACACTTAATTAACAATCTTTTCTCCCAGGGAAAAGACGTTCTACCAACCGAAGCTCATGAATTACGGCCCGATGATGCGTTTGTGGCCTACGAAGAGAAGGCGCTATCGGATGAATTTGTTCGCTCTGCCTCTGCTTGCTTAGCCTTTGCTCGCGCCCAGCCTGACCTTCTTAGGTACATTTATCTTTCATTTATTATTATTGCTGGAAAAGAAATTGACTTCCCATTTATAAATTAATGTAAATAGATGGATGGGTGGTCTGATTATCGAAAATACTGGTTTTGTATTTGTGGAGTTTTAATCAAAGAAAGATGGTTATAGTTTTAAAGCTAGTCCCTTTTCTTCCTGAATAAACTTTCTGGTTCTTTTTTTAGCTTGAGTTTGATCTTTGAATATTGACTTTAACGCAGGTTGCTACCGAGGAAGGATATTGAAGTAATTGTATCAAATGGGACGCCATTTCTTTTCAAAACTGCTCTTGCTACTGCCAGAAGAATGAGGGAATTTTTGGGTCTTGATGGAAGCCACGTATGTTTCTTCTTTTTCCCTTCCTTTTTTTTTTTTTTTTTTTTAAATATATATATATATATAAGTTTCTATTATGGCTTTTTTTCTTGGTTAAGCATAGCATCTTGCCTGCTTATAATACTTAGGAACTGATTGCTTGAACAATTATTCACTGGTTGAAACAAGTAACAAAGCTTTGGCTACTTGCAGACCGGCATGTTTGCATGAATAAGCTTTACTTCTTTTCTTCTAAGAATTGTAGATAATTTGATGTGATATTCTGCTTCTAGTTTGGCCACAAGATGACTCTGGGGCTTGCTGAAAGACATGCATTTTCTAATATTAAATAAACGAAGGGGTAATTACCAAGTTCTGTATTCCATTTTATTTAGCAGTCTTCCTTCTTTTGGGATGTTTTGGGATTAATACTCTTATATATGCTGTTCCTTCTTTTTGACTTAAATTATTTTGGGTGATACATGTGGATATGCTATTCTTAGATTCATATTTGGATATCTCAAGTGGCTTATGTAGTCTAGGCATATGTTTCTTAACATTTATTTTCTTTAAAAGAAGAACATGGAATTAGGATTCAGGGAAGAGATAGAGGATGGCAGTTTATGGAATATCATTTTTCTATTTGGTCAAGTAGTGCTAAGATGCATGGTAGTAGTTTTTATAATAGCTTTGCATTTTTGATTTTGGAACTTATAAGTAGTTTTTAACATCAGTCGTTATTGCTACTTCTTCAGAATCAATAATAGCTAATTACTTGTAGATTAAATAAATCATGAACTAGTAAGCTTCCTTATCAATTAATTTTTCAACAACAAAATCATAAAAGCAGAGAAAAGTTTGACACCTAATTAAATAGAAAATAAATACATACATGTACACTTTATGGTTTCAGAACTTAAGAACTTAGCACATCATGATCTGATGAAAAATACATCATTATGCGGTTATATTGGATAAGTCAAAAAGGTTGCTAAAAATCATAACTAACCTTATGCCCTTCTAGGTCCATCTTTCGAACTGAATGTTGGTTTGGTGGCTACCCTCTTTATGTAGACAATTGCTGCAGCATAACATGCAACATCCCCTTGATTTCCTTTTGAGCTTTCTCATATTGGACCATTCAGCTTTCTGTTTGTTGAATCCAATTTCTCATCAAGTACCGATGAGCCGCCCATGACGTTTGGCTGCGATGACAAATTATTATGTGCTCTACTCATGGTTTGAGTCACAAATTGATTCAATAAAATTTGACCTTCTTGGATAATTTTGTTCTTCCTATTATTCTTCTCTCGTTGTGAGGGACCTATGATTATTAAAAGGATTGAGGCTCTAAAGGGAGCACTCATTTGGGAGCTTGTGAAGAGGTAGCTCTTAACACCTCCAGAAGAATAGACATGTTAGAGAAATAAATCTATCTTCCTTTTATTACTCCAGAACAACAACTTAAATAGGCTTCAAAAATAACAAATCCTAATCTTAATTTGATTAACTAATCAGGTAACAACTATAATAGGAAAGAGCACACATGAAGCCTAATAAGAACCCTTAATTAGATATGAATCTAAATAGAATATAACTAAAATAGAAACAGTGATTTTGAAAATATTGTAGAAAGTTCCTAAAGTTTCAAAAATCTTCCTTGGATTGCAACTTCCTTCCATATTTCTTGCCATAATGTGGATCCCAAACAATATTACAAAATTAGCCAAATACCACATTGCTCTCACAACGTTCTCTCAAGCTTAATGGGCATGCATGCTAGTTAATTCTTACAATGATCAACCAAAATTTGGATTTTTTTTTTTTTTTTTTTTCTTATTAGAAAAAAACCAGTCCAGCCACTGTCGATAGTTTCTTATTTCCTTCTCTTAGAGAACTAGTTCAGATTCTGTGACTGATGGGTGTTTACTCCTACAAACTATTCTGCTAATATTTAATAAGTTCCAGATTAATTCTATGTGAACTCTAGTGAAAGTTTATTGAAATATGATATATTAGCTGTAACAGTTAATAATCGTATTTTTTTTGGTGCTAAATATAAAAAGATGATGTATGATTGGCTACAGGAATTTATGGGAATTTTGTAAGAGAGAGAAATTAATGATAAGAAGAAGAATTTTAATGTGGAGAAGTTTAGAGGAATTAGTTCTTTTTCCTGATTTATAAAAGGAAACATATAGTTCTTGCATATGATTGGCTTATTCAGAAATTATCTAGCATTAGTCTGTCCATGTTCCAAATTGCATGGCTAACTTTCTCTTTTCCCCCACTTGAATAAAATTATGTACTTTGGCTTTAAACGGTTTTTACTGTGCTCTAATTTTTCAGGTTCCGGAATCTGAAAAGGCGAACACAGTCGATATTATGAAGTATATATTAAGTTATGCAAGCAATCCTTCTGGTTCTTATACACAGGGCAATGTGTATAGTAGTGAATTTATTGAATCATCTGTACGGAATCTGTTGTGTCAGATAATTGAGATGAGTTTTAAAAATTCTGTGGAAAACCTTACTGCTTCGGATCAATTTCAGTTACCTGGTGGATATGATCAGTCTGCAAGGCCTCTCAGACAGAATGTTCAAATGAAGAGAGGGGACTGGAATTGCCCAAAGTATGTCTCTTCTGTTGTTCGATATCTCATAATTGTCTTCAATTGTGATTGTTCTTCGCCCCAAGTATAAATAATGGAATATATACAATTCCTATTTGGGGCCAGTGCTCTTTTCATTTTTTCTTTCTTCTTGGGGTAAAGAAGTGGGTTGGTGGGGGGGGGGGGGGGAAGCAGTTGGTTGGTGTGTTTTCCCTGATTATTTGCATGAAACAAAACCACACAATACGATCCTCTCCATTCGGGTAGTAATTTTCAAGCTCAAAACAGAACATTAGAAAGTTACTATTTTATTTGCATTATCCTTAGTTACAGTCTTTCAGTCATTTCCCTAGATTTCAGCCACAAGATTTTGTCATGCCATCTCATTCGCATGTTTTAGTGATCAGTATGTGTTGAACAGGTGTAGTTTCATGAACTTCGCGAGAAATGTGAAATGCCTGGAGTGTGAGGAACCTAGGCCAAAAAGACAGTTGACTGGTGGAGAATGGGAATGTCCTCAGTGAGTATCACAACTTCTACATATTTTAAAATTGAGAGATTATTGCACTATTAGTATTTGAAAACTTAACTAATAGGTTTTTATTTTTTTATCTTACCATTTAGATGTAAATTCTTTAATTATGGGAGGAATTTGGTTTGCTTGAAATGTGACTGCAAACGACTAGGGGAAGTTGTGGCGAATAGTGGGAACTCCATGTTAGAGCTAGGATACACTGGGAACTCTGTTCACAAGTCCGGCATGGATAGCAGATCAGCTGAGAGTGAGGAAAAAGCTACGCGGTGGTTTAGTAAGGTCTCTCAGTTTAATAATGCCTCTGCTGTCAGTAACGCAGTAGATGATGAAGATTTTCCAGAAATCATGCCGCTGAGAAAAGGAGAAAATAGGTTTGTAGTGAGCACAAGGAAGACTCCTCTGGAGAGGAGATCGGTTAACTCCAGGAATCAAAGGTATTTGGGTAATTATGAAGGCAGTACTTCTCAGAATGAGCATGCAAACCAGAGTCTTGACTTATCAATCAGGAAGAGTTTGGATCAAATTCTAGGCCATTCATCCCCTGCTTCTGGAATGGGTGACCAGGGTATAGCTGCAGAACAAAATGCTCCAACAGACATATCTGCTTTTCCCAGATCTATTCCTTCAGAATCCCGGCCTCCTCTGGAAAGGAATTCCAGTGTTCCCTTTGTACCATTACCAGCAGATATGTTCTCTAAACAGAATCACAATTCTCAGGTGCAGACCGGAAAAGATGCTGTAGAAGAAACCTGTGATCTTCCCTCTTCATCAGCTAATCATCAAAGTGCCTCAGTTACATTAAGCAGTGATTCTCAGAAATCAAGTGATGTTGACTTTGCCGGAAAGCCACCTGAAAGTCAAACTGGGAATTACAAAAATGTTGAAGAACAAGATGAAAAGTCTGAAAGATGGTTTAAGAGGGTGGCAGAACTTCATAATGTCAAGGACTTGCCAAGTGCAATTTCAGATGAAGACTTCCCTGAGATTATGCCCACACGTAGAGGAGAAAATAGGTTCATAATAAGCAAGAAAAAAGATCGTTCCTTAACTTCTCCTGCATATAAAAGACAGGTAGCTACGGAGCAAGCAAGCAGTTCTAATTTTGTTCCGTTTGTCCCGTTCCCTCCAGGTTACTTTGCAAGAAAGGATACAAGAGAAGCAGATGAACATCTTGAAAACTCTGAAATAGGGGAGAGTTCGCCGAATAAACCAGATGGTGTGAGACAGAGAATTGCTGAGGATAACTCATCAGAAACAGGTGACCAGGTTAAAAGTTCAGGGCAACAGAGTCCAAACTTATCTGGTGTTAAAAGGGTACCTCTAGGTGAGGAATCTGGTCAAAATACCTCTAGTAGCCAGAAGATAAGGGCTGGAACTGAGAGCAGTGGACATTCAAATCAATCAATTAGGCCTCACGTAGACTCATTGCAAATGCTGGAAAATCAGAATGTTCGAAGTGGGTGGACGGGCAAGAGCTTAGAGGGATCAGCTGTGAAGGAACCAGACCCCCTGGACATGTCAGAAGAGGCCAAAGCTGAGAGGTGGTTCCGACGTGTTGCTCAGATAAAGGACATTTCTGAGCTAAGCCAGATCCCTGACGAAGACTTTCCTTCAATAATGCCTATGAGGAAGGGGGTAAATAGGTTTGTAGTGAGCAAAAGAAAGACACCATTGGAGAGGAGGCTGACGTCTCCTCAGTATAGGAGAAATCTTCAAACTGTGAGGGATGATCCTGTGAACAAGGAAAACGATAGCAGCTGAGAATATACTGAGGAAATTTAACAGTAAGCATTCTTTAGCACTTTTATGTTATAGCTACGGTTAAATGTCTTTGCCCTTAGCAGGTTCAATTTTGCTTGTATATTTTGATCAAGGAACGTAATAAGTATTATTTATACATCCTATGTACTGTAACATTGAGATAATGAAGTACACACATTCACGAAAATTGTCCAGGTTGATCCAGATTACATGCCATATATATAACGTCAGCTGGACAAGGTTGAAGTTGGGCACACTTGAAATCTTGTTCATTATCTTAAAATAATGATTAATTTATTATGAATGAGTGATTAATTTTAAATATATTTTTGAAATAATGATTAAATCATTTGAAAGGTTTTTTTTTTTTTTTTTTTTTTAATTTTGAAGTACTTTTTGTCTGGTACATATTGAATTCATGACTTTTTATATTATAAACGAAATTGTTATCCATTACACTACGCCTTATTGGCAGAAAGGTTAGGATGGTGGAATTGTATTTGTCTTCATAGTTAACTGAATTTTACCAGAAACTGTTGCGTAGTACTCATAAAAATGGAAGAATAGTCTTTTGCTCCTGACTCCGCACCCGAAGAATCCCCGCCACACATTTTGCACAAAAGAAAAGGAAATGGAAACGTCAAAAGCCTCAGCAAATTTGCAAGGAAAACGGCTAGCAAAAGTTGCAGAGGTTCTGATATCAACCATCAGTTGGATTGTTTTCCTGTTCCTTGATTTTCTCGATGTTGTCATGTGCATCTTCTTCAGAGTGGTGGATGAATTCCTGGAAGGAAAACCTTCCTCATGTTACTGCACGAAAATACCAGAAGAAGAAAAGAAGAAATGTCTCGTGGAAAGAGAAGACGACGACAACAGTGAAAATGAATTGTCTGAAACACTTCGTGGAAGGAGAAATTTCTTCAGGGATACAATTATGGCGTCGGTATGGAAAAGGTCAGGAGATGACAACGATTTGATGAATATCAATAGAATCCGATGGTCCGATTGTGGTTGTGAATCTTGTTCCGCGTGGGTAACTGATGGAAGTAATCCAAAGCTTTATGTAGTCGTCAAGGAACCAGGGAAAGGTACACTTGTTTTTTCCCTCCTCCTGAGTCACGGATAAAGCAATCTCATCTCTCTATATTTAATTATTCCCTTCCTTTTGTTTTGTTTTTATTTTAAACTATCAATAATAATAATATTTCTTTATTATCCTTAAATTTAAGTTAAAAAATACACACACACACACATATATATATATATATATATATATTTGAGATTAGTGATGAACTTTTTTTTCAATAGAAGAAATATTTACAATTTTGCATTTTGCAGTTACCTCGGAGGATTGCAGGAAAAATGGAAGAGAAAACGTAGTATTCCTTCATGGTTTTCTCTCGTCTTCATCGTTATGGACGGAAACAGTGTTCCCAAATTTGTCAGAAGCTTCAGAACATAACAATTACAGAGTATTTGCCGTAGATCTGTTGGGCTTTGGACGGAGTCCCAAACCGAGGAATTGTTTCTACACGTTGAAAGATCATTTAGAAATGATCGAGAAATGTTTGATTAATCCGTACCAGTTAAATTCGTTTCATATAGTTGCACATTCTATGGGTTGCGTGATTGCATTGGCATTAGCTGCAAAATACTCAACATCTGTCAAGTCCATTGTCTTGATAGCCCCAGTAAGTCCTCTGAAATTCTACTACTCTTTTTGGGGGAAAAAAAAAAAAAAAAAGAAGAAAATTTCAATCCGTTCTGGTTATTTTACTTTTAAAATTCTGTTTCTGCAGCCTTACTTCCCTTGCGCAGAAGAGAATCCCAGTCTAAGATCACTAGAAAAACTCGCGGCAAGAAGAATATGGCCTCCATTGCTGTTTGGTTCGTCGTTCATGTCTTGGTATGAACACTTGGGGCGGTGTGTTTGTTTTGTTATTTGCAGGAACCACAAGACATGGGAGTTTTTGTTGAAGCTTTTTACCTGGAAAAGGTAAAAATGAAAAAATGGAAACCTAGATTTCTAGTCCATATATATATATATAAAAGTTTTCCGAGTGTTGTCCTTAAATTTCTGCGTTGTTGTGTTGTGATTCAGGGATCTACATTTCTTGGTTCATGACTTGACTCGGCACACTCATCATTCGGCATGGCACACAATGCATAACGTGATATGTGGAGGAGCTAAACTGATGGACAAGTATTTGGAAATTCTGAGGATGGGCAAAGTGAAAATTCATGTTATTCAAGGTAATAGGGATCAAATAGTTCCCCTGGAATGCTGCATCAATCTGAGTGAGAAATATCCAAATGCAAAGGTTAACATCATAGACAATGCTGACCACAGTTCTGTCATCTTTGGTAGAGAAAAGCAGTTAACTTGGGAATTAGAGCATGTGTGGGAATCAATTTCTCACTCTAATTAATTAGCTCATTCATTACAAGTGAAAAAACTTGCCCAATTAACATTTGGAAAAAAAAATAATAATAAAATGAAGATGATTTGAAATTGTTTTGCTCTTAATTAAGTTTGATGTTATTTGATTAGAAAGCATGATTTGTTGCAATAATGTGCAAGTAGAGAAGCAAGTGCATTAATAGGATAGAAAGTTACAACTATTTCTGGGATTTGGATCCTTAAACTTCTCTTTATCACAACTGCAACTGTGTGTTTAGATCAGTTTTTCAGAATTGAGTCAAAAGAAGAATCATGTCATCCTTTTTTCTCTAATCATACTATGTTATATGTATGTTTATTAAAATTTCTTTTATCTGGCCAATAATTTAGATGATTTTGTTTTTAATTATTAAAATTATCTCTTTCGACTATTAAAAAATTGTCATATAAATGATTTAATATGATAAATTTTATACGATTGTAAATCACGTTTTACTTTTTAATATCTCTTTCTCACTTGATCATCTCACATTCTTCTCTTCTTCCATGTTTTGATCATGTTTGGCTTGGAAGCTAGCTGCCTTTTGCATTTCTTTGCCCTTCTTCCTTTTAAGCTTGGATCAATGCCTTCTTTTAGTTTCCCTTCCACTTTCATCAAAAGATTTATTACATAATCGAAAAACAGAATCTTTTATAGAATTGTCATTTAATAATTAAAAATAAAAAATAAAATTCTCTTTACTTGTGAAAATGGAAGTAAATTAATTTCAAGTAAACATATACTTTGAGATAGAACACACAAAATAAAAAATAAAAAATATATGAAACCATCATGCAAAAAGTTGACACGGTAAACTATTTTACAAAATAAAGTCAAATCCTTTAATCTAAATTAAATTATTCTCTTTTTTTTATTACACACTTTATAATATTTATTTTTAGAATTAATTAATTTATTTAAATGATAACCTCACCATTACCTTTTTCAAATCCACTAACTTTTTTTCTTTTAGTAACTGTATAGACTTTATTTTGATAAGTATTTTTCTAAATTAAATTTAAATTTGGATGAAAAATTAAAATAAATAAATATATTTTTAAAATTTAAA
>JAXGGT010000144.1:234893-246728 GCA_035583425.1 Marsdenia floribunda | reverse complement strand
TATTCAATTTTTTATTTCACGATACGCATAAAATTTCATATTAAGAGAAAATTATTTTATTTAATCGAGTTTTGATTGTAATAACAATTTCTGCGCGATTGACAATGTAAACGAGACAAACTTAAATAATATAGAATTTGGTGGTTGGTGTTGCATCTAGAGTTAAAATTGCAATCCATATCTTTTATCTCAATTAAATTTGGTTGTAATAATAGTTTCCATGCGATTGATAATGTGGACGAGACAAATTTAAACGATATAGAATTTGATGGTTAGTGCTACATCTAGAGCCAAATTTGCAATTACCATGAAGGTTAACAATGTAGAGCAAGTTTTTGTATTTGAGTAGGCTTGATAATAGGTCAAAACCTAAGATAGAGAGGGTCCTATGTAATGACTTTGTGACATCTATGCTTGTTTATTATATTAACAAATATACTATTAATCTTTAATACCACCTTTGATTTAAATTTTAGAATAATTGATTAGATTTTTTTTTTTTTTTTTTATATACTCGAAGTTGCAAATATTTTGTGATAATTTCACCTAGTAATTCATATAAATAAAATTAGAATTATGTTATAGTAAAATTCATACCTTGCACGATTAAATTAGTGTATTATTATTCAAAGATGAAAAGATGGAAATTATAGAACTAAGGCCCTTGGTTGAAGGTCTTTTGGAGTCCATTCTCAGACATTAAGTAAAAAGGTGGGTGATTGTCCAAAAGTTTAATAATTTTCATATCGATTATGATTTCATGTCTTAAAATTTTTTAACGTGATTCAAACTCAAAATAAAAAATGTTATTACAAACATGGTACATTTAAAAAATATATATATTTATATTTTTTAAATAATTAATTTATTTTTGCCACGAAGCCCCCGCAACTATCCCATTATTTTACATGTATTCCCTTGTTCAACACTTTTTATCGAAAGAATTGTTATAAACAAAAAGTAGAAAATATAGCATAGAAGGAGAAAAGGAAAAAAGGAAAAAAGGAGAAAAAAAAAAAAAAAAAAAAAGGAAAAAACAACAGACGTTCAGCTATTTCCCTTATTGACGCACTTACACGAACAGTTCTCCTTTATTCCGACCCACTCTTCCGCCTTGCTTCTATCCGCTGTATTCTCCAAGCACCTAGGGTTTTTGCTCTCTCCACTCCTGCTACACTGTCACTCTTCATTCCCCTGCTGAAAGATCAAATTTTTCTTTCCATATCAATCTTAACTTCTTCCATTTCTGAGTGTGCGAGGAAAGGCTGCTTGAAGTTAACCAAGAGCTATGGCGAAGACTAAACCTGGAAAGAAGGACCTTGATTCCTACACTATCAAAGGAACCAACAAAGTTGTTAGACGTAAACTCCTGTTCGTTTTCCTTTTTTCTTTATGTAAAATGTGTATTCTTGTTGATTTTATTTTACTGTTGACAAGCACATTAGTTGTCTTTGGATGAGTAATTTGTGTATTTTCTCGGAAAATAATGTGTGAAGCTTGGCTTGGGTGGAATATGTGGAATAGCACACACAATGGGTGCTTGAAATTGATATTCTTGTAAGTTCATGATTCACATATTTACAGGCTTGCATAAGAATACACTTCTTTTTTCAAATAGTTGATTGAAGAACCTTTTTTCTGCATACAAATTACTGCAGCTGTTGTATGGGATAGAAAAATTCGTCATTTTAGTTCTTGACACCTAGTTTGGGAGGAAACAAGTGGAAGGAAAGGGAGAGTAAGTGGAAATTTTCTCTTCTTTTGAGAGTATTTTTTACGAGAGAAAAAGAAAGAAACTGTTTACTTTAGAGAAGATTTTTTCTCCAAAAGACTTGAGTTTAAGTCAGGTTTTTTAATATGCATTTTTTACCTTTGGGATTCGGTGTGATAAATTTATTTACATATGTAAATATGCCATTCTAAAATCCTTTCTTTCCAACCTCCCCAAGAGAACTTCTTTCTTTTTTTTTTTTTTTTGCCCTAAAACTCCTGGAAAACTTTATTTTTGTTTATGTTCTTTTCTTTTATCCCCCAACTTAAGCTTTCCATCTTTCCTTTTCTTCCCTGGACTATACATGAATTTTTACCCTTCGCTCACATTGGTCCTACAGAACAATTTTAACCTTTTGGAATAGAACGACAAAAATAGGTTTCAAAAAAGATTGAGGATCTAAAACATTAAAATCAATCTTCAGAGACAAAAAACAGCCAAAAGAAAAAGACTTCATGGACCAAAATGGAAATCTTTGGCATATTTCATTTGGGTTTCATCATTGTAATCTTTTCTATCTGATAGCAAGCATGCATTTGGGGTATATCTTGCATTATGAAATCAAATTTTTGATTGACTATTGATGTTAGATTCTGCAGCATTTTCCTTCTTCTTTTTATGTTTTTTAGGCTGATGGTGACTGTTTGCTAGCTGTTTTGCAGCTGGTGATTGTGTACTAATGAGGCCATCAGACTCAGATAAGCCACCATATGTTGCTAGAGTTGAGAAAATTGAGGCAGATCACCGGAACAATGTGAAAGTCCGAGTAAGGTGGTATTATCGGCCGGAGGAGTCAATGGGTGGTCGAAGGCAGTTCCATGGGGCCAAGGAGCTATTCCTATCAGACCATTATGATGTGCAGAGTGCTCACACAATTGAGGGCAAGTGCATTGTGCACTCCTTCAAGAACTACACCAAACTAGAGAATGTTGGTGCGGAGGATTACTTTTGTAGGTTTGAGTATAAGGCAGCAACAGGGGGATTCACTCCTGACCGTGTTGCAGTGTGAGTATCCATACCTTTCATGAACGAAATGCTCAAAACTGATTACTCACTAGGAAATTTTTGAAGAAGGTTTTGACTGATGTGTGGGTGATGCTTTTAAGGTATTGCAAATGTGAGATGCCTTACAACCCTGATGACCTTATGGTGCAATGTGAAGGTTGCAAGGACTGGTATGAACCTGCATCTTGTATCTTGAAGCATATGTTCATTTTGCATCAACAATTTTTATGTCCTTTTCATGTTGAATCAGGCCTAGAAAATTAAAATAAACTAGTTATTACTGTTTATTATCTGTTTATAGTTGCACTAGGCCTAATCATGCAACCAAACTAATTATTACTTATTTATCTCTAGTTTTAGATTTGTATTGCTATGATTCCTCGTGGTGCCCTTCTTACTGCAGATAGACTCAAGTTAGGCATTGTTTTGTTGGGTTCAGTAATTATTTGGGATAATATATAGGAACTGTCACTTATCATGGTGGGAAATTCTGCAACCTACCTGTCCATTTGATAAAATAAAAGAAGATACAGAGATAAGAGTCATACGAACTTACCGCCTAAGTAGGTGAAAAAAGTCCAAAAGAGCTTCTCTATAAATGACAAAGC
This sequence comes from Marsdenia floribunda, assembly GCA_035583425.1. NCBI lineage: Eukaryota > Viridiplantae > Streptophyta > Magnoliopsida > Gentianales > Apocynaceae > Marsdenia > Marsdenia floribunda. The sequence continues at coordinate 243,344 of JAXGGT010000144.1, read as the reverse complement.
TCCTTAATGTTACTAGGTAATGTATGAGCATCTTAAAAATAATTAGAATATGAAATATTACATAGTTAGCTAGACGTATAAACTTGATAAGCCTTGCATCAGAAAGAGCAGTGTTATATCTGACAGCTTGCATGTAAAAGTTTAATTAATAAGCCTATCATAACAGCATATGTCTGAAAAATTCCTCTTTGTAAACTGAATAACTTGTGGACTACAGCTCCTTGCATGTACCATATAAACAAGGTCTGGTTGATCCCATTGTCATCTGATTACAAAATAACAACTCTGAAAAAATTGAAAACATGGAACTCCATTTGAGGCGACATCAATTATAATTTTTGGTACTTGATTGTTGGGGATTCTGTCAATCACATGAGATGGACTATGTTGAAGAATTTTTTTTATGTTTCGTTAGATGATATTACCAGTTTCTACCATGTATTAAAGGAATTCAATGAACAATTTGTGGGTGACTAGAATGTTATCGTTTGAAACTCTTTGGATGACTCTTTTTATTTTATTTTTAGTCTACTTTGTTACAAGCGAAGGATAATTAGCCATTTGCAGAGTCTCTAGTTATCAAGTTGGACTTTCATATAATAAAATGTTATGTAGTTTTATGGGTTTCTTTGTACTTCCGTTCTCAATGAATTTCCTTTGATATTTTTAATTGTCTAATATAAGTAGGAACTAGGGAACTGATGCATATTCGGTGCTTGTATCCTCTACACTCGTAAGTAGGCTATCTTATATCTTAATATTATTCTAGGAGCCTCTACATTTCCTCTTTGTCATTGCGTTGATCTCGCATACATAACTATACTTCTTTTTTAGACAAACAAGTTTTTTTTTTTTTGGGCGTGGTGGTGGTGGGAGGGCCAAGGACAATGTAAAAGTATAATATCAAAGTTAATGAGCGCCCTTTTAATAAAAACACTACTATTGTTGAAGGCCTAAAAGCGGATAGAATACAATGCATAAAATTACAGTTTCTTTTTGCAGATTCAGAAATAAATATGTTTGGTTTTAGTGATAGTTTATCTTTAGGGGAATTAAAATGTGTGGCCTCTTTGACTCCTTTTGATTGAATGCCATTTTCAGTAATGAAGGATTATACCAAATGGAGGCATCAAAGGACCGCTTGGTTCTTTTATTTATTTCCGAATAGGTTGAAATTTATAGAACAACAGTTAGTTTTGCATGCACTATTGAAAAAATGGATTTAAGAGATCTTGATGGATGTATTGGAGTGAAAAGAGAGGATATGGGAGGAAAAGTGAGGCACTTCTTTCATTTGAAGTCATGTTGTTACAGTTTTGCTTTCTTTCCCTTTCCTCATAGTTTAGACATCAATTGGATGTAAATAAACCCCCGATATATTGCTTTATTCATAAAGGTCTTTCTTAGAGTATATTGTCCTCCCTGATTTTGGATGTGCTTAAGACCACAATGGTCATGTTGCTGGTTTGTAGGTAGTGTAATAATTCTTATTTGTTTTTACTTATGGGAAGCTTCAAACCAGTTTCTTTACCTGCTTGGTTTATTGTTGATTTTTGTAGTGGCTCTTTTTTAAAAGAAACTTTACAATGTAGTAAATCTCCATCATGGATGCTTCAATTGGACAACTAACTGCCTGAAGAGGATGGATCAATGAGTAATACTCATTCTTTACTAGTGCTCTGTGTTTCAGGTTTCATCCTTCATGTATGGGTATGACAATTGAAGAAGCAAAGAAACTGGAACACTTTTTGTGCTCTGACTGTTCGTCAGATGATGATGCGAAAAGATCTTTGAACTCATTCCCTGTTTCACCCTCTCTTGAGACTAAGGTAAGAATGAAGCCTCCTGTTTGTTAATCTTGATATTACATGCCAAACAGGATTGGTGAAACCTAGTTGTACTAGAACTAATTATGAAAGATCAGTCACCATTAGAAAAGCACTGAACATCATGCAGACATGTCTGCAGGCTAAGTTTTTACTTAGGAAACTTGTTATCCTTGTTTCAAGCATTATAAAAATGAACCTTGACTTAGCTGGTTTCAAAGATGTCTTGGAGATGATGAGCTTAGTGTCAGTTATAGGAAAATGAATGGTCAAAAATGCTTGAGAATTTTTGTGGCAAACTGTAGGAGAAGGGAGAAGATTGTATTGGGCATTTAGGGAGGAAAAGAGAGAAGTGGACAAATTGAGAAGAGAACCTTGTAGGTCAACGAGCTTTATGTAGAGGAAAGGTAAAAGAGAAAAAACAGATAGAGAAGGAAAAACTTCAATCGACCTTAAGTAAAATCACATCAAGGTAAGGTTGTTTCAAGTTCAAATATGCTTCAGACTACACAAAAATCCTTTTGCTTTACTTCTTTCACAAAATCTTTTATTTCTTTGAACAGAGGTGTCATAGTCTAAAATAATTTTCAGCAATCACGATTAGTTGGGAACTTAGGAAATGACATGGCTGACATAACTTAGGGCCGTGGTGAGCAATTTACTATGAGGATATTGTAAGTTGAAACATTTCTTTTATTTATTATAATACTTCTTTACATTTTGGGTGAAGAAGTAAATATCACTTAACAACTCATAAGACTGGAACTGCCTGAAGAATGGTTCAAGTACTTTTTCTATTTTGACAAATGATGATGCTGCTCTTCAAGTTAACAACAAGCAATAAATGATAAGATTGACCATAGTCAATAAGGCACCTATCATTTCTCTTTCAGTCCTTGTTTAGGAGTTTTTCCTTGGCTTATCAAAGAGAGATTACTTTCAATGTTATGGAACGTTTCTATTAGCAAACACAATAACTCGAAATATTTTAATTTCTTATGTTAAAAGAATATCTAAGCTTTGGCCTTATTACCAGATAGGAATGCTCTTCATGTTGCCCTCCCTTGGTGAACAAAAAATTATGAAAAATGAAGAAAATATCTAACACTGTAGTGTAGATACCAATGCTACTAATGCAATGCTTCTACACCTGTTCTGATTGGGATTTATTCTCTCAAGTTATCTTTTAGGCTGGTCATCATGTGAAATTGAAATTTTTTATAATGTAACAATTGAGCCTTGAGAGACGTTTTCTTAAAATTCTAGCTGTGTATATATATATATTAACTACTATTGCATTAACCAACTGAGCTTAAGGTGCAAATTACATAATGTGTAGGAAACTATATAATTTTGTTTAGTATCTCTTCTGACTTCAGCTCTTAGCATTGCTTGCATTTCCAAACTTATTATTAATTAGATGCCTTATTTTTAGTGAACCCCATAGTTTTCATCTAAGCAAATTAATGGATATGTATTTGATTTATAATATAGGTGGAGACAAAGCGGAGAAAGAGATAGCAGATGAATTTTAATGCTGTCGGAGATGGTACTCAATTTTCTTGTGTTACCATTATTGTTGTTGTTGTGGAATTGTACAGTGCAGAAAAGATGTTATGAAGCCGAACATTTCTTAATTCAGTGTTACGACCATGATCTCTCTCTCTATATATATATTTGCGGGAGCAAAAATTGACTTGTGTCTCTCTTAGCTGCACAACTAGGCATACCTGTTGGAAAAAAAAAGATGTGCTTCTTTATCTAATTGCAACTTTTACATGGATGGTGTTTATCAGTTAAAATGAGGAATCAAAATCATTTATTTTGTATCTAGCATCAGTACTCAACATAAATGTTTATGTGAATGCTTTTAGTTGCTAACTTAAAGATGGATTTCATGATCCCTAATTCTTTCTCTTACACTGGCTGAACCACAAGGATTGGATCTTGTGGTGCTCGTGAAACGTTCTGTGCTGCTGTGTAACCAGTGGTGGCTTGGGGTTCCAAATATTGGTGGTTAGCCAACAACAACATTTGTAGTGGAATGTTTGATAAGATTAAATGAAAAGGAAAGACCATTAGAAAGTTGCTTAAGAACTTTATGTGTGACAGCTGCACTTTTATGCTGCAAACTTTGAACCAACCGGCAAGAGGGCATGTGAATTCGGTGCAGATTTCAAAGAAGGGAAATTGGTGAGTCTTTGTACCCAAACTTCTTACAATGTCTTAAAGATTTAAGGTAGGGGGAAGTTGCTGTATGCTTTTTTAAATTTCAGTTATTTCTTTATTTTCAGTTTCAAATAATTATTACTATTTCTATTTCTATTTTAAAAGGCCTTTAATAAATATATATATATATATATATATATATTTGGGAGGTAGGTGGGGGGAATTTAATTTCATTTATTTTTCAGAATTTAAGGCTGTGTTTAAACTAACTTTTAATTTGAGGTAAATAATTTTTTTTTTTAAATTGAATAAATTTTATTTTGAAAAATAATGAGTTACTTTACATTTTTGAGAAAATTAAAATTTTATAAGTGTAATGATAATATAATTAAAATATCAATTTTAAAATAATATGATGAATGTTAATTTTAAATAATTTGACAATTCTGTATGAATTAATAAAAAATAAATCAATGTAAAATATTATTTAAATATACGTTATTAATTTATTTTCAAATAGATACTTTAAAATAGAAATTAATCCAAAAATACTTTAAATATTTTAAGATTGTTTATATTGTTTATTTATCATTGCAATTATCTCACATATGAAATTTCATTTCATATAATTTCAGCCTTATTTTATTAAAAGAAAAGCAAAAAAAAAAAAAAAAAGGGGGGAAAAAGAGGAGCCCACAGGTTGCAGCCCCACACACTACATATTCATTCATATGGTGGTGGCTTTAGAATTTAGCCCATGATTAAGACCTATCACAATCCAACGCATCTCCATGTGATGTCGCTCTGCACTCTGTACACCTTGCCCTACTTCTACTAACGGAGTACCCTTTTCTTGACTTCTCTTTCTTATTCCAGCCTCCTTCCTTCCTACCTACATCTTCGCCGCTGCTTGCTCCTCAAGAGTTGCATTTACTTTTCTCTCTCTCTCTCTCTCTCTATATATATATATACATATTCTTTAAAAAAATGAATATTTTATTTATAATATTTAATGACAAGGTTGCTTATATGCTGTGCCTGATTGATTGATTGATTAATTTGGAAACATCTAGTTTAATAGATATCATAAATTGAGTATCTGGGTACACTATCAAGAGAAAAGGCTAAAATTATGAAAATCAGAATATGAAATAGAGAATGGAAACACACAATAAATCTCACACTTTTCTTCTAAGACTTGGCAATTTCATGTACATTATCACACCAACAAGTAGGAAAACTTGAGGAAAGAAAAATAAATAAAATAAAATAAAGCACTAGCTTATAGAGCTGAGCTTCACAAGGTCAAACTACTAAAAAAAAAAAAAAGAAGACACAAGGATACTTCCTAAAAACCGCATCCATGCCTTTGAAATATAATTTAGCATAATTACTCTTCTTCTTTTTATATGATCAATAATGATAATAATAATAATGTGTAGAAATAGTTTGGTTGGGGGTATTACCATGTATATATTTGTTTTTCTGGTGCAGGAAACAACAGGTTGCTTCCTCATTTGACAGTTAGAAAATTCCAAACAAATCCTGGATCAATAAACTACCATCAGAAGACATAAATAAATATATGTAGAGTCACGTGCAATACAGTCCACAATGCAAATACACCAACCAACATTACATGTGCATTAACTTCATTTGGTATCAGTCCACATAATCACCAAATATATCCAGATGAGGGGTTTTTGGAATTATTATCCATTATGAAAATTCATCAAATAATATTATGAGTCCAAACCTAAAGGATAAAATAGCTGTTTTAGATTGTAGTCATATGCTCATTCTTTCCTCCTCATCCCCATGTAAAGAAAACCCATCAATTTCTCCATCACATCCTGGTACCTCAGTTTTTATTAATTTCTTTTTTCACTATTTGGATTTGGTACTTCCTTCCCTTTCTCTTGACCCCAACCCCCAGCAAAGACTCTCTTACAAGTATTAGTGACATAAACTATTCAAGTATAAAATGTAAATCAAGAGAAATCCCTAGTTTCTTCTCCTCAAAAACTATCCATTAATTAATTACTTATAATTCGAATAAAAAATTTGAATCACAATTGTTTTCCTGAGGAAATTGTTATGCTAAGCATGGAGTACTCACTCAATGGTATGAACTATCTATAGAACTAATGCCCAACTCATTATCCTGATATAAGTGGACCAGCCAAAATAAGATATATTAGTAATATCTTCTTTGTAACAACTAAAAACCCTTAGTGTTTAAGCCAAAAAGAAAAAAAAAAGCTCGGAATATCCAGCAAAAAAAACAAATTTGCAAGCAATCATCTCCCGGGCCCTTCCTATTATAGTAATAAATTCCAACTAACAATTTCTCAATGAATAACCATTCTCACTACCATATTATCAGCAGCAATGAGCAGTGAGACATCTTGTAGGGTCCCTGATTCATTGTGCTGACTGATTATGGCAGATTTAGGGCAAATGTGCTCCATAAGATCATGGTCCATCATTGAATTTGCCTCTTTCTTTTTTAATCCTAATCAACATATGCCTTAAAGGTAAGTGAAATCAATTGGTATTAATAACAACGTCTTTCCATGCGCAAACCTAATGGCAATCTCTAAGAGGGTTTTGAAATGCAAAAAGTTTTTGCTAGCCAGTGTAAAATTACCTTGTGGGCAGGGTTAGTCGCTGAATATGATTAATCCCTCCAAGTTCTAGAAAATATGATCTTGAGTCGATTCCCAGAGAGTCTCTGCAAGGCCTTCTTAGATCCAGGAACCTCCATCTCCACTAGACTCTGTAGATGCCCATAAGCCCCAGCCGCAACTAGCCTCTTCCGACAACCCTGACTCCCTCCAGACATAATAGTAGTCACCACGGCTATTGGAAATCTTTTGGAAACTAAATCATTCCTGGGATCCAACATCTGAACTAGCCTCATCAAACTCTTCTCATCCTTCACCAGCTCTTTGCGATTGCACTTGATAGCCAATAGCGAGACCAATGCATTTGAAGCCACCTCTTGCAATCCATCAGGCTTAGCTGAATCCATTAGCTTTATCAAAGACCCAATACACCCACCGATCTCCTTCTTATTCCCTTCACTTATTGATAAATGCGAGAGCAAAGAAGCAGAAATATGCTGCAATATTATATTCCCATGCTTTATCAGGTCCGCTAGTTGAATGATAAACGTAGTAGATGACGACAATATCCTAAACGCTGAATCTAACTTAGAAAGTGAATAAATTGCCCGTAATATATGCTCCAATGTGTCATAACTAGATGATTCATGCAAGCAATGGAGCAATCTTTGCAAACCCTTTTCTTGCATCAACAAACTCTGGATATACTCACTAGAGGAAGCCAGGATTGCAACACAATTTGCAGCTTTTTCTTGTGCTGAAGCTGTACCAGAAACAAGCAATTGAAGGATAACAGGAATAGCTCCTTCGTCAGCTAAAGCCAGGCGAATATCTTCGTTAGTAGACACATTCCTTACAGCTCCAATAGCGTAGGATTGTGCAACAAGTGAGCCAGATTTACAGAGTTGAACAAGTATTGGTACACCCCCATAAGCCAAAATTGCCCAGGCATTATCAGCATCCCTGGTAATACTCTCCACAGCCATAACAGCCTTCTCTTTCAATTGCATAGAGCTGGACTCCATAATTCTTAATAAAGGGCCCAAAGCCCCCTCTTCAAATACGGATTTTCGGGAATGATCACCATTAGCGGCCAGCAAAGACACAGCTAAAACGGCTTGCTCCCGGATGAAAGAGTTGACATTCATATCCAGAAGTGAGATCAAGTAGTTAATCTCGCCCTCCTTGGCAACTAAGCTAGCAGATTTTTCGTCCTCGGAGAGCAATTGAATCAATGAGTCAAGAGCCTTTTTCTTGAACTCCACCCCGCCGATCTGAAGCCTAGTGAAGAGGTCCTTAATGAAAAAGCACAAATCTTCTTTGCAAGCATTTGCCGAGGGGTGAGAGAGGACAATGGCGGTGGACTGCCGAAGCACACCAGAACGGAGGAGGAGCTCCAAGTCATGAATTTGTTTCGAAAGCCAATTAGTAGACATATCAAGGTCGGATTGCATCAGAAGCTTGCCGGGAGTGAAAGCAGGGTCGGAACATTGGCTGCAGAGGGTCTGAATGCGGTGGAGAGTCGAAAGCAGATTGGGTAACAGAGTGTGAAGCAGGGGATTGTCCGACCAATGAGGCGAATCGGATAATTCGGAGATCATTGATTTGAGAGTGGAGAGTTTTGAGCGTAGAACTTGCCACCTAGATGTGAAGGAAGTGATACAGAGTGTGGAAGGTAGCAACTGAGTAAGAAGTTGGGTTACTTGGTCAAGGGTTTGGGACGGAGATGTGTTGGGGGGATGGTGGTGGTGGTGGTGGATCAGCGGCGGTGAGGGATGAGTGGCGGTGGTGGAATGCATGATTTCCATTTCCCGAGAGAGAGAGAGAGA
>JAXGGT010000144.1:170039-214622 GCA_035583425.1 Marsdenia floribunda | reverse complement strand
CCTGAATTGTGTTAATCTTGCACCTTTCCAACTTTCTTCACATTATTTTGCACATTGCTAATAGCATGATTTGGGCTTCTAATGCATCAACCATTTCCGTTGTAAGTGAAGTAGTTCATCACCTTCCCCATATGCATTGGCTGGAACATTTTCCCCACCTCCCTTCATAGTATGCAGTTTTTGAGAGCAGAAAAATGCCAGTTTTGGCTTTGCTGATTGAAGTTGATTATTTTTTTCTCTTCACTCTCCTTGGGAAAGATGAAAACTTATATATTTCTGCAAAAGAAAGCTGCAAAATCACTAGCACTATTACCAAATTGATTTATGACAATCATGAATAAGCTATCCGTCAATGAAATTGTCTACATTTTGTGGGTTGATGCTTGCTTAGATGGATTGTAAAACAATAATCATAATAAAAAGGAAAAGTGAAATGTGGAAGAGAGACAGTTTTAGGAAATCAGAAAGACAAAGTAACTCTTTGCACCTACACCTTAAGGATTGAGACCTTTTGATTGCTTATACATTACGGAACTCTTATTACTTGAAATAATTGGCTTGCATGAGGAATACAGAGCTTCTCTATTTTTAGACCTAAAAACAAAATCCTGAACATGCTACTAATATTGGAGAAAACTAAGATTTTTAAATCATATATCAAATAGGATATCTAGGTCTAAAATCAGAAACTCTCATTAAGTTGCTAAATTTCTAAAACATTCATAGGACTAAAACAATGAATTATTAACAAATTATAATAGAAGACTAGATCACCCTAGTTAAACAATGAATTTATTAACAAATGACAATAAAAGACTAGACCATCCTGTTCTAACTCCCATGAGTGCTTCCTCTCTGAAATATGCCAAATCAAGTTTTAGGCTTTAGAAGAATCTTGTCTCTTCCTTTAGTAAACCTTTGTTGTTTGCACTTGCCTCTCTAATGTTAGTTTTGTGTAGTTAACATAGACTTCTACTGTGTACCAGGCAGATCAGCAAATGGAAGAAAATCGGCTGGCAGGGCAAGGGATTGTGTTTTATCGTATCCTAGAGGCTGTAACTTGTCAGGGAAATGGAGATAAAATCATATTGCCACCATCGTGCTTCACTGAGTTGTCTGAACAAGGTGCTTTTGACAAGGGACCATTGCACTTCTCTGTTTCAGCTATTCTTCAGGACTCTCCTTCAGAAATGCAGGATCCTGAAACACCAAATCTTAGGACGACTCATGCTGGTGCTCTGGAGTTTACCGCTGATGAAGGTTCAGTTAGACTTCCTCCTCATGTATGGAGCAACTTGTTTCCTGTAGAGATTCCTTCTCAAAAGCTGGTCGAGGTGCGCTATGTCTGGCTACATAAAGGAACATATGCAAAACTTCAACCAGATGAATTTGGCTTCTCTGACATTCCAAATCACAAGGCTGTTCTTGAAACGTGCCTTCGCCAACACGCAACCCTTTCAGAAGGAGATATTTTAAGGGTCAATCATGGAACCCTGACTTACCACTTAAGTGTTCTTGAGTTGAGACCTTTTTCAAGTGTATCTGTTCTAGAAACAGATATTGAGGTTGACATAGTAGGGTCTGATTCAGATGCTGAAAAATCAAGTCAAAACATTTTGAGACCTCTTATATTGGGGAAGACAGAATCTGGAACAGTTGAGGAGGGGAATTACATGTACTACAAATTTTTGCTAGATGAAATTGTTTGGAATAGAATCTCCTCTGGGGATGCTGAAATAGAGATAAAAATAGATCAGCAGACACAAGATGGAGATACAGATCTTTATGTTTCTCGGCATCCCTTCCTATTTCCAACGAGGCATCAGCATGGATGGTCTTCCCATGATATTGGTTCAAAAGTCTTGGTCCTCAGCTCCAAGGATAAGAGCTTGGGACTGGGTGCATACTCTATTGGTATCTATGGCTTCAAGGGGAAAACAGAATATCACGTGTCTGCTGTTATTCACGAAACCTCCAAATCCAAGGTGGGTCAGCAGGCTGTGGCCTCCACATCCTTTGTTGAGGCAGGAACCACTGAGTGCAGGAACTGCAAGCACTACATTCCTCTTAGAACCATTGTACTGCATGAAGCCTATTGTAGTAGACACAATATAGTCTGCAAGCATCCTAGTTGTGGTGTTGTTCTTAGGATTGAGGAGGTCAAAAACCATGTCCACTGCGACAAATGTGGCAATGCTTTCCAAAATGGAGAGATTGAGAAGCACATGAAAGTTTTCCATGAACCTCTCAACTGTCAGTGTGGAATTTCACTTGAGAAAGAACAGATGGTAAGTGGTTTGATCTTTGCAATCTGTTACTTTTCCTGTCCCTAGTCCCCCTTCCCTGGGTAGAGATATGATTATTTCATGAGTCATGACTTTCTGAACTGTTCATTGGTATGCTGTGCCTAGAGGTAAAGAATAAGTTTGTTCTCTAATTTCGTAAATAGAGAAATCTTGGTTGGCACTTGGCAGGTTCTTGTTGTGTATTACTCTGTTCCACTAAATAGTTTAGGTGCTCCCACCTTTTTTTTTTCCCCCCTTTTTCCTTTTTTGACTTGTCGCTGTTAGGATATTCTTATTTATTTAGTTAATCTTTCAACTGTTAGTTTTGATTTTCCGAGAGAGAGAGAGAGAGAGAGAGAAAACTAATAATGATGCAAAGATTATGAAGGATATTTAGTCAATATGTTGGAAAATCTCATGAGTTTCTGATGGCTATTAAAAGATGTTGAAAGTATGGTTTATGACAAGGAAAAAAACTGAAATTGAGGGAGTAATTTTTGGATACTTTTGATGCTATATTGTAACCAGAGTATAGTTTCTTCATCTCAGCTAACTCATCTACCCTTGGGATACAGGTGCAACACCAGTCCCATGATTGTCCATTGCGGTTAGTTACATGTCGTTTCTGTGGAGATATGGTTCAAGCTGGAGCTTCTGCGGCAGATGCACGAGACAGATTAAGAGGGCTTTCCGAGCATGAAAGCTTATGTGGGTCTAGAACTGCCCCTTGTGATTCGTGTGGCCGCGCTGTTATGTTGAAGGATATGGAAATACACCAAATCGCTGTCCATCAGAAGAACTAGTCTTTGTAGGTTTTCTATTTGGCTATCTAGAGAATCTCCAAAGGGTATCTTGTTGATATCAACTGCTGTGAAATGCTATAGGGATAAATTATATTTCTTATTCTTTTTATTTTTCTCCCCTTCTTTTGCTGTTTATTTACTGTCTAAAACCTTTTAAATATCTTGCAGTTTTCACTGGCTGCTATTGAAACTGAGAAATGTTAAATGGCGCAAAAAGTTGTTTGCAAATAGAAGTCTACATTATGTATTTTTTTATCGTTTTGACTATGAATTTTTTTATCTCCCTCGTTTTAAGTCTGAGCTCTGATCCATTTATAAAAATCATGATTTGAATTTGTTTTTTTTTTTTTTTTTTAAATAGCGTACACTTAAGTGAGAGTGAGTGAGTAGAGAAAACTAGTAGAAGTATTAATTTTATTGGTATTTAAGGTAGTGCATTTTAATAATTGAATGCTACATTTAGGTGAAGAGTAGTTTTATAGTAAGAAAACTAGTAGAATTTGTCGGAACTTTTCCTTTTTCTTTTTTTAAAAGGAGAGTATTATTTTTATTTCATGTCGGTCTGAATACCAAATGATGGCGCAAGTTGAAAGAGACAACAGCACACGTAAAAACGGACACCAAATCCTCACCTTTAAAATCGCAGGGAGGGAAACTGCAAGGCCTTTGATTCGAGGCGCTCGGCATAGTAGCCGTTAACCCCCACATGTCTCCAAGCAACTCACACACACATGCCCTCCATTGTCTCTTTTTCCTGTGAGTTCTCTGTATTATATCATTTTCATTTTTAATTGTTAACTTTTCTTCTCTCTCTCTCTCTCTCCCCGTGGATTTGCGAAATGTGTGTTTACAGTGTTCCTTCTAACTAATGCAGTCCAAAAGGCAGTATCTTTACTTCAAGAAATTCCAAAACTTCAGTTCAGAAGTTCGATCCTGTCGTTCTAATCTTTTACATGAACAGTTTTTTGACTTCTGAGGCTTTTTTCAACAAGAAAAGACTCAGTGTATCTGTTTATTTTCTATCCCTTTCAAACAGTAGAGGAAAACATTGTTAGGGGCTGACTAGCCAGGCTGATCCTCGCCGACTGGTTTTTGTGCAGTCATTGACTTTCATGTGTTTTGTTCTAGTGGCCAAGTATATATCTGTCCTATATTCACTTTTAGCTTAGAGTTTATATATGTGCTTCGTGTGGAAAATCTTATGCATCAAAAGATTTGATATATGGTCCATTGGATTTAGATTTTGTCAGGTAATTATATACGTAAAGATAATCTGCAATCATGATACATCAATGGCTTCTTGTTATTTGCTCTAAGTATTTTTCTGGGGAAGGTTATAATTAAGGAGAGGAGAATTGGATGTAAATTTGAGATTCTAAAAATATGAAGAAAACAAAAGGGATATGGCGTGGGGGAAGGAATTCAAGAACCTTTTAATTTTTACTTTTAATCTTAATTTTTAATGTTAAAAGGTCTGCAGATCTTTAGTTTAATAGGCAAAATTATTCAAGTTTCCTATTGAATTTAACAATTAGAACATACCTTGATTTGATGATAAGCGCAACTTCATATGCAGGTCCATTGAATATGTTTTGTTTTGATTTCTTTACACGTGTGTGAAAAAGATGTCTGAATTTGTTCTTGAAGTTCCTTGTTGGCTTGCAGCAGTTGATCTTTTTGATTTATTTGTAAAACATTTCCCTTTGTTTGAGGTCAAAGCCTCTTCATTGTCCAATTGGCAATTTTTATTGGTTAAGAGCGAGTTTGTTCTGACTTGTTTTCTTTTGGACTTCCATTTTGCAAGTTGTATCAATCGCTGAACAAAAAGAGATATCTTTTACTCTTAACTTTCTAATAGCAAAATATTGCCTTGATAATATGCAGCATTCCTACTCCGCCATTCAACCTGCGTTGTGGATCAATAAATATGACCTGATACTATCACTTACGTATTTTATACTGTTAGAATCAGCCTGGAATGCTGACTTTTTTGTCATCCTTTCTCACATGGAATGTCTAGTTTACATTTCCTGGGAAAATAAACTTAATTTCAAACTTCCACAGCTCTGTTTTACATTTCAGTTTAGATTTAATATCTTGGTGAGGTTGCTTGCCTCTTGAACAGGAAAATTATCCATTCACGAGGAAAAGGTAGCAATTTTATGTACCACATCTTCAATGAAATTGTCCCTGACTGGCTACGTTCCCTGAGCTGTCATGTTACCATGACCGCGATGAGGATTAGTAGCTTCTGGAAGCAGAATAAAATATTATGGTCAGTGGACAGTGAAATGATTCTGTTTGGATGGAGGCAATACAATTTCTGATTCACTTTGTTTGCAAGAACATATGGAACTTCATAAAAGTTAACTTTTAAATCTAATGGTTTGGATAGAATAAATAAAATAACAAGATGGGTATTGTTTATCTTATCAGATTAGCCTTTTAGAGTGCAACAGGTCTTGGAGGTAATTTGTCTAATATTCCACTATTTTCTCTCCTCCAAATTTGGGGATTTCTTGTCTCCCCCCAGCTTCTCTTCCTGCTGAGAAATTGAAAAATCTCTCATTTCTTACAGCCACCTTGTTTTCTGTCAAACAGAGCACACACACCATAAAATGAATTTTACAGTTTGTTCTTGGGTGTTTGCCGTAGAAATTAGGGAGACTAAAAAAAATCACTAGAAAACTAGAAATAAAAAGATGCATCTATGTTGAACTGTCAGTATGCTCTATGCCTGTGTATGTGGAAGTTTATACATTCAATTTTTCTTTTGCAGGATAATATACTACTTTTCTGAGGCAGTATGGCAACTCTTAGTGATATTGGTGTTGCAGCAGCTATAAACATACTTAGTGCTTTTGCTTTCTTCCTGGCTTTTGCTTTGCTTCGAATTCAGCCTATTAATGATAGGGTCTATTTCCCAAAATGGTATCTAAAAGGATTGAGAAGCAGCCCATTGCCATCAGGTGCATTTGTACAGAAGTTTGTCAACTTGGACTTCAACTCATATCTGAGGTTTCTTAATTGGATGCCTGCTGCATTGCAAATGCCAGAAGCTGAGCTTATTGACCATGCTGGATTGGATTCTGCTGTTTACCTGAGAATTTACTTGACAGGGTACAGTTAGTTACTATTATTTATTTACTTTTTTCTAATAGGATGAGTATGCATTATGTGATTACAGAAAACATTTGTAAGAGTTATCCACTTAAACATTATGTTTCTTAGTGACTCAAAAAACACGATCAAAAGGGATTCTGGGATTTTTTTATTTGATCAACTGAAGATGAACCATCTGATTAAGTGACATAGGAAGTTCCAAAATTAAGTAGTTACAGTGAAAAGAATTGAAACAGCCAGTTCTTGATACTTCGAGTCCCATTCTGCTTACAGATCATGCTCCTTTGAAACTATAGGTAGTCCTACACCTATTCAGGACTTAGATATTCTCATTTCCCTACGAAAAAGGAAAAAAACATGTACTGCTCACTCCATCTTAGAATACATGTGCTATTGTAATTTATCTCCATGTATTGAACTTTCGCTACTAATATGTCCAATGTTTGTGATTCCTAAGTCTATTCAAGAGGTATTGAGTATTTTAGAATGAGAGGAGCTATTGTGGATAAAATCAAAGCACTAGAGAAATGATGGGTCTGAAATCCACCTAATTAATTCCTTCAAAAGCACTATAACTGTAGATAGTGGTTAGTAGGGTCCATCCCATAGAGATTGGAAAACTTAACTAATATCTAATTCAAAGAATTAATATTGAACAATAAGGTTGAATTATGATAGAAAATCTCAATCGTAAAACAGGTAATTTTATAGATAAAGACATTCAACCAAGGTATGATATCAGTTATGATTTTATAACTATCATTAATTAGAATAAAAACAGTTAGTCTGTGATAAATTAGTTGTAGTCAATCAAGCCCTGACGACCAATCTTTCCTTAAATAATAGATCAATTAGGAGATATTCGATATAATCTCTAACCAACCAGTGAATAAACCTAGATAACAATAATCCTCGAGTTAAGTGGTTTGGCAGCAATAAAAACTAGAAAGACTTAATTCAAAGTCAATATATAAAGGAGACTAACTGGTGATAAAGCACATATATCTATCAACTCTTGATCATGAAAATCTATAACAAGAATGTGAAACAAAGTTAGAATCATTGTCACTTACCCAAACAATAACTAAAAATCGCTCTGTTCTTATTATTAACCACTTATTTTAAGATTACTTGAACAATTTCTAACTCAAGAATCTAGATGGTAGAATAATTTAAAGAAAAAAAATCAATCAGCGCTACTGACCTTATCAATAAAATTTAGCACAAAAGATTTCATGAATACTATAAAATAATAGGAACTTAAAGCACATTTAATCTCACACAAATTACGATAATCAAACCTAAATCATCCTTGGTTGAATAAATGAGTTTAGCAACTCATGTCTTTAAATTAAACGAAATTATGTCCTCAGGTGAAAGAGAGATTTTTACGATGTCTTATAGGGCTTTTTTATAATACAAAATCATAATAGTCTTATAGAACTAAGAGTATAGTCCTAATAAGACTATAACTTCGGGTTCTTGAAATGTTGGATTCTTGATTTGATAAGGGTTCTTTCTTGTGAATAATCTTGAAATTCTTGCCCTTATCAAATTTGAGTCCTTTTTTGTGCAAATCTCATAAAAACGCCAAAAAGACGATTTTAACCCTTCAAAACACAAAACAAACATAAAGTCTAAAAAATAGAAATAAAGATAAATAAAATTAGGGGAAATTGATATAAAATATATAACTTTATTGCACTCATCCAGAAAAATAGAATGTGGGAGTGTAGCAATTCCAAAGGGAAAGAAAACAGTTGGATGCGAATGGGTGCTATTTTTTTGCCAAGTAGATGGTTTGATTGGAAGATTCAAGGATTGCTTGGCTGCTACAGACTTCATGCAATCTTATGGAATTCACTATCAGGATACCTTTGCCTCTATTGCATAACTTAACACTACCGAGTCCTCTTTGTTGTTGCAAATTTAGACTAGAAAAATTCCCAACTTGACATTAAAAATGCATTTCTAGATGGGGGACTTGTTAGAAGAAGTATTTATAGAAATTCCTCTCGACTTTGAAGATGTATATTGCATAAATAAAATGTGCAAACTGAAAAATCCCTCTATTGATTAAAATAGTCCTTAAGAGTATGGTTTGTTAAGAAATTAAATTCAACCCCTCTCTATAAGGTTAAGCTTTTAGAGCAGTGGTAATTTAACAAGTGAGGAGGTGTGTCAAGTGATTAAATTCAAATCCTCTCTATTAGCTTAAGCTTAGGATTTTAGTGTATGTCGTAATTTAACATAGTATTAGAATGGGAGGTCTTGTGTTTCAAGCCTTAACTCCACCTAATTTGTGGTTATTATGCAAGTATTGTACCTATTATTGAAACTTTGTGATTAGCCCACACGTGAAAGGATGTGTTAATTGTATAAATTTATACCCCTATCTACAAGCTAAAGCTTTTAGATGAAAATTTGACAAAACGATTTGAAAGTTTGCACTACAAACGGAAGAATGGTGGACTACACGATTCTTCTTGCACCAAAAGATGTTAGATTTATAGATGTCTAGGCATGAAAATAAAGAATCTATAGTTATAGTAAGCTTGGTTAACTTATCAACTTAAGCTTTTAGAGGAGTAACATTTTATCAGAGTGGGAACTCCTGTGCTCTAGCTTTGGCTTTGCCTTATTTGTTGGTTAATGTGCATGTGTTGGGCCTATTATTAAGAATTTGTGTTCAGTTCACACCCATGGGGGTTGATAAGTGTATAAATTCAATCCTTCTTTATCAACTCGAGCTTTTAGATGAGGTGAAAATTTAACAAAATTAACATTCCTTGAAGACTTTGTGATCTATACTTCAACCAAGAAACCATTAATTATCTTCTATAGAGTGTCTGATTGTACTTGAGTTTCCAATAATTCTTTATTCATGTCTAAATTTGACTAATGAGCATCAATTACGGACTGATTCTGTTTTCCATTCTGTTTTTCTTTCTTTTCATTTGATGCAGGCTTAAGATATTTGTTCCTATTGCGCTAATTACTTTTACAGTATTGGTGCCTGTCAATTGGACCAATAATTCTTTGGAGCATTCAAATCTGAAGTACAGTGATTTAGACAAACTTTCCATATCTAATATTCCTGTCGGATCAAAAAGGTAACCTTGACTTATTGTTCATTGTATTGCTGTATCGCAGTTCTAATGCAGCTTAAATTTTCCTTGCTGCATATCCAAATTTTTCTTGGAGTTTTAAGGGTCATTTAGATACTTTACCTTGACTTTTTACTTCTCTAGTCTGCTACTTTTTTTGCTTGTATTGCTATTGGTTAGACCTTTTTGTACAGGCAATGAATTTATTGAAACATATCCCATCTAGGATATAAAACATGGAGGGGTTTCCCTTACTCTGTTGCATGATATAGAAAGATTATTATGCTTCTTGCCGTTGAAGAGGCAATTATTGGCTTTTTGTTGTTGTTATGATTTAGTTCCTTAGCTAATGCTGTTCTTGCCATTGTAGCATGCTTCTAGATCTGGTAAGACTTTGGTGTTCATAACTTGCAGATTATGGACCCACCTGGTAGTTGCTTATGCCATTACTTTCTGGACGTGTTATGTTCTAAGAAGGGAGTATGAGAGAATTGCATCAATGAGACTGCATTTTATTGCATCAGAACATCGACGTCCAGATCAATTTACAGTAAGAATATTTAATATAATCTTGTTCATCTAAGCATTTTTTTTTTTTTTTTTTTTTCACGTTTTGTTGTTTTGCGTATGTTTGGTGCTATGGTGGCAATGGAATTATTATTCATAAGCTAATTGATAATAAGTACCTTTGATGGTAATTTTAAAAAATATCTGTTTAGGTTTGGAAGTTGACAGTATTTACACCCAGAAAACTAATATGTAAAATTATCAATCATCTTCTGCCAGGGAAAGGCTAACTCAGACTACAAAAGGAACTTTCCATTTTCTTTTCTATATATTTTGGTCTAAAAGGTTGAAGTTTATAATCAGTTTGGATTAATGAACTATCAGGTCGATTTGATAAAAATAATATCTAGGTTTTCACTTATACCTACGGTTTCTAATACCTTCTAGGATATCGTAAGTTGTTGACTTGATAATCTAGTTCTACAACAAATGGTAGAAATACACAAAACAATTTGATTTTGAAATTTCCCTTCCTTTGAAAGTCTCTTCTATCATGAATGAATTTATTTTTTTGAAATAGTTAATGGAGTTCCTTCCCATTACAACTTTATTAATAATGCATTAATAAATTTTTCTATACTAACGATGAAACTTCTCGCTAAATTACATATGCTCTAAAGGCTTAATTTGATAAATAGGGTTAAATTTATACACTTTATACACCCTTTCATGTGTGGGCCGAACACTTTAATGAGGTCAAGCAAAGGCTTGAACATAAGATCTCCTGCTTTGATACCATGTTAAGCTTATAGATAGAAATTCAATTTAATCAATGAACAGTCCTCGACCCGGGCCCGCGAGCCCCTGCCGCGACTATGGGCTGGCGGTACCACGGTTAACTATTTGGCACTGTCCTCGCTGTACCAAAAGGAATATCCTGAGTTGACAATGACTACCTAGGCCATGCTTATATTCCATGACATTTTCATGTATACTTTCAATGTGGGACGGGTATCACATTCACCCCCTTAAAGCCCAGCGTCCCCGCTAGAGCTCAACATAATTGGCCTAAGCTCAAGATCAACCAGTGGACGTCCAGGCTGGCTACCCGCTCTGATACCAACTATCACGACCCGGGCCCGCTAGCCTGTGTCGCGACTATGGGCTTGGCGGTACCCACGGTCAACTACTTAGTATCGTTCTCGCTGTACTAAAAAGGATATCCCGAGTTGACAATAACTACATAGGCCCACACTTATATTCCATAACATATTCACATATATTTCTGATGTGGAACGGGGTATCACAGGATCACTTTTTTTCACTTATTTAAAATTAAATTTTTAATTGTGTTTTCAAATTTAAATATTCAATTTTTTTTTTTTTTTTTAAAATCTAATTAGTTTCCTACCAAAAATTTAAATATAACTATTTTTGATAAAATACTTAACCCAAATGGACCTTGAACTTTTAGATAGAGTTGAATTTTATAAACTTAGCAAAACTACAAAGTGGAAATCAGAACAGAATTGGATCTCATGTTTAGTTTTTAGTTTCTTTTCTTATTTCTTAAAGTTCAATGGTTTAAAGATTTATTTTGTATTCATATTGGTATCTTAAATCCATTTCTCCCAACGAGGTTGATAATTTATTGGCAATTTGAGAGAAGATATGCTATTGTATTAAGAATTTGTAGCAAACTCAACTATAAGCTAGATTCAAATTTGACATAAATGTGACTGCCTAAAGTTTGATTTATTTCAACTTTAAGAATTCCTTGTAGGATTCAGCTTTGCAACTTTTCAAGGACAACTGTTTTTGTGTAAAAATTAACTTGAAATTAAAAATGAAATAAAATATTAAAAGGGAGATCCAAGTTTATAAATCTCTCAATTTCAGCGGCTTGATACCAATTTCCCACTGCTCAGGGGGTGTCCTGGCATAGATTGGTTTATTAAGCAGTAGCATTTTTGGTGCATCAAATGCTTGTTACGAATAGAGACTTATGGCTTATATGTGGAAAGGTTGACATGAAGTTGGGAGGGGACACATGATCATTTATGTTGAGGTAATGGTAGGACAGGCATCAGTTCTTTGGAAAGTTTGCTTAGAAAATAGACATCTATCTCCCTCAAACTTATACCACGTTATCATCTATTTATTGTCACAAAAGGTTGGCTTTTATCAGAAAGCAAAAATTTATCCAAACTACCACTTTGGAGTGAAAGACTGAGCTTCTTTGGTAAAGAGAAGATGTTACATCCCGTCTTTATTTTTTCTGGGGCCTTATTAACTGAGGTACTTTTGTACTTGACTTATATTGAGTGAAGCAGCAAAATGTACCAGTATTACCTACGGTGATCGGTTCAGTAAATTAGATGTCGTTTTGGACCCTGCAGATAATTGAGGATTGTTTGGTCCAGCAACTGTTATCTTGAAGTATCACTACATATCAGGATTGTAGTTTATTAAACATCCGGTAAAAGATATTATGTTGAATACCCTTAGAGAGAATCTGAGAATTGTCGCAGTTAGGTTAATAAAAGATTTATTAAAATACTTGACTCATTCGTTTTAGGAGAAAATAAATTTCTTTGTTTAGTTTTATTATTTTTTAAACTCATTGATCAGTTTGTAGCTTTAAGCATTATGCATACATATAATTTATAGAGCATAGAGTGATTTTGTAACAGAAGCGGATCTATTCATTTGATAATAGGTACTTGTAAGAAATGTGCCACCGGATCCTGATGAAACAGTTAGCGAGCTTGTGGAGCATTTCTTTTTGGTCAACCATCCAGATCACTACCTCACTCATCAGGTTTGTTCACCAATGAATCTGTTATGTATTCGGATGCTTGTTCATTTTCTGAATTGGAGATCTTTGCCCCATTCCTACTAACAATTTATGCTGTCAGATGTTAACTTATGTGCAAGCCACACCACTTGCCTCTAGAATTTTTTCAATCTAGAATTTTTTCAATTTAAAATTCTGCTTTCAGTTTCTTTTGATTAATTTTATCCAGTAAGGATTTTTTGTTTCTTTTATTAGAATTTTCAATGTTTATGTTGCTCCATAGGAAGGAGATATTGGCATAAAAATAGTAGGAGAATGGATGATGGCAGAATATATGATATCACAAAATTATTTTAGATATTTTATAGTTAGGTGGACCTTTAGACCATGTATTCAAATCCTATAACATGGACACGCCTTTTAGAGAACATAAGTTCTTAATGACTGTTGTACACATAACTGGGCTACCTATGTACTTTTCTTTTCAATGTTGAGAAATTTTTTCCCCATGGATGCTCACGACCCTGGCCTGCAAGCCTTAGACACAACTATGGGCCTAAAGGCACCCTCGATCAATTATTTGGGAACCGTCCTTGCTTTGCCAGAAGGGATGCCCGAGTTGACAATGGGTACCTAAGCCCATCCTTATATTTCATAACAAATCCTTATATTTTTCAGTTGTGAAATTGGGGGTATCACATAAAAAGTCTGCTTTCTTTCTGTATTCTATATTTAGTACGTAACAAATTCTTGATGAATCTCTTTACTGCTGCTAAAATTAAAATACCTTCTCTACGTAGTTGAAGATATGTAATCCAATTGAAGATTTCTTTTTTGGTCAGAGAAATGAAACTAGCAAGATGACTATTTCTGTTATTGGAGACTTTACTAGTTTATGTTGCTCCGTAGGAAGATGGTTGAGAGGGATCAGCACAAAAATAGTAGGAGAATAGATGATGTCACAAAAATGGGGCAGAATATAGATGATGATACTTAATTAGACATGTTTTCATTGACTGTGAAATCAAAACTTGTAACTACACATGCCTCTTTGAGAAAATAAGTTTTATGATTGTTGTATGAGGCTACTATGCTCTTTTCCTTTCAAGATTCTAACAGAAATGCAGACATCCCTATCTATGTGTGGTATCTATGGTTTCAATAAAATGGTACTGTAATTTGAAACTAGGTCTAACATAACATTATGTTTGAAATCAATCACCAGTGGGTATGCGAAAGAAGATTCCATGCCACTAGTATTAAGGGGCCTAACTTGGATGATATCAATAATAAATAAAGGGTATCAAAGAAGTTCTTAGACTAGTTTGCATCAGGGGAAGAGCAATTTCCCTTTTTATGACTGCATAAAAGCTCTGCTTTCCTTATTTTATATATAATAACTCTCCTGAAACTCTTTACTCTGACAAAAATAGAATTACCTTCCCTCCGTGGTTGATTGATTTGTAATCCAATTAAAATTTTCTTTTCTAAAAGAGAAACGAAAAGGTGATGAAGATTACTGTTTTTATTTTGTCTGTTGTTTAGACCCAATTAATTGGTTTAAAGTTCCTTTTATTTTCACTTCCATCATTGTAGGTTGTTTATAATGCCAATGAACTCTCAGAATTAGTCAGCCAGAAGAAAAAATTCCAGAATTGGCTTGATTATTATCAATTGAGGTATAATAGGAATCAGTCAAAACGTCCCACAACAAAGGTAGTTTTAGCTTCACTAAGCCCTTTTGTACAAAGATCAACAACTTTTATTGAAAATTCTATTTTATTGAGCAGACTGGTTTTCTTGGCTTTTGGGGAAAAAGAGTGGATGCAATTGACTTCTATTCTTCTGAAATTGAAAGAGTTTCAAATGAAGTAAGTACTTTTCTGCATTATGAGCTTTAAATGATTTTTCTTGTATGCATGCTCTGCTTACATTCCTTTGGAGCCTTTGGTAATGTGGTTGTCAAATGTAATAACAGAGTCAATGTGTTTAATCTTTTATAAGTGGCACTAATCTGGGTTTCATTATAGAAAATCGTTGCTCTTTGAAAGACCCTTCTTTGATGATGAAGAATTCTTTCTAAGAAGCCCTGATTAATTTCCACTCTAGTGCATTTGGATTTGATATGCTTCCTACTTAAAACAGATATTATACCTAATGTATCAGAGAGATATACTCTTTGACTTCCAACTTCATTTTCTAACTTCTATTTCTTTACATGTCCTTTGCTTTCACCACTTTGTCTCTATTCTGCAACAGATGGTTCTTTTCTATACATAAATATCGGTATTTATTTTCAATAAAAAAAATGGAATCAGAAACTTTAAGCGTAGTTTTGTAAACAATATTTTGGCCCTGAAATATGTTACTTCAGTTGCTCATAAATCTGAATCTGCAACTTTTCTTGGCTTAAAATTTTTTAGCAGTTTTTACTTTTTAAGGAATACTGCAAGGGTTCTTCTAATATTAACAACACATCTAAAATATGAACACCATTTTCTGGAATCTGTTTAGTTTTTCAAGAATTCCAGTAAATATTTATGTTGAAGAACATGTGAAAATCACGGTGCTTGATTGAGTATTAAGAAGAATATGTAACAGTTGTTTTAACAATTTGCATTGAAAACTTTTTTTTTTTCAAAAGATTATACAGATCTTAAATGACAAGCTTGTTGTATTGCACAGACATTTTATCCTCATGACTTCACATATTAATTGGAAAAGTTTGAACAACATAACAAAAATCTCCACGCAGATGCGAATACTTTACTTCTGCTGCAATTTCTGAGCGTCATAATTCTTCTTTCTAAAGTTTATATGCCTGACTGTCAGATATGCGCTGAGAATATGAAGATTACCAAAGATCCAAAGTACATAATGCCTGCTGCATTTGTTTCATTCAAAACAAGATGGGCAGCAGCAGTTTGTGCGCAGACTCAGCAATCCAGGAATCCAACCCTGTGGCTAACTGATTGGGCTCCTGAGCCCCGTGATGTGTATTGGAATAACCTAGCAATTCCATATCTTTCACTTACAATTAGGAGGCTTATTGTGGCCGTTGCATTCTTTTTCCTTACCTTCTTTTTCATGATACCAATCACATTTGTCCAGTCACTTGCTAACATAGAGGGAATAGAGAAATCACTTCCATTCCTGAAGTTCATTATTGAAAAGTGAGTGCTCCCTTCTGCTTGCTGTAAATTGTTTTGCAATTTTTTTATTTACCCAGAAAGAGGCATAAAGTTTTAAAAAATTAAAAGAAAAAAACTTTTGCTTCTGCTTTAGTCAACAGAGTCAACAGGAACAGTGATGTAGTAGAATTAGAGTATCGTTTTTCTTTTTTTTTTTCCTTTTTTATTTACATCTCCTGACATTATGTCAAGAACTCTCTGTCTGGATTTTGTACAGTGACTGGACTTAGTTAAAAGATGAAAAAGGGTAATCTGTATTTTGTTGAATGCATATTCTAAAAGAGTACACAACTTGTGGTGCAGGAAAGTCATCAAGTCATTCATCCAAGGATTTCTTCCAGGGATCGCTCTGAAGATTTTTCTCATCTTCTTGCCCACGATTTTGATGCTAATGTCAAAATTTGAAGGATACAGTGCCATTTCAGCTCTTGAAAGGATATCTGCCACTAGATATTATGCATTTCAGTTCATCAATGTATTCCTTGGAAGTATCATCACTGGAACTGCATTTCAACAACTGAATAATTTTCTCCACCAGTCTCCAAATCAGTATGTTCATTTTATCTATCCTTATTTTTGTGCCTTTGTTTTGTAAGATAATCTTTCTTTACTTTTTCAAGTTATAAACATGACCCTCGAATTTGGAACATGGGAAAAATGTTCTTCATATGCTTATGGTCAATGAGGTGCAAGTTAAATGCTGGATCTGCCCTAATAAACTTGCATTATCTTCAATGCAGAATACCAAAGACAATAGGTGTATCGATACCCATGAAAGCAACCTTCTTCATAACATACATAATGGTGGATGGATGGGCTGGAGTTGCAGGGGAGATTCTTAGGTTGAAACCATTGATAATCTACCACCTGAAGAATTTCTTCTTGGTAAAGACTGAAAAAGATAGGGAAGAGGCAATGGATCCTGGAAGTCTTGGATACAACACTGGTGAACCTCAAATTCAGCTGTATTTCTTACTGGGACTCGTTTATGCAGTTGTTTCGCCAGTTCTACTTCCTTTCATCATAGTATTCTTTGCGCTGGCATATGTTGTATATCGTCACCAGGTAATTCCCAATCTTTATCAAAATAAATCTTTGCAGTTGAATGCTACTGATATATAAATTCCAAGCTGTTACGAGTTAAGAGAGGCAAATGTAGTAGAGTACCTGGCTCATTAGCAATCAAAGAGGGGAGAAGGCTACAGATTTAAGAGTCCTTTCCCTGTCCTATAACCCTGAACCTTTCCCATCCCAAGCCTGTCCTTTCCCATCAGATAATCTAAGTATCCTGCTAATGTAGAACCATTTCTGCTAATGTATTTTGAAAGCCAGTGAAGTGATTTATTGATTTGATTTAATTCTCTTTTTGAACTTTCAGATTATAAATGTTTACAACCAAGAGTATGAGAGTGCTGCAGCTTTCTGGCCTGATGTTCACAGGCGCATCATCACTGCATTGGTAGTCTCCCAGCTTCTTCTCATGGGATTGTTAAGTACAAAAAAAGCTTCTCAGTCAACTCCTTTGCTCATTACGCTGCCAATCCTAACCATTGCATTTCACCTGTTCTGCAAAGGCCGGTATGAACCTGCTTTTATCAGATATCCATTGCAGGTAACTTCTAGGCATCCAACACTCAAAATAGAAGAAGTCTCAGTGGCTTTTCAATTCTCGTGATATATAATCTCACATCTGAAATATATAAGAATATGTCATGAAATATAAGCCGAGTTTAGGTATTTATTATTAACTCAGAATATCCTTAGCACAATTGCCATATGTAGCTAATATCATTTTACTGTTTTACCTTTTATAGGAAGCAAGAATGAAAGACATTTTGGAACGTACTAAAGATCCAAATATTGATCTAAAGAAATATCTTCACTCGGCATACATTCATCCAGTTTTCAAGGCTTCCGACGAAGATGACAACGATGACGACAGTGCAATGGATTATGTTGTCGATGTGCACCGTGAACCTGCACTTGTTCCAACAAAACGCCATTCTCGAAGGACTTCTCCCTTGACCAGCAAAACTAGTTCTTCTCGGTTTCTTCATGATGATGAAGTTGAGAGAATGTTCTCCGTCTGACACACACAGGAAAGAAGAAGAAGAAAAAAAAAAACCCATCAGTAAGTTTTACCATGAATGAATTTTAGGGTTTCCTCTTTTCAACATCACCCATTCAAAGATTTAGATATATGTAGTTATATAGAAACTGACCATAATTTTGTATAGAAATGCATGCAAAATGCATGTCTCTTAACACACCACACACTGTTATCAATCAATCAATTGAGTTATATCTACTTATCAACCATTTTTTCTTTTTCAATTTTTAGATTTTAGGGAGAGTGTAGGAAGAAGGAGACACAAGGATGAAATGAAATTCAAATGCTAAAATACTTAAAAAGTTTTTACGTTATTAGAAAAAGCAAGAGACTTTTCGTGAACTACTTCTCAAGGTGTGTGTGTGCGTACGCATTGCATATCATACGCTAGCTGTATCGGTTGTCACCTTCTTTAATTAAGCTTCTCTGGTTTTTTCTTCCCCTACTTCCTACTCTAGTCGGTGTTGCGTTGTCTTCTCCTTCTACTTTCAGACCAGACTAACGAAAGCAAAAGCAACCTCCAGCCACCCCCCCTCCTTTTCCCTCCCTGTCCCTTTATATGTATATATATATATGTGTATATGTACACACACAGAAACAGTATATGTTTATATATGAGGGAGGGGGTTGAAAGGGAAAAAAAAAAAAAAAAAGAGGAAGAATGGGGGCAGTGGACCTGAGGCAAGTGATAGCAGCTCTGCTCACAGTATCAATGTTTATAATGCTGGGTAACATGATCAAGAAGGACCATATTGATCCACTTTTAGTAAGTTCAATCCTGCAGAATACTGTGATTTTTCATGAATTCTTGTTTCGGAAAGAAAGAAAGAAATTAAGGATGCAAGTGAGTGTATAACTGATGTAATATTCGGCGTTTTTTTTGGCATAAATGGAAAGGTTAATGTAGCAATAACCTCACGATCAGTTCAACATGAAATGATGAAAGTTTCAGAACAACATATGGCCGTTAAACTCACCAGTCTGAGTAGTGGTCCGTGGAAGGAAGACGGTGCTGTTCTGAAACCTTGTCGTCCAAAGCCAGCATTGGGCAAGTTTTCCCATAAATTATATCTTCTTCTTCATTCAATATTTTTTTTTTTTTTTTTTAAAAAAAAAAATTGATAACAACAAAGATTTGATTATCAATACTTTTTGGCTGTTGTAATTTTGCCTGCACAGAAGTAGTAAGACAGCAACCAAAAGGTTATATATATTTGTCACTAACTGATGGCCCAGAATTTCACGCCTCACAGGTAGTTTTTCAGTCTTATGTAGTGGTGGTATAGTATAGTTTGTTGTGTTAGTTTCCAAAATTAGAAACCCCTTAATCAAAGATTTCTCTCAGATTAGCAATGCAATTATTATAGCAAAACAACTTGGTGCAGCACTTGTTCTTCCTGATATAATAGACGCCGCCAAAGCTAGAGAAAATAGGTAAAGAAAAAAGGAAAAGCATAAAATTTTTGGTATTCTGTGATGAATCTTTGGCCTGAAATTCTGAAAATGTTTTACTGTTTTTTTTTTTTTTTTTTTTTTTTTTTTTTTCAGACAATTTGGAGAAATTTATGACACCAACAAGTTCTTGACAAGTTTAGATGGTATAATTCAAGTAGTGAAGTCGGATTATCCTTCAATTGATAAATCTAGAGGAAAGGTCATTACCACCGTGAGGGTTTCAAACAGAGTCTCAAAAGAATTCATTCAAGAAAATATACAACCTTTATTCAAGAGGCATAGAAAGATAAGGATTATTAGTTATTTCACCTCGACTGCTGCTGCTGCATTGGTAAGTGTTGAAAAACCCAAGTACATGGCTCCATACGACTGCCTGGTAATGTTTGGAAGCTTGGAATTGAAACCGGAGTTGCATAAATTGGTGGAATCTATGGCGAGAACGTTGCAGCATTTGGGATCTAATTCATTTGGGAAGTTTATTGCTGTGGATTGGAATGTTGAGGAATTTCGGAAAAACGGTTGCCAGAAGAATGTCAGCAGCAACAGTCCTGAATGCTTCGATGTTAAACAAATTGGGCTGTTCTTGAAGAAGATGGGATTTGAAAGAGACACTGCTATTTATCTCACTCAAACTAGATGGCATCAGAGTCTCAATTCATTAAGAGAATATTTTCCGAACACCTTTACCAAGGTACTACTTAGAATTTTCCTATTTCTTTCTTCATCCATGCATCATGAGATGCAGCATTAATTTCCTGATATTGTGTTGATGCCATGAAATTAGGATGCCATTATACCTATTGAACTGAAGCCAAAGTACCTTGGTCGGGACAAGTTCGAGTTGGGGAAGTTCATCGACCTCAAGCTATGCACAAAAAGTGACGTTTTCGTCTCCACTTTTTATAATCCATTCCAAATCAATGTTGTTGGGATAAGAATTGCATCGGGGAAGACACAGATTTATGAACTTGGAAGAACTACTTCTGCAACAGATTATCGGTCACCATACGTAACAAGGAAGACCCACACGGCTTATTCATGCTTCTGTTAAAATCATTTCAGAATTTGTCTGTTACGGCAACCTTTTACAGATTGCACGTCAATTGGCATCCATTTCTCTCTCCACTTTCTTGAAAGTTTGAATTCCTGCCTGCTGTAATTGTATATATATACACATTATTATATTGCGTGTTCTTGAAACGTCTTTGCCCTTTTATTATCACTAGCACAATCAAGAAAACTACTTAAGGTAGATAACCTCAATAATCAAAATCAACCCAATAACATATGAAGCAGCAGCTAGGATAAGTAGGAAAATGGATTTCATAACATGGGAAAAAAAGCCCCAGAAAAAGGAAAAAAAAAAAAAGGAACACTTAGGTTTT
Organism: Marsdenia floribunda; assembly: GCA_035583425.1. Taxonomy (NCBI): domain Eukaryota; kingdom Viridiplantae; phylum Streptophyta; class Magnoliopsida; order Gentianales; family Apocynaceae; genus Marsdenia; species Marsdenia floribunda. The sequence continues at coordinate 193,859 of JAXGGT010000144.1, read as the reverse complement.
CTGGTTTGAGAAACATGACTCTTTTTTTAACTTGCTTTGCAAGAACATTTCCTACTATTAGATTATAGATTAGTAGTTCCAGGAAAAAAGGTGTAGTTGCATATGCTATCGCCAGGGAACAGGGAGTTGTAGCCTTGGAGGTTGAAAGGCTGAAACCGGGGAGCTATCACTACTTTGGGAATCACCTCTTGATGCTGCATCTTGCACCTGAGCAGCAAAGTGCAGATTCCAAAGGACATCTTCTATAGAAGGTCTATCAGCAGGATTTGTGACCAGACATCTACAGCATATCTCTATCATTGTCTTCAGTGATTCATCTGAACATGCAACAGAAATAGCTCGATCGACTACTCTCTTTCTTGATGCAGCATCTGCTGTTATGCTTAATTGTAGCTGCATCAACATTAAGAAGATCATCCCAGGTGATTAGCTACTATGAAAGCTTTTGCTTGAAATATGGTCAACTGTACTGTTTAATATATAAGTAATTTTAACTTATATTTGTTATGAAAGTATAGCCTCCATGATGGTATTACGAATAACAACTATGATATTATGATTAGTCTATATAATAATAAGTTGTTTTACTCCTCAAATAGTTCTGATCCTCATTCTAAACATTGCGCATTCATGCAAATTACGTTATCCTGCAAAAATATCAAAAGTTATAAACTAGAGATACACACACATATCTGCGCACATATGTAAACTAGGCCTTGTAGCAAGTGAAGCATATGCTGCATATTGATTATTCAACTCAGGAATTTTTCGAAGAAATCCGGCTTTAGCTCCGATTTCATTGATGGGACACAAGAATTAACATATCTATTTCTTTGGAATTACTTGTCAAGTGATGATAAGAATGTGTGCATTCTTACCCTTCTGAGCAGGACATGTAGGACATTTAACATTATTGAAATGTATCTGTTAGTGGCTAATCATGTTGTCATCAATAGAATACTATATTGAATAGCCTCCAAAAGTGAACTAAGTAATCGAAATGGTCCTCGTACCTGATCCTTGAGAACTAGTATTGCATTCTTTGAATTCATCGGCTTTCCTGAAATGATCTCCATTAGTATTACTCCAAAATCAGGAATGTCAAACTTTTCTCGATGCTTGACCCTGTGAACAGAAAGCCAAATATTGTCCTAAGGAAAAGGAATCTCACATATTCCTAGAAGCAGCATAACAGGAATAAAATGATAAATAGAGAACAGAATACTGCTAAGTGGACAAACCTTGCATTTTTAGGCTCTTTAGAAGTACCAAGGGTAATTTTTTGTGCACCATCCTGTGAAATGGAAATACAAATAGATCATATCTTCTTATGCTGGAATGAGAAAATACGAGGGTACTTAGTTATCTTGTACCTTTTCTAGATTCTCTGACAACAACGGAAGGTTATAGCTACTAATTTTTGCTATAAGATTCTGGTCCAATAAAACATCTGTGATTTTTACATAGTTTGCATAGATACCAGGCACAATTCCAGTATGCAGGAACTGGATGCCCTTTGCTATCCCAATAGCAGCTGATATGCGCTGTGACCAAGTAAGTACTCGCTTTGCACGTTTCTCTGACAAATAACATGCAGTCTTTTAAAACTGTAAATTCAGAGAAATGCTAAGCTAAAACTTTTAAATATATATATAGAGAGAGAGAGACATAATGAACCAATCTCTAATTTTTTTTTCCAATGATTGTCTAGGTCAACGACTAAGAAAGGTTATGGGTCGAAAAAGTTTGCAAAGTTATAATGAAATATCATAGAAAGCAGGGACAAGTGTCTAAAAATGTCATAAAGAGTTACCGGAAGTCCATCTCCTTAAATTTCCATATGGCACATACTCAAAGATAAGGAAGATCCGGCTCACTCTTGAATCATCCAAGTAATACTCAAAGCAATGCCCAAGTGCACTGACCAAATGCTGGTGTCTGAGTTTCGACATCATTTCAATGTGATGCATAAGACTCTGTGCGCTGTGGCTTCTTTTCAGTTTCAAGCATCTAATAGCAACAAAGGAACCATCTCTTAACTGTCCTCTGTACATCTGAGTCAATAGTAAGAGAAAATTCAGCAGTCCTCAAACAGGGTAGTCTATAGCTCTAGACTAAGTTAGTTAAAAATTCATTAAATAGAGTAACAAAACATAATGCATTGTTTGTTTGAAAAGCAAATAGTTCACATATGCATGGAAGTCTATGCTCAAGGTTTTAATATGATGAGATCAACTTAATAACATAGAATATATTCCCTTGTATACCTGCCCATGGGTTCCTTCGCCCATGAAGGATGATGTATCAAAATTGTTAGTTGCTTCTTCAAGCTCCTCCAATGAAAATGTTCGATATGGTGGAAGGCCATGGGCACCTAGCTTCATTGCTTGGGTTATATATCCTGCAGGATAAAAAAGGCAAAAATTGAATTACTTCTTTTCTGATTTCTTTCTCCCGAGCGGGAACAATCAAGAGTTGGAAGAAAAGCAAATTGGTAAAAGCATGAGGCAAATGCATTAACATCTTTGGGATGAATTTTCAGACTACTACAAGTAGTGTGTCTTTTGACTGACCATTAATAATTCATAGAGCTTTCCATCTCACTCAACCAAATGCCAAATCATATGAAAGGTAGAAAACTCACTTGCATCAGAAAGTATTTTTGAAGTGTAACCAGTTGATGCATCCTCTTCAATGATTCTTGTTGGCATTTTACTTGGTGCCTCCTTGGCAAGAAACTTCCTGACAAGAATGAGGATTACACCAACAAGTAGAATTCCCCCAACAACACTTCCTGATATGCTCAGAGCAAGGACTTCTGTGGAAGCTTGCTTTCCTCTTTTGGAATGAGGTAGCATCCCCACAGCTAAAGCTTCATTCTGACAAGAGGACATTGGGTGCTGACTTCTTGGATCTCCTGTCACTAAACAATTCCCAGCATATTGAACGAATGTGTTCTTAGATCGTAGACAGCCAGGCAGAGTTCCAGTCAACAGATTAGACGACAAATTCACAAATTTGAGTTCACCGGAACAAGCTGAATCTCGAAAAAGCATTCCAGTAAATCTGTTTGAGGCAATGTTCAGATAAGTAATTGATGGCAAGGATAACAGAAATGTGGGAAAGGGCCCAACAAATCTGTTGGAAGAAATATCAAGGTATTGAAGCTGGTAATAAGATTGGAGTTTTTCTGGAATGCCATAGGAAAACTTATTCATCCTTAGTACAAGTCTTCCTATTTTGCTAGTGACCATAGGAAATTGAGGACCCAGAGAATTGTTTCCCAAGTCCAGCACCTGAAGGTTTTCGATATTCCTAAGATCAGGAACCTCTCCGGAGAAGTTGTTATTTGAAAGGGCAAGGACCCTTAGGTTTTCCAACTTCCCAAGTGAATCTGGCAAAGGTCCAGTTAGGGAATTGTTTTTCACACTAAGTACCGCTAGAACAGAAAGTAAAGTAAGCCCATTTGGAAGTCTACCACTAAACATATTGTCATCTAAAATGAGAGCCTGAAGTTGTGTCAATGAAGAAACTTGCGAGGGTATATCACCACTCAAGAAGTTTGAGCTCAAATCTAGTATTTCTAGGGATGATAAGCGGGAAATCTTACTCGGCAATGGCCCCCATAGACCAATAGAAACAAGCTTCAGAACCTTTAAATCTGGGAGCTTAATGAGTGTAGTAATGAAGGAATCAACTGAAAAATTGTCTGGGAGCCGAGGTGTGTCTTTCCTCTTCCCATTGATTAGCAGCTGAGTTACGCTATTATCATAGCACACTACAGTGAGAGATGAACTCGGTTGTAAATTGCAGAAATCTGTTGTCTGGTTTCTCACAAGGCCTGGAAAGTTAAGCAAGTATTGAATTCTTAACAAGGTATGTTCTTGAGATGATTGCAGTGTTTCCGAGTAGCTGACCGAGACTGAGACAGAGAAGATCAACAGCATGAAAACTGCTAGAAAAGCAGTATGGCAGCCTAATCTTTCCCCCATCACCTGAAAAACCAAAACACCAAATTCTTTATCACATTCAATAAAAATCTAGTCTAAAAAGTTTCTGCCTTTAACCCACCTAGCCCGCAGAAATGAACAACGAACGATGGAAGAATGAAAATTTTCGAAATTCACAGAAGGGTTACCTCTTCTGAGAATGGGAAACCAAACTAAAACCCAACTTTGTGATCCCTGAAAATTAACATCAACGTGGGCAAAGTGAACAGTTTAACCTTCAAATGAAGTAAAATGAAAAAACAACCACTTCAACAGCAGACAATAATAAAGTAACTTCAGAACAAAGCTTATCAAAAAAAATAAACAAATAACATCACCTACCCCTTCATCTTCCCAACAACAAATGGCCTTTCACTTCAGACACCACAGTCCACGAAAGACAACACCCGCATGATGTTATTTGGAACTGGAGGCTAGTCAGTTAATTCTTGGCAACAACAGCCGCTATAATGCAAATAACAGTAACAAATTCACCATGCAAAGACAAAGATAAGATCTTGAAACTCAGTGCCATACTTTAAAGGTCGTGATTATTACCATATGGGGGGGGGGGGGGGGGGTAGAGACAGAGATACCTTTTGAAATTGAAGCTTTTAAGAAAGAGAAATGACCCACGCACCCAGTTGGAAGAAAAGAAGAAAAAGAGAAAAAAAAAAGGAAAAGAAAAGATTCTTCATTCCTGCAGAACTTTCTTTAATTCTCTTTGGAATCCTCTGTCTTATATAATTAATCTAATATATATATATATATATAATCCTATAGATACATGACTAGAAAGTAGAAAGCAAAGGACAGTAGTAGCTCTTCTTTTTCCTTTATTTATTGAAATTTCAAAAATCTACAAAATCTGAATTTTGTTGAGGGGATGGATCATGGATGAATGTGAATTGTGATGCATAGTAGCTTTCTGTGGTTGGCCAGCTTTGGCTTTTTGGACTCAACTGTACCACACAGTCTCAATAGCAGCGTCCTTCACCTCTGGAGTCTGGACCCGCTTCCCCTTTTGAACTGCTTTAAATATTCACGTTTAAATGTAAATACGTGAATTTAATTCTTTAATACCAAGTACCAACAACAACAACGTGCTACAAGTGGAAGGAATCAATTAAATAAAATTTTGAGTTTCAATCATTATTATGAAATGTCAACAAGGGTTAGTGTGGTTGTAGCAGTCTCGCTTATAATTTGAGAGATCATGAATTCGAGAAATATTAGAGGTAAAAATTCTCAAAATTTTTAAAAAATAAAATAAAAATCATTATTATGAATGGATAAACAAATGTCTAATATTTGTTTTGTATTTTAAATAAGTTAAAATATAACATAAAATATAAATATGAGTTTAAATAATTAATTATGAGTGAGTTAAATTTATAGTCCGGTTTGAGAGTCCGTATCTCAATTATGAGTTTGACATCATTTACAATCAATTATTTGATATCGTTCTCGTTGTATTAAAAAATATTTCGAAATTAACAATAAAAATTTAGACTCATATTTATATTTTATAATATGTCTATATACACTTGTAAAGATAAAACGAAAGTATTATAAATATTATCAAGGTAATAGTTCAATAATATAATTTCATACTTGTTAAATAAATATTTTAAATTAATTGAAATTTATAACAAATATAATATTTATATTATGTGAAATTTTTATATATATGTAAATTGTTAATAGTGTGTGCAGTGAATATATTATAGGAATAGTTTTTTTTTTTTTTTTTTTTTTTTTTGTGGTAACTAATATTTTAGATATTCTTAATGAAAAATTTTCAAAGAGTCCAAATGAACAATTTATTTTGAAAAAAACAAAAAAACAAAAACTCACTTTTTAAGGAAAAAATTAGAAGGACAATATAAGAACTCCCTCTCAATTTTTTTTTTTTTTTTTTTAATTTTGAAATATTTGTGAACATAATATATTTAAACTCGTTTATATTTAATTAAATAAACAAATTTAAATATTTTTAAATTCAAATATTATTTAATAATAAATTATAATATTTATATATTATATAAAAATTAATGTATATTAATATTTTTTATTTTTTTTAATATAATTCAAATTAATAAAGTACAAAAAAATTTAAACTATACCAACAAATAATTCAACCAACTCAACGAAATTTAAATTAAATCAAATCTATTTTCAAACATGTTTCATATTAGTTTGGATTATTGCTCCATTTTTAGTAGATTTTTTAACTGAGTCATAAATGAAGCTCTTGTGCCTCTCGTCTTGGAATATCTTTTCTGCTGATCATGATAAATAATAATAATAATAAATAAAATTACCTTTTCATTAACACATAAGAGCAGTGGTATAATTTCAATTGTAAAAATTCACGAAGCTAATTCAACCTGTCAGATTATCTATATCTATCTATGTACACAATGTGCTCCTTCCCTAAAAGAAACCCAAGAAGAAAAGGAATGCCTCAAGGGCCAAAAATGAAAAAAAAAAAAAAAAAAAAAAGAAACTTTAGACAAGCAAACATCCCAAAAATAGAAAAAAGAAGGAAAAAAAATAAAATAAAATTGTGCAGAGTAATATTTAGGGTGTCTCAGAAACCTGAGGACCCAAGTACTGAATAACATCCATTTCTGATTCCTCTGGCATTTCAATCTCCTCCAACCATCCGTAGGAAGCATGATCTTCTTTAGCTTCTTCCTCTGCCATTACCCAAAAAGCCACAATTAGTCAACACTCCTCCCCAACTTTAGACAAGATAATTAACCTCAAGAGTTCATGCATTTTCTTAATGCCAAGTTGTTTTGCCTACCACATCCGGAAGAAATTTTTGCCGGATAATAATTCAAGAAAGTGTACTTTTTACTTGTTGCTTTCTCATAAAAATGATTTATCACCAGATATGTATGATATGTCTTGCCACAGTCAGTGCAGGAGGATGTCACCAATCATTTCACACATTAGTTTCATTCTTATCTATGCTTGTCTCAAAAAGATGACCAATTATTAGCGATAAAGAAGCCCAGAAGTGCTTACCTGACGAAGAAGTACTGCATGGAGTATCCTTGTAGTATGAACAATCTCTACCATCATCCTTTGAGTAGGGTGGCCCCATCACATCAAGGACTGCACATGGAGTTATTGCCCTAAACTCATGGATATTGCCTCCAGATGTTGGATACAACACTGAAGTGTCGCATGGAGCCGTGAAGATTTTATTAGCCTTCATTCTTGCCAACCTTGCTGCAATTCCATACTTGGTAATATTAGTTATAACTAACAAAAAAGCGGCTACTCTTTATCAAAACTTAGAGTCACATAATTTTTATCCACTCACATATAGGAGTGGAGATTTGGTCGCTGTGATGTACAGGGTCAACCCAATCATATGATTTAATGTGCATTGTCCCCAGTAGAAGCTTGCTGAATACAGTCATTCCTGGATGGTTGTGCAGAGGTATGACTGCAGTTGCAGGGAGAAAGAAAATGCACAACTGAAGAAAGCAGGTATATAATCTTGATCAGCATTCAAAAGTTACTGCAATGGTGCCAAATCAAAAGCACAAAGCGTCTTACAGAAATTGCTTTTTGGCATCATATAATATAACGTGACATTGTAAGACTAAATATCATCAACAGATGAAACATATAAAACTCCATTCATGTTAACCTTCTCTTCATAAAGAAAAGATGGAAAACTTACAGAGAAATTTTCACACTTGTAAATGGTAGTATAAGTTACTCGAGTGTTCCCATCAACCACTTCTTTAGGTTTAAAGAATTGCAGGTCCCTACTTAATCCGACGTCCTCTGGCCTCATTACATCTGCAATATAACAATGGAAAGAAAGAAAAGGGCTGTGTGTTGAGAAATTAAGAATTAGATTTGAAATAAGATGAGTGTTATTTTGATTAATCTCAATGACCACAAATGCTTTTTCAACTTATTTTTTGAGCAAAAATTGGTCCAATTTCGCCTAATTTATTTCAGAATTTATAAACTATTAAGAAAGAATAACAAGGAAACATGAACATTAAATTGGCATCAAGAACAAAAAAAGGCATTTCTTCAGACATTTCAGCTTCAAACAGAAAAAACACCCCCGAAATCTTGTAGAAAACAACTGCTAATTACTGAAAAAAAAAAAAAAAAAAAAAAAAACGAGAATCGAAAAATAAAAAGGAGAAAAATAAGAACACAAAGAATTACTGACCGAGAATGCGGCGAAGGTTGTTTACATCATTAGAAGAAGGAACTGTGCCATGGCCTTTGAACGCTGCTCGACACGATAAAAACAACTTTTGCAAAGTCAAGATTGGTGTAACCTCGCCAATGGATTTTCTGATCAAGTTCCTCTTACATCTCTTCTTCTTTATAACTTTATCCCTGACTTCCGGAATGAAATCCTTTCTCTGCCGGACCATCTCTGCAACTTCCACGGCTTCCATGGTCATCACCAACAGTAAAAACTAACCTTCCTTCCTTCCTTCCTTCCTTCAACTCAAGCAGACTCCACGGCTGTACCAGAAATAAACAGGAAGAGAAAACGGAGACAGTAGGTATGTGAAAAAAAGTGGGTTATCGAGATACGTGTGTATATATATAATGTGCATAGACACGTGTAAAAGAAGAGGAGTAGAAATCCAGGTAGAGAGGAGAAAACCAGGGGCCAATCCATGGGAGGGGAGAAGAAACGTTTTCCTTTTTTTTTTTTTTTTTTTAATTTAATTTTAACCGGTTCAGTTGTGTGGGAAAACTAACTAAAGAAATGGTCATATGGTTTGATTCTATATTTTCCCGCACCAAGATTGGGCTGAAACAGCTATAGAGGGTCAGATTTAACAGTCCACTGGTTTTGAAGTAAAGGCGGTGTCTTCACGTGCCCACATCTTCCCCCTTCCCCACCCACTAGCCCCCACTTTGTTTGGCTCGACCGTGCGGGCCAGCAACACCGTCATGTTTTTTGAGAAAAATTATAAAAGTCATATTCATAAATTCCACCATAGCTGCAGCCAGTCCTCCCCTTTGACAGAATATGCCTTTAGTGGATTGGTTACCAGCAAATAGTTTCACACAAACACACAGAAAATTAACTATTGATGCACCAGAATTCACATTTCAACATTGACAGGACACTACCATAGAAGGAAGAAAGAAGAAAAAGTCCGAACTCTCAATTTTGTTGATTAAGAAAACTATGGGAGTAGATGGCAGGTACATTCATTCTGTTTTACGGGTTAAGGTTAAAGCGGGGGAGAGTACATCATTTCATTAACTTTCTTTTTTTTAATTTTAAATTCAACAATCAGATCGCTCCCATGCTTAACCGAAAGTTGCACTTCGATTGCCGGATGGTGGAAAAGCATGGCGTCTACCACCTGGAGCAAGCTCCTTTGTCCGTTCATCTCTTCGTGCGACTGCATCATTTTTTCTACTACCCTTTTTCACCCTATTATTTACACTACCATCCTCATCATCAACTGCTCCCGGTTTTCCACCACCACCGAATATTATGTCCTCCGTAGAATCATAATCAAATGGCTTCAGTTGTTGCGGGAAGAAGCCACCTCCTACTACACTCTTGTCCTGAGATTTATCAACCAGATTGGTTTTTCTTCTTTCACTGGGTGACCTGAAGCACTTCTGGAAACTCGAGGATAAATCAGATAGAGACACTGGCTCCTCTCCTCCTTCCGTCCCTGAGGAGGCAAGACTTTCAGAATTCTCTTTTAGGTCATTTCCACTTTGAGTGCCACAGTTTCCAGATTCCTCAACGTCAGAACCAGATCTTAGCGGTATAATATCTTCTTCTTTGGAACTGTTGGCCATAGACTCACTGTGAAGCGGATTATTCAATGACTTACTAGGTTCTACTACAGCAGCAGATTCCAGGGTTTCTTTATTGCCAGCAAATGAATGGAACGGGAGGTTAACTGCAGATTTTATTTGCTCCAGTTTGAGATCTTCTGGTTCCTATGAATCACAGAAATTAACCAGGTGATTTTTAGTATGCTAACAGGGCAGAATGAATTTTAAATTGTTTAAACTAATGCATACACACAGCTTGCCTTTTTATCTGCATGGAGCTTTCTCTTTGAGGAAGCTCCCAGCAAGGCCCCAAATGCACGGTTTGGCTTCTTTAGCACTGGAACAGTGGCTCCGGTCTACATAGGGAAAAGTTTAACAATCACATCAAATCGTCATAACAGCATAAAATAATCAATCACACTGTAGAAAAAATAAAAAAATAAAAAATTGCAGTGGCATTACCTCTCTAATACGTTCAGGCAGAGTTTGGGTGGCTCTTGAACTGAGAGCATCTGGGTACTTGGGAAAGTTATCCTGACAGTTTGCACCATCAACTTTAATAGAGGGCGCAGGCATTTCATCATTTATTGCATTGTTGATACAATTATTCTCTGCATCTGCTGCATTTTTTACTATTCCAGAAGCTTCATGAGGTAAACCTTCAGGCACTTCAGAAACTGATGTGCTTTCAGATGCCTGAATCAGTGGGAGTTATAATGGCTCAATCAGAAAAGGAGGAAATAAGGACCAAATCACATAACAGTGAAAGAAATTTTTCGCTCGACAAGCTTGCTATGAAAGGTTAAAAGCTCTTCAATGACCGAGAGAATGCAACCGGTGGTTCATCTAAAAACTAGGACTCTCAAGCCCCACAATAGTTTGTTTCTTTTGACAATACAAAGTAAAATGCCACTGCTACTGAAAATGACTGTACAATCAAATAGCAATTAAGACACATTTTTTAAATTTTACACTTTCGGAAGCTGAAAGTGCTGAATATAAACTTAATAAGAGAGCAACAGCAATTTGAATGCAAAGAACAGTATTAGACAGAAATTTGAAAAGATCTTACTCTCTCGGTGAGCCTTTCTTTTAACTTCTCAGCAGCAGCTTCAAATGCAGCGGAATTTTGGACAGATAGTCTAATTATGCTAACAATGGAACCAAGATTGCGCTCAACATAAGGATGCTTGGATTTCACCACTCGACGCAATTTGCTAGTTGTGAGGGGCATCTGTTTCGCTTTTATATCACCAGATAGGAAATGGATTATAGTTCTAACTCAAACATATGGTATCTAATCAGGTAAGGCAAAACAAGATTTGAATGGAGCTAAGTTTGCTAAAACTTTTAACACACCAATTTCAAGAAGGGTCTTGTTTGGCAAAACATAGCCAGTACTCTCATCTTCTGCACGGGCCACAACATCCCTCCATTCACAGAGACCCTGAATTGTAGACAAGAAACCTTGTCAAGAAGAGATATAAGGGATAACTGAATTAACAACTAGATTAAGATAAATGTTAAAAAACCAAAAGCAAAAACCCTGATAGACAGGGAGAGACTAGCCAATTTGACTAAGCTGCATAGAGTATGTCAACACAAGCCTCAGTAAAGATGGAGGAACATTTCATTAATAAGAACAAAAGGAAAAATGAAGAGCAATGACATACAGAAACAACTGCAACCTGCTGAGCATTAAGACCAGAACCCTGTAACCTGCATTATCCGTCAAGTTAGATCATTAAAGTGGACATATATGAAACAAAGCAAACATCAATCGTTCATGATGACTTGCCTGCATCGTTTCTAGCAAAAAGAAATTTCATTAAATACATACCCGTATATATGAAGATACGAACTATCAGTCAAAATCTCTTTTTCATAAAGTTGCATACAAATATCGTAACTGCGTTTGTACACCTGGGTTGGCACAGAAAACACAATTAACTCCAGTAGAAAACATATAAGCACATACACAACACAATTAATTCCAAAATATGTGATACTAGAATTAGAATCCATCCAGTAAAGGAATTGATAATCTAAATGAAATATCATCAGCACTAAAACAGTGGATAAGAAAGTTGGTGTTCTTCTCTTCATATAAAAGTTCTGAACTTTTCCGAGATCTAATTTATTGCCCCTTAACTTTTCTCAGTCCAGTTTTAACTCTCCAACCAACAAAATTTCTAAAAAAGTACTCTACTATCCAAATGGGGAGTTAAATCTTAACAGAATAACATCATGTTCAACTCAAATGACAAATTCTAAGGTATTTTTGACAAAAATTCTCTTTCTTTCTTCTTTTTTATATTTTAATCCTCTTCAGATCTAAATTATCTTCTCCATCAAGAAAACACCAGCACCACAAACAAATCCATGAAGCATACCCACCTCCCAAGAGAATCACTTAAGTTGGAGGTGCTCATAGTAGTAGGCAAAATACTAAACAATCCAAGAAGGAAAGGAGAAGATGGTGGACAAAGCATTGACAAATCGAACGAGGAAGTTCAAGAAAAACAGGCTTCCGTTAAGGAAACAATTCATGGTTGACTTTTTACATGACCATCTGATGTTTCAAATGCCCTGTTTAAGAGAAACTGGCACAGATTGTACAAAGTAAAAGGGTTCGATGCCATTTTTTTTCCCTTTTGTATATGAACCAGAACTCACTTTTCTATCTTTACATATAAAAATAAATAAATATATAAAATTTAAAAACCCTTGGTTTAGCTGGTAAGACACAAAAGATTCCTCAAGAAATTTTGGACAATTTGGCTGATAGACAAGATTCCTTAGTTCACTTTGTGAGAAGCTTAAAGCATTGGGAATTTTGAAAAGGATCCACGCCATCATAATGTTTTTGCAGCCATTTTTTTACATGTATTATCTAAAAAAGGTCCATATTTGGAGTCCAAGAGAAAATCAGAGACTAATTGGCCACAGAAAAATTGTAGTTAGAAGTTGATTTTTTTTTTTTTTTTTTTGTTTCTCCTTCCTTTTTAGATATTTCTCTACATTTTTGCACCATTAGGGAGCCATGGATGTCAAAAGATAAACGCATATCAGGGAAAAATAATAGTGAGAAAACAGGTACTAAGACGAATTGAAGTGCTTTTGATAGGTTTTAATTCTCAACATAATCTGAAACTCAAAGCCAAATTCTATCCTAGGCATACTCTCCTGAAAGCTTCAACAATTTGTAGTACTTGCAAGATATCCGGGGGTGCAGAAGATATTTTCCATTTAACACACAGTTTGGATCCACATGCATTTGAATTGCATACGCCAAACAACTATTCCCAGTTTAATTGGATAGATAAGCTTACCTCCATAAGAAGACCATCAGAACTTTCAGAACCAGCAGCTGCCGACAGCAACTCCCTCTTCATCATATCAGAAATGTGGAGAAGGTAGTGTGTGTCTTCTCTAGCATATCTGTAACATAATATAATAAGAGATTAAATTTAGCACAAGCTAAAGAGGCATTACAAAATGGACAACCCCTAAAATTCAAGAAATTACAAAATAAAAGAAATGCACTGAGGTATAAAAGTACAAGTTTGGCAAACACACACAACCAACACCCCTCCAACCAAAAAAGTGGAAAAAAATAAATAAATAAGAAATCAAACAAAAGAAAAGAAAAAAATAGAAGTGGTTTTATTCAGTGATACATATGAAGTCTGATAAACCCAAATTCTTAGGGTGCATTGGTTCAAGCATTTTTTTGGACAAATTTTATTTTTTCTAAAATTTGATCAATGTATTTACTAATTTAAAGAATAAACTTTCAAGTGTGTTAATTAAATGTTAACATTTAACTGTAGAAATTTCAAATTTAGATATTCAAATCCGCCAAAATTTAAACACAATTTTCTTTGAAAAAATGCTTGTCCAAATGGACACTTAAATTCCTAAAAATGTATTCCCAAATATCTAGTGAATTGTGAGATCATATATAACAGCTTCAAGACATGGAACAGAAAAAGGAATTGGATGTGTTGAAATAATATTTTTATAAATAGTTCCAGTAATACAAAATGAAGTGTTATAAGATAGTGTGTCCCTTTAAAAGCAGTACTGTTATTGTTATTGTTTGTCCAACAAGATCCACCTAACTAGAGAGGCAAAGTGATTAAAACTGGTGGTTTCAAGAAAAAATAATGATAGTTGGAAAAGGAATTTTCCTAAGAATAACAAAGGTGTCTTCTAGGGAGCAGAACTTTGTATTTTTTGTTCCAAATTACATTTGGCAAAAACCACTTCTACAAGAATAATAGACATTATCCTGTTGAACTGAATAAATGATGACCGAGATTAGAGTACATGCAGATAAATCAATGTATATACAAAAAGGAGAATTATGGACAAACCATGAGACCAATATTGTCCAGCAAAGTAAGTATCAAAATATAACAATTAACACCAATGATAAACCACGAAAGTGGAACTCCTCAGCAAAGTCAATATCAAAATCCTTTCCACAAAAGTACCTAAGCATTTCATCAGGAAGAGGGCGCAATCTCCAATCTGCATTCTGGTATCTGCAAAAAGTAGCTGGTAAATCAAGTTGCACCCTTAAAAATAACAATAAAAAGTTCTTAACTTGGGTCTGCTTTTACAGATAAGATAACCAAAAATAAACACTCACTCCTTATTTGCAATTACTCCACAAAAATAAAACAACAAGTACTCCAGACTGTGTCTATCCATTTTCAATACCCTGGAGGCCTGCAATCATTGTGACAAATGTTAGTCCCACTAAACCACATGAATAAACAATAACATGTAATCAAGAAATGAATATGAGTACTAAAAGGCATATTATGCTGATGTTTTTGGATTGAGAGGAAGTCTTCAACTTCATCTTCATGTCTCTTCTCCTGCCCACAAATACTTCATTGTTTGTATATCTGCATCCATCTTTTTCTTTAAATTTGTTGAACATGGTTTTTTAAAACCTTATTGAGCAACAAAGTTGTAGGAAACAGCATTATCTCTTTTCAATTTCCACACCCATTCTTAGAAATGTCTAGATTAAGATTATCCGTAGCTTCTTCATGGACCATGGTTGAAGCAGTCTCAAGCAATGTGACTGTATATGGGTTCAGAACGGTTCCAATAGACGTTTTTGGAAGGTACAAATAATTTGAGTTGGAAATGTTTTACTGGATATCAGCAAGCATAATAATCATTTAATTCTTGAAAAAGTTATTCTTCCAAGTTCCCAATGTCAAGTTAGGTGAAAATACTGATGAAGTTAGTAAACTTTTAAAAATGACCAGATTTACCCATGCTCCAAATTATCTAAACTCCTAAAGTGGCACTCATTTCCAAGTTTTATAGAATATATATGATTGTAATTTCTTCCAATACAATGGTGTGAACAATGATATCAGAATTCCTTTTTCTTTTTCTTTTTTTTTTATTTTTATATTCTAACAATGACCATGTGTACACAAATGAAGATCTCTGTCCAAAAGAAGTAGAAAGTTAAGCAAACAACCTGCCCAGTATCAAACAAGTTGCAGACATATATGCCAAAGTCCCTCTGAAGCCACATGATATCTCGATCAGCACCATGCATTACCTAATCACCCATTGTAATGGTAAATTAATTAAATGTAATAAAACTACTCACCTATCCACCCAGAAAATTCAGTCAAATACCTTTCTCTTGGTTGGATCTTTAAAAACTTCTCTCAGATAAGGACCAATGTGAATGCGTAGCCTGAGAGTGTCTATTACAAAATCTTCAGTTCTGGTAGATATTTGCATCAGGCATGTCAGTCCTTGGAATGACCGATACTGATTATGCTCCAAATCAACCTAGACAACAGAAAATAATATGCAAACAGTTCGTTAAAGACCATTTGCTCCTGAAGAGGACAAAACAGCAAGGCCTACACATCCCCAAGAAGAGAAATAGATAGTACCAGTAAAAAGTTACGTATACAAAATCAACTTCTTCTAAGTACATAGAGGTGATTTAAAACTAATACCTTTCCAACAGGAGAAAGAGAAAGAAGAAGTAACACTTCCGGAGAAGGAGATCACTGAAACTAACTTCAGTTTCTGATTTCCAAAATGGTTTCAACAGAAGGAACAATGATAATGCTTTGGGAAATCCAGAAACAGCCGAAATTACTACTTCCAGTTTTAAAATGTCAAGACGAACACTTGGAAGACCAAAACCAACAAATTCATGTAAATTATACTCTGCCAGCAGTTACATAAAGAGCTTATATCTCTAATATTTTTTCCATTCTTGTCACACAATATACAGAACCTTTTCAAAGCCAAGGTCCAACCTGATATCCATGGTCCCATTGAGTACTTCCTTCATTCTCCTAGCCTAGCTCTAATGTCTAAACCTCCTACAAAGTTATTTGTAAGTTTATATATATATATGTAAAAAGAGGGAGAATGAAAGAATAAAAAGGGTACGCAGCTGTCTATCCCTGGCAAACTTAAATCTCCGCAACAAGTTTGGCATTTCAGGCAATTATCTTACATGTTTATAGTGACATTGAAGATCTAAAATATCTAATATAAAGAAATTTCAAATGAATAGGTATAACACAAAGGAAAAGGATTAAAACATGCTGGTAGAAGAATAAATATACATCATAGGAAAAACTGAGGTGATATGCTCTGCCAGTAGGCTTGCTTGTTTAATTCTTCTTGTACTTCTGGTACTGATTTATGGAAGTAAAAGAGTAAGCTACTGCACTGACTTTCAGGAAACTGTCGTAAATAATCTTTTCATAGTTATGCTATTCAACAAGCAATGATAGATTATTAGTTGCAGATTACTCAAAGCAAAATCTAAATGATTCTGAGACTCATCCATCCCATTTGTTCAATCAAAGAAACATTGCCTGCCGCCTCAGTCACATCTTCAGAGATTTCCTTAGTGCTTAACATCCATCCCTTCTATTTGGTCAGTGATGTTTTCCACATCAGCTAAGATTCATGATTTTTTAAACAATTCAATGTCCTTTTGATGTGAAATTCTCTGATGGTAGCCTAACATAGAATCTACACAAAAAGAGTTTAAGCCATTGGATGAAAGGTGCTTTTACATGGGATGTTTAGATCTGAGATGTGCCTGTCCTGTCTATCAACTACTCTTCACTAATAGTTAGCACATAGATGCACATTATTGCTTGTTCACTTTCAGATTATTTTTAAAGACATCTTCTGCACATGAATTGCAATGCCTGGTGAATGGTTATTTCACAGATGTAGAAACATAATTTGAAAGGACAAAAAAAAAATAAAAAACTCTTAACCTGCAATTTGGAAATAATTTATATTCATCCAAGGAGACCTTATAATGATTCAAACTTCTTCCATTCATCTTAATAAGTCAGACCATAAAAAGATCTTTTCCCAGCAGGCTTACCAGAAAAATAAAGGAAGTACAATGTGGAAAGAACCAGAATCAGTTGAAATTATCAAGTCAAAATACTGTTCAACCATCAGTTTGAATAATCAACCGTTAGTTAATTATTACTTGGCACATCAGTAACAGTATAAGGAAAATCAATATCCTAATTCAAACAATTCAAAACAAAAATACAATGTTTTATGCTTTACCGCAAATTCATCCACAGAGTGTAATTTTGCAGCTAACCGCTTCAAATCTTTGACGTCTTCCACGAGCATAAATGGTGTGCACTCCAATGGAAGAGGCTCTGATGGCACTATATCTGCAATACTCGTCGTATCAACAAAATCCATGACAGAAAACTCCACCTGTGACAAGCAATTAAAGTATGGTTAGCCATTATGCTTTGCACATTTAATCAACCACATAATGCATGGTTGTCCAAGCATTAACAATCATATATGAACCAAATTCCATCAAATAGATTTTCCCCAGTCAAGACATAAATCAACTAGACAAACAGTTGAGAAATCAATAATATTTACACTAGGGATGGGGAAAAGGAAGGAAGAAAACCAGCAAAAAAGTCTACTACTCTTAACAATTTAAGAAGCATAGATCCGGATATCAAATTAGACAGTTCAGATCCTAGGTTTCCATGGAAAAGAGACTCACAAGCTCTTTCTTGAAGGAG
Source organism: Marsdenia floribunda (assembly GCA_035583425.1). Taxonomy (NCBI): domain Eukaryota; kingdom Viridiplantae; phylum Streptophyta; class Magnoliopsida; order Gentianales; family Apocynaceae; genus Marsdenia; species Marsdenia floribunda. The sequence goes on along the minus strand of JAXGGT010000144.1, from coordinate 175,969 downwards.
GGGTAGTAGTAGTATAAATGTCTTATCTCAACCTACTAACTACCAAACAACTTTCACTTTCAGAATCGAGCACATAATCTGGAGCAGTATAGTAACAGGCGTTCTATTCAAATAACTTGAGTTTGGCATTTTAATTGATGTCCCTTACAGCCATCCCAGATGGTCTGATCTTAGTTTTACGTACCGGAACATAATGGGGAGGTGAATGCTTATCTCTTGGAGCTTAACAATAACTAGAATGTTTCGAAACCTTTGACTACAGAAATGGAATTGCAAAAGAGAACACAATTCAAAGAAGCACAATGAGGTGAAGTTAATCACATAAGAGTTTGCAAAGCTGTTCATTCAATGAGGAGATGATTGTGTCTGTTCTGTGCCTGTTGAAATTACATATTATAATTCTACTGCAACATTTGACAATTCAAAGCTATTCAAGTAAACTACACCTACTAGATTTTGCTGAGAAGATTCCCATTATAATTTAAATATATAATATACGAACAAAAAGTGGCAGAGATACTATATTGAAGAATGAAGATTTAAACATGAAATTTTTTTACTGCTATTACTAGTAGTTCTTATTATATCAGTTCTGGGAAACTCACTAATTTAGAGAGTTAAAAGTCTACCGATGTGTTCAAAACAGGTTTAACGTCTATAAGCAACCAAGTACCAACCAATAATCTTACAGTGCCTAGGTTGCAAATAAAATTCTTTTCATTTTAGGACATTTAATAATGTTGTGTGTACAAATCCAACCGCAGCTATTCCTAGGGTTTTCCTTTATCTTGGTTATGTCTCTTACTCCATTTCTTTTCACAGAGTTCTGCAATCCATACACTACTTAGCGAGGCTGCACTCAAAACCATTAATTTAGTTTAACCTTGTTGATAGAGTTCTACAACTTTGTCCTGCAATACTTATTTACCATAATCTATTGGCTTTAGACATCTCAAGTACATCCACAAAAAGATTGTAAAGCCTTGTGAAGTTTAACAGGTAAAACATACATCCTCCCTCTTAGTCTCTCTTCTCCCCATCCCCAATGCTAAGCCAATGAGGACATTGTGCTGTAGTATCGGTAGCAAGAACCAATCTCATCCATTATTTCTAAAAAACTAAATATGCCTCAATAGGCAACCATCTCAACTTTCCTATCATTTCTTTGGTACTAAGGGAATTTGTGGGAGTTGCAGCAGAGCTTTGTTTAATATTTAGCCTCTTCAGATTGCACAGACCAAAGGAACCATTGTGGGGTTTTTGCCTTCTTTTAAATTCTTTAGCTTCTAGCCCAGCTCAAAAGAACATTGAGTGTTTGACAATAGTCGGAGTCCAGTATAACATAAAGATTCATCCACAAAGGTTCCAAGATCAATAAATGAATATCTTTTAAATCAAATTTGAGACTGAACCCCAAGTGAATTAAAGAACTGTTGTGTCAACGGGAACTATAAATCAGAGAGAAAAAAAGAAGAATTATAAGAACTTAAAAGCCAATATCCATATATTACCATAAGTATGGTATGAGCACTTAAATATCCAGATGGCCTCAAAATTTCTTGGGAAAAAAATAAAACAAGATACTGAAAATTACAATTGACAAATTCATTTCTCAAACTTTCTCCTACTCTTTTTCACAAACACAAGAAAAGAGACATACTCAAAATTACAGCTGACAACCAATACATTTCTCAAATTTTCTTCTAATCTTCCCACACAAAAACACAAGAAAAGAGAAACGAGCATCATTAGTTTATTTATACACACAGACCGCGAGAAAATTTACTAACCAATGGATGAACGAATCGGGCCCCATCCTCACTCTTCTGCAACCAAACATGCTCAAAGGGCTGGTTAGAGTTATTCACAATAATTTTATACTCATCTTGCGGCCTTGGGATGGTAGCTATGTGGAATGGTATTTTAGGCTTCACCTTCGCGGCTACCTGCACCCCTTGAACCTCTTTTTGAGCGTTGTTACTTTCAAGAACCCCTCCTCTTTTATTCTTCTTGCCACACACAACCTGAAACCCACTCTCTGAATCCATATCCAATTTTACGCCACTGCCCTCTTCTTTTATTTTCCGCAGATTCCGAAATTCATGAAGAGACGCATCAACCTTCTCAAAAATTTCATCATTCACATTCACGAGCCAGTCGTAGAGTTCTAGGTCATCATAATCAAGATCCTCCGGAAACGCCATTGATTTTCCCCATAACTGCGATGAAGTTCCGACGTTTTTCAATAGGGTTTTTGATTTCGAGTCGATTTCTTTGACAGGATTCTTGAATTTTTCAAAATTAGTATAGAAGTAGAAATCTTTCTGTGTGGGTATGCCTCTTGAAGAACCTGAAAGCTTCGCCACTGAAGATGATAAAGGGCCAGCAGCAGTTATGCTGCGCAATGTCTCAACTTTGTCAGAGGGGTCGATATCCATGTCCAAGGCCCTTAGAGTATTCTCAACTTTTTGCTGTTTCGACTTCGTAATGTAAGAAGAACGAAGAATCGGATTTTGCTTGTCAGATTATAGGGTTAGCGAGAAGCTTTTTCCCCGGAGAAAGGCAACAATCATGCAAGCCATCCAGACACGAATGCTCTGTTTATTTACACCATTTTCTCACTTTAAAGAACACAGTTAGGGCTAGTTCGGGCGGAAAATGATTTGTAAAGAATCTAAAGGCAAATTGGCATAAATAGTCCCCAAATTATGGTCATTTGGTGATATTAGTCCCTGAATTATTTTTCTAATGACACTGGTTCTTGAATTATGTTAAATTGTGTAGGATTGGTCCTTTCGTTAAAAAAAATTGTTATCCTACCGTTAATGTCAAAAAAGATTTGTTCAAGAAAATTTTAGTCATTTCACAATAACATTATACGAAAGAAAAGCCAACATATATGTATATATATACGATGAAGAAAATGAAACAAATGACTCTATATGTATATGTATTTGCATTAACAATATATTTTTATTTTGTATAATGTTATTGTGAAATGAATAAAATGTCCTTAAACAATTTTTTTGTTTGAAATTAACGGTAGGATAACAAAAAATTTTAAGGAAATAACCAATCTCATACAATTTAATATAATTTAAGAACCAATATCACCAAATGACCATAGTTTGGGGACTATTTATGCCAATTTGCCGAATATAAAAGAGGAATAGGGCAACTTTGGAAATTTGGCAAATTTGATTCTCAATCCTTCAAATATTAATGAGATTGGTCTTGTTTGTTTGTTTGTTTGTTTTTTGTTTTTTTAATAGATTTCAAATGTATATATTTTATTTTTTTGTCCAAAATTTATTATTTAATTTGTCTAAATAATATATTTTATTAAAAAAAAAATATTAAATACACTTATTTATTATATATTAAATACTTACTAAATAAAAAAAAATTAATTAATTATACCAAAGATTTTAACACTAAAACTAAATTTACTAATTTTTTGGACTACTAATATATTGTCCTCTAACGTGTGTTTTTAATAATTTTTTATAATTTTTTTATAGATGATTGGATAATCACCTTGAAAAAATATATAAATTTTTTAATTTTGACGATAATATATTATATAATTTAAATATATATTATAAATGTTTTTGATAGTCAAGAAAATATACTTCAATTGATAATAATTTATTTATGATTCGAAATATCATGAGTTTAGAATACGACAAAAACATAAATAATTCAAAAAACAAAAAGTTTTTTAGCCTAATTCATAACTTATTTAATTATAAATTACTCTATTACCAACTGAGATAAATCTTTGTATCATTTTATATATCTTATATATATAAGATTACAAGATATGTTTTTAGAAGATTTTTTTCTTCTAATGGTCTCTTTGTAATTAGTTGAACTTTTAGGGTTTTTCTTTTTGCTTTTTTATTTTAACAAATTCTTTTTAATTTTTAATTTTTTTAATATTTATTTAACATTTATCTTAACATTTTTAAATTTTATTTCTTAAATTATTCGTAATAAAGTGAAGTAATACTTTTTATTTATTTATTTATTTTTATAATTTTTTAAAATTGTTGATATTATTATTATTATTTTCTTTTTGTAATTCATTTTTTTTCTAAAATTTGTAAATTTGTTTCCCCCCCAAATTTATATCCTTTTGATAAATAGAAAACACCGATTAAGTTGAAAATTTAAATATTTTCTCTTTAAATTATATTAATATTTTTATTATATTAAACAAATTTTTTTACTTTTAAGAGATAGAAAAATATATATATGTAAGTATTTATTATATATATGATTATATAAACTTTTTTTAGAATTTTCTTTTTCAATGACATGGCACTTGGGGGCGAAGTGTACCACTAGTATATATATATATATTTCTAAGTTTTATGTAAATAAAAATTTTATTTAAAGTTTAAACGTTTAATATATATATATAATTTCATTTAACACGTGTTTTTTTTTTTTTTTTATAAATACGATTACTGAATATATAATATGAGATTCAAAAAAATAATAATGATATTGAATTAAATTTTGATTATTTTTTCTTTTAAATTTTGATATTTTATTTTAACAAAATTACATATATATTTTTTAAAATGGACCTATTTGAATATTTATTCTTATCTAATGAAGTTTTTGGAGTCTCGTTCAACTTTAACAACTCTTGTTCAATTGTCCGGTTTAGTTCTAATAATATATTTCTTTATTATTTTAATTAATTACATATTTATTAAAAATTAATTTTTTAATATATTAAAATATTATTTAAAAGCTATATATTATATTTAAAAATTAATATTATTTTATATCATCTTATTTATATGATAATTTTTTTCTATTTAAATTCACTTAATTTTACTATATTTTAAATTTAATTTCATTATTTATATTTGTTTAACTATATAACTAAATTTAAAATACGAATCAAGATTAAAATTAAGTCTATAATATTAGTTTCTAAATACAATATAATATATTTTGTTAAATATTTAATTAATGAAAATAATAAATAAATTGATGTACAATATTGTCACAACTCGTCAAGAAGGTGTAGCTCAGTTGATAGTCTCACTTATGATTCGAGAGATCATGAATTCGAAACATCATTGAGGCGAAAGTGACTCAAATTTCAAATATATATATATATATATTGTCACAACTCGGATCCGCGAACTCGTATTACGATCGTGGACTTAGCGGCACATAGGTTGGCTCAAATTTCAAAAAAAAAAAAAAAAATTGTCACAACTTGAATATGCGAACTCGTGTTACGACCGTGGACCTAGCGGCACCTAGGATTAATTAGGGATATGCCAAGTTGACAATAAATAGTTAAACTCATTCTTATATTTCATATCACATATATACTTTCGATGTGAGATTAAGTATCACAAATATAATTTTATCATAGAAATTAGAAATTTAGGATGTGTTTGACTAGTACTTATTTTAAATTGAGTGAGTTTATTGCAGAAAACAAGAAATTACTTTTTTGAGAGTGAAAAAATTGTCTAATAAATAGGTACAAAAATAAATGTGGGATCTTTTTTGAAAGAGAGAGAGATTAGAAAGTATGAGGCCCTTTGGTAGCAAGTTAAGAGATAAAAAAAAAAAAAAAAAAAGTCAAGTTCTTGTCTAAATAAAAAACTTAATTTAAAATTAAAATAAGCGAAAAACTTAAAATAAGTTGTAGTGCAAACACAGCCTTATAATTTTCCTTTCGTTTTTCATTATATTTCTCTCTTTTGAAAGTTGCTAATCTCAGCTTGTAAGAGGGGTTGCGGGTCAAATATAAGAAAGGATTCCACATGGTTACAGAGACGGAAAGAAGAGGAAGCAACAACCAACGACAATACGGGAAAGACCAAAATAGAAATTTATTACCTTACCTGAAGAATGTCGAATTTACCTGACGAGTTGTGGCGAAGAATCTTAGA